>JZKD02S1998309.1:9522-31832 GCA_000966675.3 Picea glauca
GTTAATTAATTAATTAATTAAGTGATTTAATCAAGGAATAATAAAATAAAGTAAAAGTCACTTGGAGGGAAAAGGTCAACAACGAATTAGGGTTTCAACAGTGAATTAGGGTTTATAAAAGCTATAAGAGAAGGGTCAGCGACCTAATTCATCAATTATGCATATTATGACTTGTCATTGAGGAGAAGAGGCGCATCTCAGGAGAGATAGTTCAGTGGATTCCAGGAGGAAGACACCAGTGGGTTGATTTCGGTGTTGAGAGACACACCCTAGTCACCGGGAAGATCATTCAGGTCTTCCATCATTCTTCAACAACAATTACACAATGTTCAACAGCAAGGGCACATTCATCCAGAGTGAGGGCGCAGCTTTTGAGAGGGATTTTAGTCGACTTATCCCATCCATGGAGAATTCCGAGATTTCCCTCCGACCTATTTGAGGGGAGGGCAAGGCGCATCTTTTACCTGGTTCCTCATTAGATTCCGACGGAGGAATCAACTGGGACGCATTTTCCAGACTTGGACGTGCGACACTTTTGGCAGGCGCATTTGGGGTTCCAGAGCGAGCATCAGACCTGATTCGGGGAAACCCTTTCGACCCATTTCCCAGTAGACCAAGGCGGTCGTTTTGAGACATATCTCGTCCGATTCCGATGGTGGAATCACTAGGACGCATTTTGTCAGAAGAAGAGGGGCACATCCCCCCAGGGGTATCCATCTGGGGTCCAGATTCATCAGCAGAGGGGTTCGATAGATACCAGTACTGAGGACTAGAGCAGGGAGCATCATTTGGGATAGTTTCCAGGCCATTCTGAGAAGTATAACTCCCAAGGAGAACTTTCCAGACTTCCAACAGTTACCATCAGAGCTGCCATAGTCCCAACGTATCCATTGATTCCGCAGTGCTCCCATATTCTGGGTATTATCTTTTAGTTTCTTATTTGTATTCCGGCTAAGATCCTTTGTTTGTTGATCTAGTCGAGTATTGTCAGTTTATTCAGCCGCATTCGACCATTTTGTAATCCACAAAGATATCATAATATAAACTTTGCAGTCCTTTGTCGCATTTGTTATTTGTATGATCATTTATATGCTGTAAACGATTCATCCTATACACACATTAGCAACGTTTCCTAGACTAGCCAAGTCAGGAATATTACAAAGTTGTTCAAATTCCCTTGACCATAATGTGTATGCTTTCCACAATGCATACAAGGATGAAGATYGAAACACTGATCTTTCATATGTCCAACTTTATCACAATGTTGGCATTTCAATATTATTCATCAACTTCATTGAATTCACTAATTTAGTTGTGAGCAGAAAGAGAAAATTTCTRAACAGAAAYAGGTTTAGAATGGTTTTTCTTTTGCTGCAGATCTTCTTGATGGAGTTGTGACTCAAGTTGTAAAAACTCAAGTGTATCTTTTGAATTCTGTAAATAATTTTTAATGCAAGAGAGAGTTGTCTTGTCAACTGTGACTGTGCTGTCATCAAAAGACAACATTAGAGTGTTCAGTGTCTCTACCAAACCATTAATTTGAGCCATGAAATAGAACGAAAAGAAGGGCTTCTTGCAATTCCACCCTTTTACAATAATCCAACTCGACAACAGAAAATTTAAACTCAACAAAAGGGTGTTGGCTTCAACAAAAAATGCACCCAATTATAATCATAATTCAATTCAACAGTATGTGATACTCACAAAAGGAACAATAGTAAGTATCACAAATTGCAAGTCATAAAATTTTGAACATACACAAGTCTAGAATGCAGGAGTTGAATTATTCTGCAAGTCGAAAAATTCTGAACAGGCACAAGTCCAGAATGCAGGAGTTAAATTATTCTTTAAAATTTTCAATGGTGTGTATGTAAATCTTTGAAATTTGTAGACATTGGCTTGATCTTTGCAATGAAATCAATCATCATGTATCCAAGTTTTCTGCTACTGGGCTCCCATAGATTTCTTGTCATCGCTTGGTTCTCAGAAGAGCAACTCAACCAATCGGCTCCAAGCAATAGAAAAAGGGTCAAACGACATCAAATAAAGAAAAAACTTTCATCTTAAAGGACAACGGCTCCAACAAGTCTGAACAGGCCGTAATGCCTTTCCTTCAATGACCAACGGCTTCTACATAAACTGATAAATAAAATGTACATAAACAGATAAATAAAATGTCAATACTTACATCCACTTACCCATCAAGATATATTCTCTGGATATTCAATCAACAGAGTCTTGATTTAGCATCAATGCCACCAACACAACCTTGACATCGAATCCCCAATTCGATTGTTCTCAATAGGTTTAAACCCTCCTCATAGGAACCACATATTCCTATATTTATTAATTGGTGGAAATCACAAAATCTTCAAACCAGGCGTATTTATTTTAACCCAGTGCACTCGTCATCCATTATCTCAAAGCTGGGCGCACTTAGCATTTTCATTTTACAACAAACACAACGAATTTGTCTTTCACTGTAAACCTCTATAAAGGATTTATATGCCGATTTTCATACAAACATCTTTTCTCCATTATGATCCTCTTTTCTTTCTCAAAAAATATATATCTTGCAAAATTACAACTAGCGGAAATTTCTTTCTCCACCAAAAAACAAGCGGACTTCTCATTAAACTTTGATTTTTTTTTTTATGAATCCAAAAATAATTAAAAAATGGTACCTTTACCATACAACCTCCACTAGCGTTCAATCTCCAACAAGAGTATCTTTCACGGGCCACTGCTCTCTGTGGATGAAACCATGGCTCTCCTTTGGACGAAGCGAAGTTATTTATTACTGAATCGTCCACGATTCTCATGCGCCTGTAAAATGCTCTTCCAGATTCCCTGAGGTTCAACAACTAGGGTTTTGGCGGCTAGGGTTTTACTCTGTCGCTCCTCTTCCTTCAATCAACAACCTTCACTCGTCAATCGCTTCTTCCCGTGCGATTGATATGAACCACACCCATTTTTAGCCATTCTCATATTCGACCATCACAATCCCACAGATATCAAGAGCAGAAATGTGCTCTGATACCACTGTTAAGAATACAGCCAAGAAAGTAAATAACTAGCAAGATCAAGAAGGCAAAGAAGATGGGCAGAAAAGGCACGAAGCCAATTCAATTAATATGTACATCAATAATGTATATATAGTACACATTGCACAACTGTCCTCTAACGGTATGACTGTTAGGGTAAGATAACGAACTGAGATTAGAGTTTTCAACACATATAACTTATATGAGAGTGACTTTGACTCAGGGATAGATAGTGACATTCCCTTTGATGGTCCTGATGGCTTTATGCAGGAGATGAGTGTAGAGGACCGATCAATGAGATTGACTCCATGATGGTCATTTTAAAATTTATTTTTAATGTTCATTGTTTTTTCAGTTTTAACTTTTGAGTATTGACTCCAGATATTGATGACCTCAAACCTTGACTCGTCACTCTTTACTATTTTAAATTTTTGAGTTTGAGTAATTCCAATTTACTATTTCAGACTTTAGTATTTAATATTTAGTATTTTGCTTAGTACTAATTAATTACATTATAGAATGATGAATGGTGAATTTAATTTTTAAATCAATGTATCAATATTTATTATTTTACTATTTTTGTTTCAACTTTCATTTATGATTTTTGAAGCAATGTATTTCATTATTGAATTTGAATTTGAATTTGAATTTTGAATTATGTTTACAGTTTAATAGTTTATATCATTTACAAATTTGAATTTTCAATTTGCTAATTTAGTAGTATTTAGTATTTTAGTATTTACTGATGATTTTGCATGGGATGAACATTGAATTGTTATTGTTGAGATTTGTCATTATTATTTTTATTTTTAAAATTTTGTATTTTATATTTTTGATATTATATATGTGATGTACCCCGTTCTCCATTTCTCTTAAATCCCTAAAATTTGGGGCTACTTCCACAAGTCCCCTGTGCATCTCCCCGTACCCGTGTCCCCCGTCCCGAAGACTTGGTGGAACATTGGAAAACTATAAGAAAACAAAGCCTAAGCCTGAAAGTGGCAACAAGAAGTTTGGATAATAAACAACTTAATGAAATTGGTGTTGCTTACCAACCACCTAATGGAGTGAATACAGAAATTGCAGAATTGAAGATTCATCTTCCAGCCAATATACCGACAGCAAAGACCAATATATAAGAATGAAAGCAGGGTGAAGATGTAGGAATAGATACATTTTAAAAGAAGTTGTTTTGGTTTAGGACAGAGCTTTGTGATCTGATCTGTGATGAAGGTGGCTACCACATAGAAAAGCCCTGGGTTTTGGTGCAAAAGTGACTGTAGATAATGATGCACATATTTACATGGTATAAATACATCACAACATATTGAGCCAAAAAGATAGTCGACTCCACTTTCAGGAAGACAATGAATTAAACATTTTACTTTATGGGAGGATCCAACTTATCCTCACCTTCAAAAGAACTAAAATAATTATTTGATCTGCATATGATCTAGAAAACACTTTTTAGGAATCTAAAGCATTTTTTAAAATGATTTTTATACGATGTTAACAAGAGAATCATATCAGATGTTATAATATTCAATAACCTGTCAACTTAATTGGTTTTTTTTGGCAGTTTTAAATAACCTTGTTATTAAAAACATATCTACATTTGGGCACATGAATCAATAGAAAACATTCATATCCAAGAGAAACTAGCAGAAGATGATGAAACTACTATAATCACCTCTTGACACTCCTAAATCCCCAATTAGTGTTGAGGACTACCAATTCCCAACTATTCCTCCAAAATAAAGAAAGACGTTTAGAATTTCCAAATAATTGGTCGATTGGTCCAATGTATATTTGATAAGTACGACATGAAGAATCTTACCTCATAAACTCTAGTCACATCCACTCAATCCGCTCAATAAGCCAAATTTACAAACTTAACACCTCTGGTTTGTGAAGAGGGAGCAAGAAATCTTGATGTTTGGATTTTCAGTGAGTTTTCTTTTGTGCACTTCAAGCATTAGATTCAATTAAAGTTTGTTAAGGATTTTCTTTAATTATAATTATCTTTTAAACATGCATTCAGTACTTTTAACTCTTTTATTTTCATTGTAGATCTTGTTTTTTGTGTTCAGTTAGAGGTTCAACTTTCACAATTGTTTTGGTCTAAATCTTCTGGGTAGACCTAAATTACCCGCCGGGTGCCACATGGTGACTGCACCATTCAACGGATCTAAGATCCTCCTGCAGCGATTGCCCGACCATGTCATTGTATTTTCATTGTAGATCATATTGTGCAAAAGAAAGAAGATGTGGATGAGACAAAATATTGAATGGCTTAGTAAATGGGATATCCAATTGACCAAGTGCCCTGTGAACAGTAAAGAGATAAAGGCTTTTGTTATTGATAGGGTCCACAAGCGAACTTGGGATAAAGGGCTCGGGAGAAAGAAAGAGTATTATATTGAAGAGTTTAACCCCACATACAATCATCATCAAAAAGTGTACATCGGGGCCAATATATCTTGGAGAGCCAAAATGCTTATTGCCCAATTAAGAACCAATTCCCATCAACTCCGTTGTGAAACTGGGCATCGGAAAAAACCAAAAGAAGCTTGGGAAGAAAGGGTGTGTGTGTTTTGCACCTCCGAAAAAGTGGAAACATAAAAGCATTTCATTTTAGAGTGTGAAGCTTTCAAAGACAGCAGGGAGAACTATATAAATATCTTGACAGTTAGCTCTTGGAATAACTTATTCAGCAAGGGGACAATGGAGAAATTGGGGGAGCTCATCATCAAGTTGAACAGGAAAAGGGCTGAACTGCAGAAATCAATGTGTTAGGCGGTCTGTCTCATAGGCTATTGTTAGCCTCGTGGACATTAAAATCATTTTCTTTCTTTCATTCATGTTTTTTTTTTTTATATGTTTTCAGTTAGTGAGAGGTGAGGTTCAACTGCTGGCTACCACTTGGGGGACCGTACCATTCAGGGGAGACTGTACCATGTCATTAATGTAGATCAAATGAGTTTCGTAAAGAACCAATTTTGAGTTGGTAATTAATTGCACATTATTATGATGTTTTGCATTGGATTTTGTAGTGAGATAGGTTCAATTGCCATTGGATATATATTTATTCAGTTTGGATAACTTTGGTGTGGATTTTTTTTAATCTGATTTAAATTTAAATTTGGTGCAAAACGTGAGATGGATGTAAATTTGTAATTTCAATTTTTCAACACGACTAAATTGCAATAATAGACTAATTCCCATGTTTGATATCTACTTAGATACTTCAAATCGCCACTTAAACAACGCAAATTGTAATTTCAACCATTCTTCCTTCCTTCACCGAGTTCTGACGAATTTGTGGCAGTTTGACTACCCCGTATCAAACCCCGTTTGGACAGAGGGTTTTATTTATTGCAGATTCTGTTCAAAACAAGAGTGTTTTGCACACTAGGGTTAACTTAGCGGCAAGGGTTGACTAAACATAGGTTACCATTATATAATTGCGTGAGCTACTCACACGAATAGGTTTTATGTGGAGGAAGATACGATTGAGGTGGAGCTTATCCATTGACAGGGTTAATCGTGAGCCATGGATAGCCCTCTTTGCAAGCAAGATGAACCCACGTCATGTTTACAACGAAATCCTACTTGAATCTCCCTTGCAGCATCCACGAACCCAGGCAAGAGCAAAATTTTAATAAAATAATTGTGTAACTTTCCAAGGCAATGAAACGCCAAACGGCTGTCAGCATATGGATCTTGGAAGGGCCATGGGTACCTTTACAACTAAAGCTCCTCCCATGCATCTTCCAGTAACCTTCCTCGCAAACACTAAATTGGCGGGGGGAAATTATTAGGCACGAAGCCAAGTGAATGCAATTTCGCAGAAGAATCCAATATGATTCTAAACATGGACAGACAGCAGACGCCATTGAGTTACCCAGCAACTGGAAGGAAGGATCTGAAAATATCAGTTAACCCACAGGCAGTATCTTTTGTTTCCATGTAAGCCACAGTCAATATCTATATATATACACGAGATGTGCTGAGAAGAGAGCAATGCACTTTAATGCGACTAATCACGCCAGCGTTTGCTCCGAAAATAGGTGATTTAGTTTGATTTTAGTGTAAAAGATTGAAATCCAAGCTCTTGATGAACATTGGAGGTGGCTAGTATTGTGTTATTGTGACTGGTGTCATCTCTTCTGCGCGTGAAAATGATAGTCATGAGCTCCAGAAGTCCCAGAGTCCAGATAAGATTTTCCCCGAGACGATCTCGTTCGTGTAGCAATTACGATCAACTCAACAACAGCAATGGCGGAGACGAAACGCAGAGCGATATTGTCAATGATCAGCCCAAGAAAACCCCACGGGAGATTTTCCCTAAGCGATTCAGCAACAGCGATAACGAAGACGAAACGCAAGGAGGATAAAGGAGGTTCTAGTGGCAAAAGGGGCTTTTTCCCCTTTTGTAGTTATCTTTCTGTGTGTGGTTCCTTTTTCGTTTTTTGGTAGGGTAAATCCGTTTTCTTGGTCTATGGAAATCTTCGGTGGAATAAATGCTTTTGTTGATATGAAGGGACTTGCTAATTCATCACCTCATTAACAGGTTACAAATTACAATTTCATCCCAGTGATCTCAGTCATGTTGACGCCTTCTCATTTTATCATGAATAAATGAAATAATGTTATTCATTTGACTATTTTGGATGTGATTAATTTCTTTTATTTTCCGATATTATGATTTGTAAGTTTTTTATGTTGTTTTGTCAATGATTTGTAAGTTTTTTTATGTTGTTATTGTCGATGTTTAGATGGAATGGTATTAGTAAGGAAAATTTTGGAGTTCTGAAATGCTTCTTAATGATTTATTATTTTTTATAAAATAAAATTTATTCATTTTAAATAATAAAATTTTATATGATTATTTCAACCCAACAAATTAATAAAGCAAAATAAAATCTCTGGTCAACTTCTTTTTAATGTTATCTTTGAATTGAATAATAAGTTCCCTGAAATTCAACTTTTCTCAAGGCTTTAATATTTTTAATTATTTAAAAAAATAAAAAAATAAAAAAAATTAATTGAAATCACTTTAAAATACCAAAACATATTTTTTGTCAAGCTTAAACATGAGAAGGAACGAGAGCTAGAAAGGTCTAAAGAATGAGAATGTAGGAATAAGGTTTAAAGGAATAGGAGTATGAGATGAGAACCAAGGAAATAGAGTGTTTTCATGAAGTATGTGAAAGGAAGTGTTAAATATGGGAAATTTATTTGGTGAGCTTTCTTTAGAAATTTGGTAGGATTTATAACAGATTGTTGGAATTGTAGAATGGGGTTGTTCCAACCAAAACAGGGGCTTATGAATCCATTTACAATGTCAGAATTTGTGAAATTACAGAATTTTATTGGCAAAATTACAATTTTTCAATGCAGGATTCCATCAAATTACTGGTTGGAAAGAGACATTTGGTTAGATAAGGACGTTTGCTACACAAATAGACTGCTCGACAAACATGAGAAGGAACGAGAACTAGAAAGGAATGACAATCTAGGAATGAGGCTTAAAGCAAAAGAAGCCTGACATGAGAATTTAGGAAGTAGAGTGCCTTTCTGAAGTATGTGAAAGGAAGCGGGAAGCCAGAGAGAGGGAAAAGAAAGACAACGGCAATATCAGAGGGAGAAGCAGAGAAAAAGTGTGGTGGCAGGAAATCAAGACCAAGAGGAAGAAAGTGATGATGAGGTTTGGAGAAAAATGCGACATAGAAGTAGCATGTATGAAGAGAAAAGGAAAGAAATTGCAGAGGTGAAGAAATGAAAATAGGAGGCGAGAGGAGGATCAAAAGAAATTGCAGAGGTGAAGAAATGAAAATAGGAGGCGAGAGGAGGATCAAAAACATCAGTACAGTCTAATCAACTTGAATATGGAATCTTGCCTGCAGATCTAGATAAGATCGATCATTAAAGGAGCCCAATGGAACAGGGTTATGAAACCGATTCTATAGAAGGATTTCATCATGCTGAAGCAGCGTTAGGGAATGAGAATACCAGTTTATTGGGAAATGAATTCGTGATGGAGAAAATTCTTGACAAAGACTTGGCTTGTAATACTCCAGTTTTGATTCCCAGATTAGTATTGTGTATGTATATGATAAATGACAATAAGCCGACCGGTGTAACATGTAAAATTGTACATTGAATGATAATAAAAAAAAAACATCAGACTGTAGAAGAAGAACAAAAGAATGGGGGGCTACGACTTCACGAGAGGGGAAAGAAAGGGGACTTAGGGAGCTCAAGGGGGCTAGAGAAAGATAATATTATTTTATTGCTAAGCCTAAGTCCTTAACCTTGCTTGATTAGTATTCCTTAATCCTTAGGATTAGTTATAAGAGAGGATAAACGTATACTTTCCATGAAGACAGGATGTTTCTCACTCACATGCGAAAAAATTCCATGAATTTTGGACAAGAAAGGGAATTGACTTTCATTCTTTCTTCCAAGAGTTACTCCCTGAGCTAGAACGACTATAGACTTACTAAGTTACTATAACAAGTTATGGAAAGCGACAACCATCATGTTATGGAAAGCTACAAGCAAAGTTATGGAAAGCTACAACCATCATGTTATGGAAAGCTACAAGCATCCATCTTTTGGGTGAGGGCAACCAGACGACCCCCCTTTTTGAGGGGATGCACAAATGCCCCTCTTTTGAGGAAACACGCCCCCCACATTGGGGAAAAATTTCCCATGCATTTCCACAAGTTTCCCCAAAAGGAGGATTTAGGAAAATGTTTCCCCATGCATTTCCCCGAATTTCCCAAAAGGCGAATGTGAGGAAACATTCTCTAGGCACCCTAGGCACCCCTGTCCCCAGAGCATGGGAAATGTGGGGGGTGTGCCCCCCACCTTGGATGCGTCCCCATGGAACGCTGGAATAAATTAAATTCTCAAGAACTATGGATGTCGGAAATCCATGGTTTAACTCAAGTCTCAATCTGCTAACACAAGTGCTTTGTCTTGTTAAATAGAAATTGCAGATTCGAAGAAAATAAGAATGTGTGGGTTGATTTACTTTTCAATTTGAAATGACATATCATTGGGGAAAAAAATTGCAGATTCAAAGAAAATAAGAATGTGTGGGTTGATTTACTTTTCAATTTGAAATGACATATTATTGGGAAAATCAATTAAGATGGACACATTTTGATGGGAAGCAGCAGGTGGTGAGCTTGGCATACTTGTGGTTTCTCACGCTTACTTTAATATTATTCTCACAATGCACCTCAGTCTTGGTTTCGACATTTGAACATTCATTGCTAACTTCATTTTCACTAAATGCATTCCTTTCAGCATGCCCCATGCAACTTTTATTTATGATCGTTAGGGAATGGTTTTTTTTTCCATCTGACTAATTTTACCCAATTACACTATTGCACCTTCATTCATAATAATATTATCTGAAAAAACCGGAGATGGAAGTTATATTAGTGGGGACATCTTTTAAGTCACAAGGACCAATTACTGGGCATGAAGCAGATTTGGATGCAGATAAAGAATTTGATGCTCCACTACCGATCTCAACATCTAGGGGAAAAATAGAAGCATTGAGTTCTCTTGATGGAGATTTCTCAGGAGAAGCTTGCCCAACATTGCCCGCTGCAATGAGCGCTGGGGTACAGGAAAGCCAGAGTCATTGCGATAGGTTTTCAAATGTGCATCTGTTTGGACAGTGGATGGCTCTGAAACAAATGGGGCAGCTTGTGACTTCAATTTTACCTACTAGTTAGTCCAAGAGCAACAGTTGATGGACAACAGTTTCCTTGATTTGTCTGGTTTAGGGCAAAGTCACAGCGTTTGCCAAACCTAAAGCTTGAGGTTCGAAATTTGGCGAACCTCAGGGTTCGCCAAACCTAATGCCGAACCTGAACTAACTCGAATGCGTGCCCGAATTCGAACCTTAGGATGAATTTGAAGGAAAATTTTATTGAGGTTTGGTATGAGGTTTGATTAAGGTGCAATATATATAGCTGAACCTAAAGCCGAACCTCATCCAAACCTTATTGGAAAATTCGAACCCGAATCGAACCTAATCATTGTCGAACCTGAACTCGAACCTGAACCATATGACTTAGGTTTAGGGCTAGTGACTGAGAAGCACTACTGCTTCCGAAAGCTTGAGTTGCTGGCAAAGTAGATGGTGGCAAGTTTAGTTCTGAACAGATGGGGAACTGTTTGACTAGTTGCAGCAGTTTTCCCTGTATGACTCTTTACTTGGGTAGAAGGCAATCTTTGGATACTTGACACTGTGCCTGAAGAAACAGGTGGTAATAAAAGTGAGCCACGTCGAATATAATGCACGTTTGAAGATCTTGTACTACCACCACCATCACTTGACTTAATGATATTTAGAGTTGACAGTGAATATTCTCCTGAGAAACTGAAGCACTTCATTCAAAGTTTCAAACTTCATCCCCACTATTATAAATTGAAGATCAAATATATGAGAGAATGATTTTCTGTATAATTGCAGTTTTGGTTATTATTTATTGCAAAAGATATGATTGTAGTAGACATCTTAAGGAAGACATGGCAGCTTAAAGATATTTGAAAGTTTATAAACTGCAGTTGTTTCATGTATGACCCAAAATGTCCATATTTTTTTTTAAGGTTGAGCTACAAAATAAGTCTGCAATCTTCTACAGGGATTCCCACGTACATGTGGTCCTGTTTTTATAAAATTAAGAACGCTGTATCTCTAGCTGGGAAACACACATACTTTAATCATCAAAACATACTGGAGTTTTCCATATAATTTCTCCATCTTGTTGCTAAACCAGTAATTTATAGATCTACAGGAAATTAGAATGCAGCTACTGCATTCGTTCATAAAACATAATAGCATCTGTACATTCAAATGATTAAAGGATTTGCAGAAGAGAGTAGTTCTCAGGCATTTGGTTTTACTTATTAACTCCACAGGAAATCACAAATGTATTGAACCATAAACAATAAAGAACTATGCTCGAAATAAACAAGAATATTCAAAGCAAGAGAAGATACTTGTCTTTTTTTTGAAAGCTGAATACCAAACAACTGATTGGGACAGAGCAGTTTTCCACTTAACCATAGGTAGACTCTATGGATACCATCCTTCAGCCGGACTATGAGACCACCAGAGCAAAGAAGGCAAATTCAGGACTCTCTCAAGTCATTCTTTCAATCTGAAAAAACATGAAAAATCAATCAAGCAACCAACTGCTGAATTCTTTAATCAGAGCAGCTTTGGCACTCACAATACCTGCTCCACACAACACAAGGAAAAGATTGCCTTCTCTGCTTAACATTGCTTCAGAAGTTCCCTTCCCTCCAGTGCTATTCAGTGTGTGCATAGAAAGTCCATCTACCGTTCATCATCAAGTTTATCTCCATCAGCTTTCCTCTTGGTTCTTGGATAATTTTATGATTGGCTTTCTTTAGGGATTGTAAAGATTCCTCTCTAATCAGTTTGGCCTCTCTTGCTGTACATTATTTCTTTCTTCATCTTCTTTATGGCTTTTCCTCTTCCTCCTCCTCTTCTTAAGGTTTTAATGGCTTCCTTTCATGGGCTATTTAGTCCCGTAGTATGGTATCACTGTTTTTCCAAGCTTAAACTCTGTTTTCCTCTCCTCCATGCTCTTCAAAAAACAACTCTCCCTTCCTTATTCGAATTTTCCTCCGTTTGCATGAGTGGAGGATGGCAAGTAAGAGTTCTAAACCAACTTCTTTTTGTTTCAAGTATGTGGGGACAAATTTTCCAGAATGTAGGAGGTGATTGCTTAGATCTAGGAGTTGCTTACATCCACTTCTCGTATCTCGAATTGAAATTGTAGGCTAGGATAAACATCATAAAAGAGTGAAGGTTAAAGTAATGGAAATATGAGTAGGAAAAGAGACATAGGTAACTAGGCCATATACAAATTTCCTTAGACCCTTTCACCTTTCCTCTTGTGGTATCATAGCCCCTTTAGGTGCTCAGGTTCAGCCAAACTTGGTTCTTTTATTAACTGCAGAATAACA
Source organism: Picea glauca (assembly GCA_000966675.3). Lineage (NCBI taxonomy): Eukaryota > Viridiplantae > Streptophyta > Pinopsida > Pinales > Pinaceae > Picea > Picea glauca. The sequence goes on from JZKD02S1998309.1 coordinate 22,593, forward strand.
ATGTTTACAAATATTCAAAATCACCATGGCATGCCTACCTCATGGTGTGAATAAGACATAATAATAAAATATCTATGCAAATGTTTAAACATAACTAAATTCAAATTATTCCAGAGGGTCGAAACTGGGACATTACATTTTGGAACATTCCAGTTTTTTCTAGCTTTAATTTGGAAGAAGATTATATTTCATCAAATAGCAATGAGGAGAATTATTTGGATCTTATCTGCTTTGGCATATTTGAATTCTTCATCACATCCTGGATGTTTTTTAGTTAAAATAAAGGTTGGGAAAACAGGAGGCCAGTTCTAGTGTTGACAGTGAAGAGAAGTATTCCTTAAACTCATTGGTATATTGCACATCACTATCCTAGTCCCTAGACCACATACCCAATTCTTCTCATGTAATACTAGCCTAGAGCCAAGCTCTATAGAATGGGTAATGGACTTATTTGAAAACAACTTTTTCATTTGAATCACCATGCAATTCAATAAATTACAAGAAATCCACCATTTGAGAACTGAATAATAAAGGAAAGATCAAACATACAAAATGGAGAAACAAAATTATTGATTTCCCTTCTCTATGTAAAGGTACAATATTGGAGTTCAAATCTCTAAAGCCCAAAGGGGTTGGATAGAATGACAAGGATTGAGGAGTTTTTAGCATTGACTAGGGTTCAATGTTAGTGAGAGTTGTTTCAACTCCTTAAGATGGCGATTGGGGCACTTGGAGGGACTAGTTGAATTTGAGAGGCTTGCATAGCACTACCTGCACACCCATAAGTGGATCAAAGCCTACCTTGTATTCTTGTTAAAGCCTACCATTTATTGGCCAAACGCATTGTTAGAGTTTAGTTGTTGCTCCGAGTTTACCTTCTTGATGGCGATTTGATTAAATGCTTTATAATCAATATAGAAGCAACAACCATCTGTTTTCCTTTCCAAGACAACAGAGGCAACATAAGCGCTCTTACTAGGACTTGTGATTCCATCTTCCAAAAGTTCCTCGAAGAGCAATTCAGTCTCAAACTTTTGAAAATGATCATATTGATAGGGGTGCACCACTGTGTGACCTTTGGTGAGGTCCAACTCAATAACATGTTTCATTACCTTGTCAGGTGGATGTTCTGTGGGCATCCCCTAGAATTTAACCTTGTACTTCTGAAGTAAGGTAAAGAGGCCTGGAGCAGAAGTTTGTTGAGGAGTTGCCTCCATATAGTACAAGACTCAAGTCTTGCCCCTCAAAATGCATTTGCATTTTGAGTATTCAGAAGCATTCTTTCGATGATCATTCTGTAATCTTCAGTTGGGTTGACAGCATTAGAAGTACTGAATTCACTCACACCTTTCAGATATGCGTGGATTGGGTGGCAGCATTTCTATCACCAACGTGTGCGCTTTTCGGAGGTGCACTTCCAGCACATTTACCATGGATGCCTTTTTATGAAGGCTGTTGTGGGCTCATGGCAGCTCCCGTGACTTTGAAAAGTAACGCTGTAAATTTGCATTCAAGATCTGCTGTCTTGCCAGAGAGATACAAACAGAGTTATCAGGCCACAATACAGTATGGATATGAAGGACATTAGAATAGAGGTAAATAAATGGTTTATTCTGGACATAAGGTTATTATTGTCATTGCTGGGTTGAGAGTATTAAGGAGATCAAGTTTCAGACTTTTTCTCAAGAAGGAATACACCTGTTTTGCCTTGCACACTTTGAGCAGACCTTTCCAGCAGAACGAGGGCCTAGTTATCAGGGAATTTTAGGTTTATTTCATTCTGTTCTGGGCACATTTTTATGGTATATCGTGTCGATATGTACATGTTTGCTTCCAGTACTCGTTTTTCAGACCTATAGCATGACTCATAGACTTATAGCAGCAGCAATATCCCTTAGTTAACCAGCACATCAAAAGGGCAGTTCTCAAGATCATTTGGAGGATTCTAAAGGCAATAATGGGATTGGTCTGAGATCTCTCATAATAGCATCAAAGCTAGCATGTATTGTCAGTCTGTTCCATCATCACACAGGGGCCTAAAGGTGTATTTCCTAGGCGTGTTCCAATTTCTAACTTCAATATCCAGCATTTGTGAGGTGACCTCCTTGTTAGATGTTAGTGGAACTCTCGTTGTACTTGTAAGCCAACAAACCTTTAGTAAAGGAACAGAGAAGAAGAGAGGTCTCTAGGGAATATGACCAGCAAGCATATTGAATTTCGCCCTAAAACTAGTCCTGAATCTTAGGTTACCACCAGCAATAAAAAAACAGTTGAATAGGGGCAGACTCCGTAAAGGGCCTTTATGCCAATTTCTTGAGGCTGACCTGTATCTATGAAGCCTGGGGCTGACTCACGTTGATTTTTGATGATGACCAGTATTTATATACCTTTTTGGGGCACCTTTTATGTTTATTTTGTGGCTGATTAAGAAAAATCACATTAATTGTGTTATTTTGTTTCAATTTTTGTCTCATATGCCTGTGCTTTTTGATGGAGAAGATGATGACTGAGTTTAGCTCCTGTTTATGCTTGCTTTTGATAATATTTCTGCTCATGCTGCATTGATTTGAGAACTGTTTGGAAGCCTTTCATGTATGATGGTCACACCTACTCATGCGCTGGAGTTGAGGGATAGTTGTACGTAATTCCTGAAGGTGAGAAGATCTGTTTCAGGCCTGTTAATGCAGATTGATCAACTGAAGGAGAGGCAAGGTAAGGGATTATTTTCATCTTCCAACAGCAAACAAAAAAAAGATTTTTGCAGTGAGAGACTGCCCAGATTAGTGGAACGACCTGCCTTGGGATTTGTTTGTAGAGCACCTTACATCAGAATGAGGACCTAAGCCTTTGCATGCATTCCAAAGTTTAACCATGACACTTTCTCGTAGAGTGCTCCCTTATTTTCTGAAGGTTGTCATCTTTTATCACAGTCAAAGAAGATCAAGGTGTAGATGAGGTCGCCCCCATTTCAAGCCCTCTTCTTTTATGAATCCCTGAACATCTATGGAGAAGCACTCAGCCTATTTTGAAGTTTTATTGCTATGTGTGTAAGGATACTTGGTCAAAGAAGCATGTATAAAGGAGAGCGCTCCATCTGGTTGGTAGTTAGTTATTGAAAACCTTACTCATTGGAGGATGAGCCCATTCTTGAAGAGTGCCCTAAAAAAATCATTCATAGCATCCCACCCTACAAGAAGGCTGTTGAAAATGGTCATGGCTGAAAATTAAGATTACATCTCTATTTTCAACAGTCTCTGTTATTCCCAAAAGGGGGCCATGAAGAGAAACATTACGTCACAAGATTCATAGTCGCTCTTGATGTCGAATAGGGGCCACATTGAGAAGACATTACATATTATCCCTATGAAAACCATATCTCCCACACTAGTAAGATTGTGCGAGCTGGTGAAGATGACCTTTGGTAGAGGTATAGAAGAAGACAATTTTGCAGAATAGGATTTAGACAAGGCATCAATAAGGTCCTCATCATTAGCATCTATTTGCCCAGTCACTAAGATTGTGCGAGCTGGTGAAGATGACCTTTGGTAGAGGTATAGAAGAAGACAATTTTGCAGAATAGGATTTAGACAAGTCATCAATAAGGTCCTCATCATTAGCATCTATTTGCCTAGTCACTGTAAGAGGAGTGTTTGAGGAAACACTCGTAGGATTAAGAGGAGGATCAACGTCATAATGTGAAAGGAGATAGCCATTGGAACATGTTGAAACAAATCATCTGTAAAAAGTAGTGAAAAAGATCTTGGTGGACAGTGAGTAGAAACTTCATAAAAGAAGGTGAGGAAGTACTTGTATCCCCTAAGAAAACAAGTGGTCATAGGCCTACAAATGTCACTATGAACCAACTCAAGAGGTCGAGGAGCATGCCTTGCATCACAATAACCGAAACCAACCACTTTAAAATCATCATCTATGTCCTTTATAACCCATCGATAATTGGAATGGAAGGGTCCATATGCAAAGTATAGAATCAGATGTGCATTATAAGATGAGTCCATCAAGTTCTCAACAATAGCGCAAAGAAGAAACCTCCATAAAGTATTTAGAAGTTCACCTTAATAGGCCCAAGAGAAAGAGAGGTACTAGCTTCTTCTGAAAAAATCTGTTGTGCGTCACCTTTTGCTGCATAACAAAGGAACAAAGAGAGTGTTGGCCTTGAAGGAGAGATTAAACATTAGGAAAAACCTTAGAAAAAGTGTGCTAGACTTGAAGGAGGGTTTAAACCTTAGGAAAAAACCCAAGAAAGCCTGAAAAAAGAGACAATAGGGTTTAAAGTCTAGTTTTTAAAACCAGGACAGAATGTTATCGGACCGCTAAATCGGCCGGTTTGATGCATGGAGGAAATGAACTGGTCTTCAAACTGGACCGATGCTCGGTTTGGTATCGAACTGACCAGTCCGAAGCCGATTCGATACCAAACCAGTTAAACAGGCCGGTTCCTTTACTACTCGGCCGATCCAGATTACAGATAATTATGGCAGCAATGAGTGAAGAATGAGGGATTTCTGGGTTTTGATGGACATTACGCTGAGCAATGGAATCTCTTCATTTAAAAATAGCAGAGTATTTTTATCAGGTTGAGTATGAAAGAGGATATATTGATATGGTCCAAAAATCCTGGTAATGGTGACTACATAGCCAGCCTTGGATATTCAACAAGTTTTTTAGAAGAGCAAGGAGAAGCCTGTTGTTGGTGGAAGCTGCTGTTAACTCTGCATAGCACATTTTGATGGACTGTCCCTTCACTAAAGAAGTATGGAAAGAACTTCTGAGCTTATCTGGAAGTAAGGGGAAATCAGAGGAATCATCTTTGATTGAAGGATCCAAGTCTTGGATGGGAGACTTATCTGTGGCAGATCATAAATAACTTCCTTGTGTGATCTCATGGGGTATCTGCTTCATTAAGAATGTCAATCTCTTTGAAGGGAAGTCTTTCTTGGACATTGACTCNTATTGGAGTTCAAATCTCTAAAGCCCAAAGGGGTTGGATAGAATGACAAGGATTGAGGAGTTTTTAGCATTGACTAGGGTTCAATGTTAGTGAGAGTTGTTTCAACTCCTTAAGAGTTAAAGCCTACCATTTATTGGCCAAACGCATTGTTAGAGTTTAGTTGTTGCTCCGAGTTTACCTTCTTGATGACGATTTGATTAAATGCTTTATAATCAATATAGAAGCAACAACCATCTGTTTTCCTTTCCAAGACAACAGAGACAACATAAGCGCTCTTACTAGGACTTGTGATTCCATCTTCCAAAAGTTCCTCGAAGAGCAATTCAGTCTCAAACTTTTGAAAATGATCATATTGATAGGGGTGCACCACGGTGTGACCTTTGGTGAGGTCCAACTCAATAACATGTTTCATTACCTTGTCAGGTGGATGTTCTGTGGGCATCCCCTAGAATTTAACCTTGTACTTCTGAAGTAAGGTAAAGAGGCCTGGAGCAGAAGTTTGTTGAGGAGTTGCCTCCATATAGTACAAGACTCAAGTGTTGCCCCTCAAAATGCATTTGCATTTTGAGTATTCAGAAGCATTCTTTTCATGATCATTCTGTAATCTTCAGTTGGGTTGACAGCATTAGAAGTACTGAATTCACTCACACCTTTCAGATATGCGTGGATTGGGTGGCAGCATTTCTATCACCAACGTGTGTGCTTTTTGGAGGTGCACTTCCAGCACATTTACCATGGATGCCTTTTTATGAAGGCTGTTGTGGGCTCATGGCAGCTCCCGTGACTTTGAAAAGTAACGCTGCAAATTTGCATTCAAGATCTGCTGTCTTGCCAGAGAGATACAAACAGAGTTATCAGGCCACAATACAGTATGGATATGAAGGACATTGGAATAGAGGTAAATAAATGGTTTATTCTGGACATAAGGTTATTATTGTCATTGCTGGGTTGAGAGTATTAAGGAGATCAAGTTTCAGACTTTTTCTCAAGAAGGAATACACCTGTTTTGCCTTGCACACTTTGAGCAGACCTTTCCAGCAGAACGAGGGCCTAGTTATCAGGGAATTTTAGGTTTATTTCATTCTGTTCTGGGCACATTTTTATGGTATATCGTGTCGATATGTACATGTTTGCTTCCAGTACTCGTTTTTCAGACCTATAGCATGACTCATAGACTTATAGCAGCAGCAATATCCCTTAGTTAACCAGCACATCAAAAGGGCAGTTCTCAAGATCATTTGGAGGATTCTAAAGGCAATAATGGGATTGGTCTGAGATCTCTCATAATAGCATCAAAGCTAGCATGTATTGTCAGTCTGTTCCATCATCACACAGGGGCCTAAAGGTGTATTTCCTAGGCGTGTTCCAATTTCTAACTTCAATATCCAGCATTTGTGAGGTGACCTCCTTGTTAGATGTTAGTGGAACTCTCGTTGTACTTGTAAGCCAACAAACCTTTAGTAAAGGAACAGAGAAGAAGAGAGGTCTCTAGGGAATATGACCAGCAAGCATATTGAATTTCGCCCTAAAACTAGTCCTGAATCTTAGGTTACCACCAGCAATAAAAAAACAGTTGAATAGGGGCAGACTCCGTAAAGGGCCTTTATGCCAATTTCTTGAGGCTGACCTGTATCTATGAAGCCTGGGGCTGACTCACGTTGATTTTTGATGATGACCAGTATTTATATACCTTTTTGGGGCACCTTTTATGTTTATTTTGTGGCTGATTAAGAAAAATCACATTAATTGTGTTATTTTGTTTCAATTTTTGTCTCATATGCCTGTGCTTTTTGATGGAGAAGATGATGACTGAGTTTAGCTCCTGTTTATGCTTGCTTTTGATAATATTTCTGCTCATGCTGCATTGATTTGAGAACTGTTTGGAAGCCTTTCATGTATGATGGTCACACCTACTCATGCGCTGGAGTTGAGGGATAGTTGTACGTAATTCCTGAAGGTGAGAAGATCTGTTTCAGGCCTGTTAATGCAGATTGATCAACTGAAGGAGAGGCAAGGTAAGGGATTATTTTCATCTTCCAACAGCAAACAAAAAAAAGATTTTTGCAGTGAGAGACTGCCCAGATTAGTGGAACGACCTGCCTTGGGATTTGTTTGTAGAGCACCTTACATCAGAATGAGGACCTAAGCCTTTGCATGCATTCCAAAGTTTAACCATGACACTTTCTCGTAGAGTGCTCCCTTATTTTCTGAAGGTTGTCATCTTTTATCACAGTCAAAGAAGATCAAGGTGTAGATGAGGTCGCCCCCATTTCAAGCCCTCTTCTTTTATGAATCCCTGAACATCTATGGAGAAGCACTCAGCCTATTTTGAAGTTTTATTGCTATGTGTGTAAGGATACTTGGTCAAAGAAGCATGTATAAAGGAGAGCGCTCCATCTGGTTGGTAGTTAGTTATTGAAAACCTTACTCATTGGAGGATGAGCCCATTCTTGAAGAGTGCCCTAAAAAAATCATTCATAGCATCCCACCCTACAAGAAGGCTGTTGAAAATGGTCATGGCTGAAAATTAAGATTACATCTCTATTTTCAACAGTCTCTGTTATTCCCAAAAGGGGGCCATGAAGAGAAACATTACGTCACAAGATTCATAGTCGCTCTTGATGTCGAATAGGGGCCACATTGAGAAGACATTACATATTATCCCTATGAAAACCATATCTCCCACACTAGTAAGATTGTGCGAGCTGGTGAAGATGACCTTTGGTAGAGGTATAGAAGAAGACAATTTTGCAGAATAGGATTTAGACAAGGCATCAATAAGGTCCTCATCATTAGCATCTATTTGCCCAGTCACTAAGATTGTGCGAGCTGGTGAAGATGACCTTTGGTAGAGGTATAGAAGAAGACAATTTTGCAGAATAGGATTTAGACAAGTCATCAATAAGGTCCTCATCATTAGCATCTATTTGCCTAGTCACTGTAAGAGGAGTGTTTGAGGAAACACTCGTAGGATTAAGAGGAGGATCAACGTCATAATGTGAAAGGAGATAGCCATTGGAACATGTTGAAACAAATCATCTGTAAAAAGTAGTGAAAAAGATCTTGGTGGACAGTGAGTAGAAACTTCATAAAAGAAGGTGAGGAAGTACTTGTATCCCCTAAGAAAACAAGTGGTCATAGGCCTACAAATGTCACTATGAACCAACTCAAGAGGTCGAGGAGCATGCCTTGCATCACAATAACCGAAACCAACCACTTTAAAATCATCATCTATGTCCTTTATAACCCATCGATAATTGGAATGGAAGGGTCCATATGCAAAGTATAGAATCAGATGTGCATTATAAGATGAGTCCATCAAGTTCTCAACAATAGCGCAAAGAAGAAACCTCCATAAAGTATTTAGAAGTTCACCTTAATAGGCCCAAGAGAAAGAGAGGTACTAGCTTCTTCTGAAAAAATCTGTTGTGCGTCACCTTTTGCTGCATAACAAAGGAACAAAGAGAGTGTTGGCCTTGAAGGAGAGATTAAACATTAGGAAAAACCTTAGAAAAAGTGTGCTAGACTTGAAGGAGGGTTTAAACCTTAGGAAAAAACCCAAGAAAGCCTGAAAAAAGAGACAATAGGGTTTAAAGTCTAGTTTTTAAAACCAGGACAGAATGTTATCGGACCGCTAAATCGGCCGGTTTGATGCATGGAGGAAATGAACTGGTCTTCAAACTGGACCGATGCTCGGTTTGGTATCGAACTGACCAGTCCGAAGCCGATTCGATACCAAACCAGTTAAACAGGCCGGTTCCTTTACTACTCGGCCGATCCAGATTACAGATAATTATGGCAGCAATGAGTGAAGAATGAGGGATTTCTGGGTTTTGATGGACATTACGCTGAGCAATGGAATCTCTTCATTTAAAAATAGCAGAGTATTTTTATCAGGTTGAGTATGAAAGAGGATATATTGATATGGTCCAAAAATCCTGGTAATGGTGACTACATAGCCAGCCTTGGATATTCAACAAGTTTTTTAGAAGAGCAAGGAGAAGCCTGTTGTTGGTGGAAGCTGCTGTTAACTCTGCATAGCACATTTTGATGGACTGTCCCTTCACTAAAGAAGTATGGAAAGAACTTCTGAGCTTATCTGGAAGTAAGGGGAAATCAGAGGAATCATCTTTGATTGAAGGATCCAAGTCTTGGATGGGAGACTTATCTGTGGCAGATCATAAATAACTTCCTTGTGTGATCTCATGGGGTATCTGCTTCATTAAGAATGTCAATCTCTTTGAAGGGAAGTCTTTCTTGGACATTGACTC
>JZKD02S1998309.1:37325-60208 GCA_000966675.3 Picea glauca
TGGTCTTTATGACCGACTGAACTTCTGAACTCTGAATTTTGAACAAGTGATGTTCAAACTTTGGCGGCTCGCTGGAAGTCCATCTCAGTGCAACTTTGATGGATAACAGTGACCAGTGGTGACAGTGTTACCCACAAGTACTTTCACATAAATGAGAAGGTTGGCTCGTGATGAGACCCCCTTTCCCTTGGCCATGCAACCAAGAGTCACTGCCCTGGCGTGGTAACCAGCTGGTGGCAATGTCATACTACTAGGTACGCATGGACCTAATAGGCTGGCTTGTGATGAGACCCCCTATCCTCTGGTTAGGTCTTGTTTTATTACTTTTCCGGGTCCCTCTTGTTTCTTGCTGAGAAGCCTTTTATTGCTTTCTCGGGGATCCCTGGGCGAAACATCTCTAGGTTTTATTCTTAGGCTTTTATCTTTTATCAGCTTGCTTTTATCTTCTGGGCCTTTAGCGCCTTCTTTCCACGAGATAATGTACAGTCCTGAAAAAAGCTCAGCCAGTGCCCGGACAAGTGGAATGGCATAGGTGAGCGGGAAACAAGATGAAACAGTGGTGCTGTGATGGGAGCGGGTGATGGATTTTCAGAAATCCCCCTAGTGGCAAACCAAAACCTACAGACACAGGATTGCTAGGGCACCTTGTCAATCCCCCCAAACATGGTCAAGTGGGCAAGTGTAAGATCCAAGTAGTTGTTAGAAATAAAAGGAATCAGATGTACATATTCAAGGGTTTTGATGATCAAAGTGACACATACCATGATACCTGGACTAATTACCTCATGGAGCAAGAACCATTTCTGACACAGGATCAAGCCGATGGTGATGGATGTTGCTGCTGCTGACAAGATAAAGATGCTGGAAGAAAGAAAAGGTGGGCCCTCTAGGGCCATGCTAAAGTCAATCCTGCTCTCGGTACTCCATGTCTAGGACCTGTGGGCCTCGAGACATGATCTCCTAGTTATCCCTAAAAGTGGGGATAACAGAGAACATGACTCTAATTTGATTATGTTATGATCTGTTATAAAAGTGATGGGGTTTGTAAAGCCAAGCACGTTACTTACAGGTTATCCTTGTGTGTATAGTTGTATATGTGATGGAGGTCAATTTGTATGATTAAACTTCTGAAGACATTCAGTAACCAAACAATTGTCCTAGATAATTGGCGGATTCAACGAGTTATAACCTCTGATAGATGGGAGTTTGTCCACATAGTGATTCAATACTTGACCACTCTTCTGACAAATACAACGAGCTATGTAATTTGGTAGAATGGAGTTTGTCAATATTGTTAATCATTACAAAATTTCAATGATGGTTGGAGGCAGGTGTATCTTAAATGGGTCAGTTGGTAAGCTCGAAGATGTGGAGAAGAAAGAGCATAGTCCGGAAGAATACAGAGTGGGTAGAGTTGCTGATGAAAGCCATACCAGACAAGATCAATGTAAAACATGTCTATGTGATTATTGTTTGTAATATTAGCTTTGTGATAGACATGAGATTATTGTTTGTAATAATAGTTTTGTGATTATGTAAGTGTTAAAGGGATGTTAGAATTAACGCTTATAATAGTATAGTTGGTTTGATTTGTTGGAGATTGTTGAGATATTCTCTCAACCACAATATCCAGGATTAGAAGTAGTTGGATCTCATAAGCACTATATATGTGAGATGTATTTTAGCTTTGAATATAGTAAAATGAATATAGTTTTGTGTACAATCTGTTTTTTATCTATTCATGATGTATTACTGGTGCCAAAACGTGATAAAAGGAGACACTGAATTGTTATAAAACTGACGTCAAGCTTGTCAACAACAGCAGCTAACATCTGAGATAGGAAAACAATTTCATTTTGAGAATTCAGCGAGATTCTTATAAATGAATGAGAAGCAACTATAAAAATTGGTCTAATTCAATGCTCCACGAAACACTCTCCGATCATTGTATTCCAAAATTTCTACTTTCATCAATCACCCAACCTGACTATCTAGTTCAACCTCTCCAGTATTAGCAAATTTTGACATTATATGGTAGAACCGTGCAATACTAACTTTAAGAATCCAACTTTGGGAAACCGATGCATCTTTAGATTCGGTGGTGATCGTTATCTTGAAGCTACTCCAGTAATTTACAAAAAAAGAAACTATGAAAGAACCACACACTTCGGTCAAGATCTGTTACTCTTAGTAAATCCTATATGGATTAGTAGCACTGTAGGTGTAGGGACAAGTCGATGACAACCTCAGAAAAAATGCAAGACGCTCATCATGGAATCCAATGAGGTGGTCCTCCTCACCACGAGCAACCAAGAGAAGCAAACGAAATTCTCGTTTCGATATTTTATGCAAGGCATAGTAGATGGTTGGAATTTTATGCTACCAGAAAATGATAACCGGGTAGAATTGGTGGGAAATTGAAATTGAAAAGGGTGAACAATTCCAAAGAGCAATCAGTGATTTTACACTTTAGAACACAGGTACAGACAACTAGATTTTTTGGACTGAGCAATAAATGGATATAGATATTAGAAACCTGGGGGTGGAGCCTTAAATGCTCACTACATGACCTGCAGAAGCAACCTAAATAGGGATGGACAGCACCTTGAAAACTATAAGATAACAGAAGCCTAAAACCAGCAACAACAGGTTTGGATAAGAAACAACTTAATGAAATTGATGTTGCTTAGCAACCACCTAATGGAGTGAGTACAGAAATTGCAGAATTGAAGATTCATCTTCCACCCAATATACCGACAGCAAAAACCAAGAGATAAGAATGAAAGCAGGGTGAAGATGGAGGAATAGATACATTTTAAAAGATGTTGTTTTGGTTTAGGACAGAACCTTTTGTCCTGCTTTCTGATCTGTGATGAAGGTGGCTACCACATAGAAAAGCCCCGGGTCTTGGTGCAAAGGTGACTGTAGATTATGATGCACACATTTACATGGTATAAATACATCACATCATATTTAGCCAAAAAGAGAGTTGACTCCAATTTGAGGAAGACAATGAATTAAACATTTTACTTTATGGGCAGATCCACCTTAACCTCAACTTCAAAAGAACGAAAATAACTATTTTGATCTGCATATGATCTAGAAAACACTTTTTATGAATCTCATGCATTTTTTAAATGCTTTTTATACAACGATGAAAAACAAGAGAATCATATCAGATGTTATAATGTTCAATAACTTTTCAACTTAATTGTTTTTTCCACATATACGCAGTATAATCGTAGAGTTTTAAATAACTTCGTTATTAAAAACATATGTACGTTTGGGCACATGAATCATTAGAAAACATTCATAACTGAGGAGAAACTAGCAGAAGATTATGAAACCACTGTAATCTACACTCCTAACCCTAACCCCAACCCCAACCAGTGTTGAAGACTACCAAGTACCAACTATTCCCCCAAAATAAAGAAAGACGTTTTATATAGAATTTCCAAATAATCGGTCGAATGTATATTTGATAGCTACAACACGAAGAATCTTACCTCATAAAGTCTAGTCATATCACTCAATCCGTTTAGTAAACCAAATTCACAAACTTAACACCTCCGGTTTGTGAAGAGAACTGGAACAAGAAATCTTGATGTTTGGATTTTCAGTGAGTTTGCACTTCAAGCATTAGATTCAATTGAGGTTTGTTAAGGACTTTCTTTAATTATAATTATCTTTTAAACATGCTTTTTTTACTTTTAACTCTTTTATTTTCATTGTAGATGATGTTTTTTTTATTCAGTCAGAGGTTCAATCATTACAATTGCTTTGGTCTAAGTTCTCTGGGTAATCATATATTAGTCAGAGGTTCAATCACTACAATTGCTTTGGTCTAAGTCCTCTGGGTAATCATAAATTACCCGTCAGCTGCTACTTGGGAGACAGTACTATTCAGCAAATCCAAGAACCTCCTGCAGCCATTGGGCCCGGTCACCATATCATTGTATTTTCATTGTAGATCATGTTTTTTTTGTATTCAGTCAGAGGTTCAACCTCCAGAATTGCTTTGATCTAAGTCTTTTGGGTAGTCATAAATTACTTGCCTGCTGGGACTTGGGGGACTTTACTATTCAGCGGATCCAAGACCCTCCTGCAGCAATCGGCCACCATGTCATTGTAGATCATGTTATGTGGTCTCCAATGAGTTTTGTAAATAACCAATTTTGATTTGGTAATTCATTGCACACCTTATTAAGGCAATTGTTTTGATGTTTTGCATTGGATTTTGTAGTGAGATATGTTTAATTGTCATTGGATATATATTTATTCAGTTTGGATAAGTTCGGTGTGGATTATTATATTTTACTAATATAAGGTTTTTTTTCTACTTAAAAAAAAGTTCGGTGTGGATTATTTTTTTAGTCTGATTTAAATTTAAATTTGGTGCAAAACTTGGATGTAAATTTGTACTTTCAACACTAACACTAATAAATTGCAATATTAGACTAATTCCCATGTTTGATATCTACTCAGATGTTCTGATGAATTTCTGGCAATTTGACTACCCGGTATCAAACCCCGTTTGGACAGAGGGTTTTATTTATTGCAGATTCTGTTCAAAACGAGTGTGTTTTGCACACTAGGGTTAACTTAGCGGCAAGTGTTGAGTAAACATAGGTTATCATTATATAATTGCGTGAGCTATTCACACGAATAGGTTTTATGTGGAGGAAGATGCGATTGAGGTGGAGCTTATCCATTGACAGGGTTAATCGTTAGCCATGCATAGGGTTGAGTAAACATAGGTTATCATTATATAATTGCGTGAGTTATTCACACGAATAGGTTTTATGTGGAGGAAGATGCGATTGAGGTGGAGCTTATCCATTGACAGGGTTAACCGTTAGCCATGCATAGCCCTCTTTGCAAGCAAGATGAACCCACGTCACGTTTACAACGAAATCCTACTTGAATCTCCGTTGTATCTTCCACGGCAAGAGCAAAATTAATAAAATAATTGTGTAACTTTCCAAGGCAATGAAACGCAAAACGGCTGTCAGCATAAGGATCTTGGAAGGGCCATGGGTACCTTTACAACTAAAGCTCCTCCCATGCATCTTCCAGTAACCTTCCTCGCAAACGCTAAATTGGCGGGGGAAATTATTAGGCACGAAGCTAAGTGAATGCAATTTCGCAGAAGAATCCAATAGGATTCTAAACATGGACAGGCAGCGGACGCCAATGAGTTACCCAGCAACTGGAAGGAAGGATCTGAAAATATCAGTTAACACACAGGCAGTATCTATTTTTTCCATGTAACCCACAGTCAATATCTATATATACACGAGATGTGCTGAGCAGAGAGCAATACACTTTAATGCGACTAATCACGCCAACGTTTGCTCCGAAAATAGGTGATTTAGTTTGATTTTAGTGTAAAAGATTGAAATCCAAGCTGTTGATGAACATTGGAGGTGGCTTGTATTGTGTTATTGTGACCGGTGTCATCTCTTCTGCGGATGAAAATGATCGTAATGAGCTCCAGAAGTCCCAGAATCCCGAGAAGATTTTCCCCGAGACGATCTCCTTCATGTAGGAATTACGATCAACTCAACAACAGCAATGGCGGAGACGAAACGCAGAGCGATGTTGTCAATGATCAGCCCAAGAAAACCCCACGGGAGAGACGAAACGCAGAGCGATGTTGTCAATGATAAGCCCAAGAAAACCCCACGGGAGATTTTCCCTGAGCGATTCAGCAACAGCGATAACGAAGACGAAACGCAAGGAGGATAAAGGAGGCTCTAATGGCAAAAGAGGCTTTTTCCCCTTTTGTAGTTATCCTTCTGTCTCTGGGTTCTTCTTCGTTTTTTGGTAGATGCGTTTTCTGGGTATATGGAAATCTTCGGTGGGATAAATGCTTTTGTTGATATGAAGGGAGTTGCGAATTCATCACCTCATTAACAGGTTACAAATTACAATTTCATCCCATTGATCTCAGTCATGTTGACGCCTTCTCATGTAATCGTCATTGCATCATGAATAAAGGAAATAATGTGATTCATTTGACTATTTTAGGTGTGATTAATTTCTTCTATTTTCTGATCTGTAAATGAAATAATGTGATTCATTTGACTATTTTGGGTGTGATTAATTTCTTTTATTTTCTGATATTATTATTTGTAAGTTTTTTATGTTGTTATTGTCAATGATTTGTAAGTTTTTTTTATGTTGTTATTGTCGATGTTGAGATGGAATGGTATTAGTAAGGAGAATTTTGGAGTTCGGAAATGGATCTTAATGAATTATTAATGTTTATAAATTTTAGATGATGATGTCAACACAACAAATTAATAAAACAAAATAAAATCTCTTGTCAACCCATTTTTAATGTTATCTTTTAATTGAATAATAAGTTCTCTTAACTTCAACTTTTCCCAAATCTTTTATATATTTAATTATTTAAAAAATAAAAAAATATTGATAAATTTAATTAAAATCCCTTTAAAATACCAAAACATATTTTTTTCAAGCTTTAAACATGAGAAGGAACGAGATCTAGCAAGGTCTAAAGAATGAGAATCTATGAATGAGGTTTAAAGGAATAGGAGTGTGAGATGAGAACCAAGGAAATACAGTGTTTTCAAAGTRTGTAAAAGGAAGTGGTAAATATGGGAATAGGCTAYTCATGTAGCTAACAGACTTTATTTTTTAGGTGAGCTWTCTTTAGAAATCTGGCAGGATTTATAACAGATTGTTGGAATSAAGTTGTTCCAACGAGAACAGGGGTCTAGGAATCCATTTACAATATCAGAATTTGTAAAATTGTGAAATTTTATTGTCAAAATTACAATTTTTCATTGTAGAATTCCWTCAAGTTATTGGTTGGAAAGAGACACTTGGTAGGATAAGAACATTTGCTACACAAATAGACTGCTCAGCAAACATGAGAAGGAATGAGAACTAGAAAAGTCCAAGGAATGACAATYTAGGAATGAGGTTTAAAGCAAAAGAAGCCTGACATGAGAATCTGGGAAGTAGAGTGCCTCTCTGAAGTATGTGAAAGGGAGTGGGAAGCCAGAGAGAGGGAAAAAGAAAGACAACGACAATATCAGAGGGAGAAGCAGAGAAAAAGTGTGGTGGCAGGAAATCAAGACCAAGAGGAAGAAAGTGATGATGAGGGTTGGAGTAAAATGCAACATAGAAGTAGCATGTATGAAGAGAAGAAAAGAAAAAGAAGGCTCACGGGAGGAAGAGGATGACCTATCTGATAAGTGAAGAGAAAAATAACAAATTGCAGAGGTGAAGAAATTAAAATAGGAGGCGAGAGGAGGATAAAAAACATCAGTACAGTCTAATCAACTTGAATATGCAATATTTCCTGCAGATCTAGTTAAGATTGATCATGAAAGGAGCCCAATAGAACAGAGTTATGAAACCGATTTTATAGAAGGATTTCAGCATGCTGAAGCAGCGTTAGGGAATGAGAATACCAGTTCATTGGGAAATGAATCCGTGAAGGAGAAATTCTTGATACAGACTTGGCTTGTAATATCCCAGTTTTGATTGCCATATCAGTATTGTGTATGTATATGATAAACAACAAAATGCCAAACTATGTAATATGTAAAATTGTACATTGAAAGATAATAAAAAAAATACATCACAGATTGTAGAAGGAGAACAAAAGAGTGGGGGGCTATGACTCCATGAGAGGGGAAAGAAAGAAGACTTATGGGGTTAAAGAAATATAATATTATTTTATTGATAAGCTTAAGTCCTTAACTTTGCTTAATTAGTATTCCTTAATCCTTAGGATTAGTTATAAGAGAGGATAAACATGTACTTTCCATGAAGACACATTGTTTCTCACTCGCAAAAAAAGTCCACGAATTTTGGACATGAAAGGGAATTGACTTTCATTCTTTCTCCCAAGAGTTACTCCCTCAGCTAGAACGACTATAGACTTACTATAATCAAGTTATGGAAAGCTACAACCATCATGTTATGGAAAGCTACAAACATCCCTCTTTTAGGTGGCTGCAACCAGACAACCCCCTTTTTGAGAGGAGACACTTAGACACCCCTCTTTTGGGGAAACATGTCCCCCACATCGGGGAAACATTTCCCATGTGTTTCCCCAAATTTTCCCAAAAGAGGGACGTGGAGAAATGTTTCCCATGCATTTCCCCGAGTTTTCCAAAAGAGAGACGTTCATAAACGTTTCCATAGGCACCCCATCCCTAAAGCGTGGGAAATGTGGGGGACGTGCCCCCACCCTAGGGGATGCGTCCGCATGGAACACTAGAATAAATAAAATTCTAAAGAACTATAGATGTCAGAAATCCATGGCTTAACTCAATCTGCTCACACAAGTGCTTTGTCCTGTTAGAAAAAAAACGATTTGCAGATTCAAAGATAATAAGAATGTGTGCGTTGATTTACTTTTCAATTTGAAATGACATATCATTGGGAAAATCAATTAATATGGACACATTTGATGGGAAGCAGCAGGTGGTGAGCTTGGCTTACTTGTGGTTTCTCACGCTTACTTTAATATTATTCTCACAATGTACCTCAGTCTTGGTTTCGACACTTGAACATTCATTACCAACTTCATTTTCACTAAATGCATTCCTTTCGGAGCATGCCCCATGTTGGCAACTTTTATTTGTGATCGTTAGGAATGATTTTTTTTCCCTCTCACTAATTTTACCCAATTACACTATTGCACCTTCATTCATAATAATTTTATCTGAAAAACCGGAGATGGAAGTTAAATTAGTGGGGACATCTATTAAGTTACAAGGACCAATCACTGGACATGAAGCAGATTTGGATGCAGATAAAGAATTTGATGCTCCACTTACCGATCTCAACATCTAGGGGAAAAATAGAAGCATTGGGTGCTCTTGTTTGAGCTTTCTCAGCAGAAGCTTGCCCAGCATTGCCTGCTGCAATGAGCGTTGGGGTACAGGAAAGCCAGAGTCAATTGCGATAGGTTATCAAATGTGCATCTGTTTGGACAGTTGATGCCTCTGAAACAACTGGGGCAGCTTGCGACTTCAATTTTGACTCTACTAGTTGGACCAAAAGCACGGGTTGATGGACGACAGTTTCCTTTATTTGTCTGGTTTAGGGCTCGTGATTGAGAATCACTATTGCTTCCTAAAGCTTGAGTTGCTGGCAAAGTAGATGGTGGCAAGTTAGTTCTGAACAGATGGGGAACTGTTTGACTAGTTGCAGCAGTTTTCCCTGTATGACTCTTTACTTTGGCAGAAGTAAATCTTTGGACACTTGACACTGCCTGAAGAAACAGGTGGTGATAAAACTGAGCCACTTTGAATATAATGCACATTTGAAGCCCTTGTACTACCACCACCGTCACTTAATAATATTTAGAGTGGACACTGAATATTCTTCTGAGAAACTGAAGCACTTCATTTGAAGGTTCAAACTTCATCCCCACAATCATAAATTGAAGATCGAATATATGAGAGAATGATTTTCTGTATAATTGCAGTTTTGGTTATTATTCATTTCAAAAGATATGATTGTAGTAGACATCCTAAGGAAAACATGGCAGCTTAAAGATATTTGAAAATATATAAACCGTAGTTGTTTCATGTATTAGCCAAAATTTCCATAGTTTTTTTAAGGTTCAGCTACAAAATAAGTCTGCAATCTTCTACAGGGATTCCCACCTACAGGTGGTCCTTTTTATTTTTATTTTTAATTAAGAACGCTGTATCTCTAGCTGGGAAGCACACATACTTTAATCATCAATACGTACAGGAGTTTTCCATATAATTTCTCCATCTTGTTGGTAAACCAGTAATTTATAGATCTACATGAAATTAGAATGCAGCAACTGCATTCATTCATAAAACATAGTAGCGTCTGTACATTCAAATAATTAAAGGATCTGTAGAGCAGAGAAGTTCTCAGGCATTTGGTTTTACTTATTAACTTCACAGGAAATCACAAATGTATTCAAACATAAACAATAAAGAACTATACTAAAAATAAACAAGAATATTCAAAGCAAGAGTAGATACTTATTATTTTTTTAAAACTGAATACCAAACAACTGATTGGAACAGAGCAATTTTCCACTTAATCGTTGGTAGTCCTCTATGGAAACTATCCCCTAGCTGGACTATAAGACCACCAGAGCAAAGAAGGAAAATTCAGGATTCTCTCAAGCATTCTTTCAATCTGAAAAAACATGAAAGATCAATCAAACAACCAACTGCTTTGTTCTTTAAGCAGAGCAGGTTTGCCACTCACAATACCTTCTCCACACAACACAAGGGAAATATTGCCTTCTCCGCTTAACATTGCTTCAGAAGTTCGCTTCCCTCCAGTGCTCTTCAGTGTCTGCATAGAGAGTACATCTACTGTCCATTTTCAAGTTTAACTCCAACAGCTTCCCTCTTGGTTCTTGGATAATTTTATGATTAGCTTTCTTTAGGGATTGTAAAGATGTCTCTCTAATCAGTTTGGCCTCTCTTACTGATTTCTTTCTTCATCTTCTCTACCGCTTTTCCTCTTCCTCCTCCTCTTCTTAAGGTTTTAATGGCCTCCTTTCATTGGCTCTCTAGTCCCATAGTCTGGTATCACTATTTTTCCAAGCTTAAGCTCCGTTTTCCTCTCCTCTATGTTCTTTAAAAATCAACTCTCCCTTCCTTATTCGATTTTTTCTCCTTTTGCATGAGTGGAAGATGGCAAGCAAGAGTCCTAAACCAATTTTCATTTGTTTCAATTATGCGGGGGACAAATTTTCCAGAACGTAGGAGGTGATTGCTTAGATCTAGGAGTTGCTTACATCCACTTATCTTGAATTTAAATTATAAGCTAGGATCAACATCATAAAAGAGTGAAGGTTAAAGAAATGGAAAGATGGGTAGGAAAAGAGACATAGGTAACTAGGCATATAAAAATTTCCTTAGACCCTCTCACCATTTCCCTTGTGGCTAAGTCACATGGTTCGTGTTCGAGTTTGGGTTCGACAACGATTAGATTCGATTCGGGTTTGAATTTTCCAATAAGGTTTGAATGAGGTTCGACTTTAGGTTCAGCTATATATATTGACCCTAATGAAACCTCAATAAAATTCTCCCTCAAATTCATCCTAAAATTCGAATTCGGGCACGCATTCAAGTTCGTTCAGGTTCGGCATTAGGTTCCACGAACCTTGAGGTTCACCGAATTTCGAACCTCAAGCTTTAGGTTCACCGAACCCTGTGACTTAGCCTTGTGGTATCATAGCCCCTTTAGGTGCTCATGTTCAGCCAAACTTGGTTCTTTTATTAACTGCAGAATAACAATGTTTACAAATATTCAAAATCACCATGGCATGTCTACCTCATGGTGTGTAAGGCATAGTAATAAAATATCTATGCAAATATTTAAACATAACTAAATTCAAATTATTCCAGATGGTCGAAACTGAGACGTTACATTATGGAACATTCCAGTTTTTTCTAGCTTTGATTTGGAAGAAGATTATATTTCATCAAATAACATTGAGGAGAATTATTTGGATCTTATCTGCTTTGGCATATTTGAATCCTTCATCACATCCTGCATGTTTTTTAGTTAAAATAAAGGTTGGAAAAAAAGGAGGCCAGTTCTAGTGTTGACAGTGAAGAGAGGTATTCCTGAAACTCATTGATATATTGCACATCTTTATCCTAGTCCCTAGACCACATACCCAATACTTCATGTAATACTATCCTAGAGCCAAGCTCTATAGAATGGGTAATAGATTTATTTGAAAACAACTTTTTCAGTTGAAGCACCATGCAATTCAATAAATTACAAGACATCCACCATTTGAGAACTGAATGTTAAAGGAAAGATCAAACAGTCAAAATGGAGAAACAAAATTATCGATTTCCCTTATCTATGTAAAGGTACGATATTGGAGTTCAAATCTCTAAAGCCCAAAGGGGTTGGATAGAATGACAAGGAATGAGGAGTTTTTAGTATTGACTAGGGTTCAATTTTAGTGAGAGTTGTTTCAGCTCCTTAAGATAGTGATTGGGGCACTTGGAGGCACTAGTTGAATGTGTGAGGCTTGCATAGCACTATCTGCACACTCATAAGTGGATCAAAACCTACCCCATATTATTGTTAAAACCAACCATTTATTGACCAATCGCATTATTAGAATTTAGTTGTTGCTGAGAGTTTACCTTCTTGATGGCATTTTGATTAAATGCTTTATAATCAATATAGAGGCAACAACAACCATCTTTTTCCTTGCCAAACCAACAGAGGCAACATAAGCGCTCTTCCTAGGACTTAGGATTCCATCTTCCAAAAGTTCCTCGAAGAACAATTCAGTCTCAAACTTTTGAAAATGGTCATATTGATAGGGGTGCACCACTGTGTGACCTTTGGTGAGGTCCAACTAAATAACATGTTTCATTCCCTTGTCAGGTGGATGTTCTGTGGGCATCCCCTAGAATTTGGCCTTGTACTTCTGAAAGGTAAAGAGGCATGGAGCAGAAGTTTGTTGAGGAGTTGCCTCCATATAGTACAAGTGTTGCCCCTCAAAATGCATTTGCATTTTGAGTATTCAGAGGCATTCTTTTCATGATCATTCTGTAATCTTCAGTTGGTTTGACAGCATTATAAGTACTGAATTCACTCACAGCTTTCATATATGCGTGGATTGGGTGGCAGCATTTCTATCACCAACGTGTGCGCTTTTTTGAGGTGCACTTCCAGTACATTTACCATGGAGTTCCTATTGATGAAGGCTGTTGTGGGCTCATGGCAGCTCCCATGACTTTGAAAAGTAATGCTGTAAATTTGTATTCAAGATCTGCTGTCTTGCCAGAGGGATACAAACAGAGTTATCGGGCCACAATACAGTATGGATATGCAGGACATTGGAATAGAGGTAAATAAATGGTTTATGCTGGACATAAGGTTATTATTGTCATTGCTGGGTTGAGAGTGTTAAAGAGATCAAGTTTCAGACTTTTTCTCAAG
The DNA here is from genome assembly GCA_000966675.3 of Picea glauca. Taxonomy (NCBI): domain Eukaryota; kingdom Viridiplantae; phylum Streptophyta; class Pinopsida; order Pinales; family Pinaceae; genus Picea; species Picea glauca. Next base: position 50,283 of record JZKD02S1998309.1, read on the forward strand.
AAGGAATACACCTGTTTTTCCTTGCACACTTTGTGCAGACCTTTCCAGCAGAACAACGACCTAATTATCCGGGAATTGTAGGCTTGTTTCGTTCTGTTCTGGGCACATTTTTATGGTAGATCGTGTCCATATGTACATCTTTGTTTCCAGTACACTTTTTTCAGACCTATAGCATGACTCAGCGACTTATAGCAGCAGAAATACCCGAGTTGACCAGCACATCAAAAGGGCAGTTCTCATGTGCTTGAGTTGAGGGATAGTTGGACTTAATTCCTGAAGGTGAGGTCTGTTTCAGCCCTGTTAATGCAGATTGATCAACTGAAGGAGAGGCAAGGTAAGGGACTATTTTCATCTTCTAACAGCAAACAAAAAAAAGATTTTTGCAGTGAGAGACTGCCCAGATTAGTGGAGCGATCTGCCTTGGTATTTGTTTGTAGAGCGCCTTACATCAGAATGAGGATCTAAACCTTTGCATGCATTCCAAAGTTTAACTATGACACTTTCTCCTAGAGTGCTCCCTTATTTTCAGAAGGTTGTTATCTTTTATCACGGTCAAAGAAGATCAAGGTGTAGATAAGGTCGCCCTCATTTCAAGCCCTCTTTTGTTATGAATCCCTGAACATTTATGGAGAAGCACTCAGCCTATTTTGATGTTTTATTGTTATGTGTGGAAGGATACTTGGTCAAAGGAGCATGTATAAAGGAGAGCGCTCCATCTAGTTGGTAGTTAGTTATTGACAACCTTACCTACTCATTGGAAGATGAGCCCATTCTTGAAGAGTGCCCAAAAAAATCATTCATGGCATCCCACCATACAAGAAGGTTGTTGAAAATTGCATGGCTAAAATTGGTCTGTAACCTTTGACATGGTTAAAGGTGGTCAAAAGAAAGGGGAATGCTTTATCCAAGAAGGTACCCAAGGCATGAATGGCACATATCCCAAGGGGGCAGCGTTCCATCCTATGAGGTCTCTAATGCACATACTTTGAGGTGTTTGTTGCACATATATCCATCCTAGATCCACCTTATGAGGAATTAGTTACCCGTATTGGAAAGTGTTTTACATGAGGAGAGGACAATTGGCACTACACTTCATTTTGTCTATTATTTTATTATTGATGTATTATTTTAGTCACGTTCCTAGGAGAAGATCATGGATCCAGAACCTTTATTATTATTTTATTGTAAAGTATTTGAGGAGAAGTTCTATAAAATGATGAGCTCTCTCATTTTCCTGTCATGGTTGGATTAATGAAGAACACATCTTTTGAGCCTAATTGAATATATATGATGGTGAATGTGACTGTAAGGGTTTCTATGTAAGCGTGGCTTCCATTTTCTTCCATATTGATGAATATATATTGCTGGAAATTACATCAATAATTCTGCTGCAATAAGGGCTTCCACGAGGTTCTAACTTCTATTTATTCATCTTCTTCTTGTTTTTACTTACTAATTTGAATCATTAATGTTATGACATTTCATTAAAAGAGAACATTACATATTTTAGCTAGAAGTAAAATCCCTCCTTATTGTCTTAGCATGTGCACGAGTAGAGCACCTTTGGAAGGGCCTACAAACCTTTATTTATAACAATCTTATTTGTCATTCATTGGTGAGATTTTGCATGTTGTAACATCACTTCTCAATGCCCTATTCATCTATTTTCAGCTCTCTTGGTTTCCTTTATTGACTTCATTACAACCTAAATTAGCATCCAAGTGGAAAGTCCAACACGGATGTTACCTTGGGGCACCGGGATGAGAGTTGCACCACTGTCACGTCAGTACGGTTTCTCCTTCACTTTAGGCCAGCTCCAAAGGCCAAGGGGTGTATCCCTATCTATCAATGATAGATTTTCAAGTAAATCTCTTTTAGTGAATTAATCTATGCAAGCTTATGATTTACTTCAATGAATCCAATAAACACATATGATAATGTAAGCACAAGTATTCCAACAAGTGATTAAATGCCTTAAGATAACAGTTCGAGAGCATTAGCATGGAACCACGATTATCCACTTAAGAGATATGAGTTAGGAGCTAGTGGATGTGTGTGCCAAATTTGATTGAAAAGTATGTAACAAGAACAACTTTAGATTTGCAGTAGCTTGACTATCATCTCAATAAATGAAACTTAGAAGAGAATTGATTTGAAATATGTTTAACACTGAATAACATATATGCAGTAAAATTGATTTCTATTCAATAAGGAAATCAGATGAAATTGTAAAATGCAACGGAAACAAGCTTGCTAGAATGGTGGCGGCTTATCTCTGAGAAGAGATGTGACAGTTGCACTCATTTGCAAGAAGATGATTACAATGAGGCTTTGGAGGCCTTTTTACAATAAACAGGAATGCCAAAAACTCTAGACATCCAAAAAACCTAACCCTAGGAGATGAAGCGCCAAAAGTCATGTGGGCCCCGTTTGGGTAAGTTAGTATCAATTTCCCGGAGGCGTAACTTTGGCATACAATCTTTGTTTTGGGCGCACGATATCTCGTTGGAAAGGTATTGTCGAGGAGATTCATTTTGGGGGCTCAAATAGAGCCTTTAACTATCATTGAGAAGCTCAATCTCGAAAAACCTTCATTTAGGCCCTCAAAATGGCCCCAAAAGTTAAAAACCATAGTAAATTGCCAAAATTGTTAGAAAATTGTTTTGAGCCAAGTGGAAGAGGTGGGTGGCCACTGATATTCACCTGGATTAATCCTCCCTCCTTAGGAAGCAATGGTATCCATTGCGTTGAGTTCCCGGGGGAGAGGGGAAAGCGATTGAATCTTGATGTGCTGCTTGCCTTGCTGGAAACGTTGCGTTGTGGAAGGCTGTCATGAACATGTTGTTGGTGGGGTTGAATCTGTTCAACTAGTCGGGCTACATGAGATGTCTGGGCGTAGAAGGAATCTTTGCGCTTTGCTGCATTCTTGTCGACCTGCTTCTGTTGGATAGAAGGTGCTTGGCCTGAGGCTGTAGTGGTTGCAGTATCCTTCTGTTCACCTTTTGAACATATTGTGAAGAAGTTGAATTTTGTAATATGAGATACTACCTTGCGACATTGTTTAGGTGGGACAGTAGTTGGAACTACCTCTGGTATCCTGTAGAGATGACCCCCTAGAGTAACAATGACAATGTGGGGTCGAGACTCATAGATAACATGGCGTTTCCACATATATGGCTGGCCCAAGAGAACATCACAAACATCCAGCAGGGAAACATCACATAATACCTTATCCGTGAAGGGTTGGATGCCGTATGACAATCGACATTGTTGGCTGACCCAAAGATCTCATCCCTGACGAAGCCACCCGATGTTGTTTGGTTGCGGGTGTGGTATTGTCATCAACCCCAACTGTTTGACGACCTTTGCTGAGATGAGGTTATTCTGGCTTCCGCTATCAACAATAAAATGCAGTAGGGTCCCCTTCACCCACATCTGTGAATGAAAAAGACGTTCCCCCTCTTCAGGATCTGTGGGTTCTTCTGGTTGAATTGTTGCGATTGCGACAATAGTAGTGGGGTCTGCTTCAATGATCTGTCTTCTATCAATATTTTCTGAATCAGGTTCTGAATCAGGGTTCAACTCCTTGTCTTTGATCTCGACCACCAATGACTGTTTTGAGCGACATTCATCGGTGTGGTGCCAGGGGATTTTGTGGAAATCATACCATTTTCCAATGTCCTTCTTCGTCTTTCTGTGACCCTTCTTTTCCTTTGGCTTGGACTGGTTTTCGAGAGACTGTTTGTTAGGGTCGTCTTTATTATACTTTGGTTGTTGCGGATTTGTAGACCCGAACTCCCGTTTGTTCTGGTGCTTAAATTTTTGCTCGATTTTAACAACATATCGATAAGCAACACCGAGTGATGAGATGTCCAGAAAATCCATTTCAGTTTGGATGTATCTTTGTAGAGCCCCACGGTATTTTAGAACCAAATGTCGTTCGAAGTCTTTGATACCTAGCTTGGTGCGCAAGGTATGGAAGGTATTGGTGAACTCCGGAACTGCTTGGCCCCTCTCTTGCCGCAATTCGGTCTATCTCATGTACTGGTCCTCACAGTTTCCAATAGGATAATACTGTTCCTTTACCGCATCCACAAAAAAATCCCAAGTGGGCTCAGCCCCATATATTCCAGACTCCTCTGTAGAACTTTGCTCTCAGTAAGTTTCCCACCAATGTTTGACATGGGGGAGAGCCTTAAGGAGTGCGAAAGTGATCTTTTCCCTGTCGGAGAAATTATGAACAGAGAAATAACCTTCTAGCATATTTAACCATTTTTCTAAGGCATCTGCATCTATCTGTCCTTCAAATATGAGAATATCAAAATTAACTTATACCTTGAAAGGCGAGGTACTTCCAAAGTGGTCGCTTGATGAAGACACACCTGTTGTTATCGACATGTGTTGAAGGATGTGGGGAAAATTCTCCATCATTTCGTCCCTCTGTCGTGTGAGAGCTTGCTCAAGCAACAGATTAATAGAATCGTCTGCTCTGTCGTTTTTCTTTTCTTCTGCCATGGAGGGTTTCTTGGACGTGCGAGAGCGATTGTCTTCAAGAGAGACAAACTCAAGACTCAACTTGCTATACTCGGACCTCGTCGGGGACATGCACTGAAAAACGATCAAGAGCAACCTGCTTTGATACTATTGATCCGGAATATATTTGCAGAACGAAATGAATACAAATTATTATCAAAATATGCTTAACACAGAATAACAGATATACAGTAAAACTAGTTTCTATTCAATAAGGAAATAAGTTGAAACTCTAAAATGCAGCGAAAGCAAGCTTGCTAGAATGGTGGCAGCTTATCTCTGAGAAGAGATGTGATGGCTGTGCTCATTCGTAAGAAGATGATTACAATGAGGATCTGAAGGTCTTTTTACAATAAACAGGAATGTCAAAAAACCCTAGACATCCAACAAGCCTAACCCTAGGAGATGAAGCGCCAAAAGTCATGTGGGCCTCGTTTGGGTAAGTTAGTATCAACTACCTGGGGGCATAACTTTGGCATACGATCTCTGTTTGGGGCACACGATAGCTCGTTGGAAAGGTATCGACAAGGAGATTCATTTTGGGGGTTCAATCAGAGCCTTAAGTTATCATTGAGAAGCTAGATCCCGAAAAACCTTCATTTAGGTCCTCAAAATGGCCCCGAAAGTTAAAAACTGTTAAAAATAGTAAATTGCCAAATTTGTCAGAAAATTGTTTTGAGTGAAGTGGAAGAGGTGGGTGACCACCGATATCCACTTGGATCAAGACTACTTGAAAAAAATCACTTTAAGCTATTACAAACCAATAGGAATGAAATCGACTCTCATAAATTGATTGTGTAGTGTGTTTTAGGTGCCAATCAAGTATATCCTATCATCCACGAATAGATGGAAAAACAAAGATAGTCAATCAAATGATTGAATATATGTTAAGAATGTATGTGATGGATAAGCCATCAAAGTGGGAGGATTACTTGCATTTAGTAGAATTTGTCTTTAATAATGGATACCAAGTATCATTGAAGATGATTTGATTTGAAGCATTGTATGGCAGAAAGTGCAACAGTTCAATTAGTTGGGACAATCCAATAGACATAGTGGTACTTGGGCCAAAATTGCTAAGAAAAATGGAAGAGCAAATGGTCAAAATCAAGTAGAAACTAAAGGTAGCAAAAGACAGACAAAAGAGTTATGCAGATAAAAGTAGAATACAAAAGGAATTTAAAGTTGGGGAGCATTTGTTTTTGAAAGTGAAACCAAAGAAAAGTTTGTTGAAGTTGAGGAGTTGTATTCAAATAGAAGCTAGACATTATGGTCTGTTTGAGATCCTGGATAGGATAGGACTTGTTGCATACATGCTTGAATTACCTGCGTCCATAAAAGTGCATAATGTGTTTCAAGTATCATTATTGAAAAAGTGTGTGCATAACCCTAACCATGTGGTTGATTGGACTTTGATTAGGTGGAATCGGAAGGAGATTTCCAGGTACAACCAATGTGTATATTGGATAGGAAGGTTCTTGTGCTCAGGAACAGAGTCATAGGGCAGGTAAAGGTCCAATGGGCCCACTACAACCCTAAAGGAGCAACGTGGGAGCTCCACCACACCTCTATGAATGCTCCCCAACCCAAGTCTCCTTGAGTCAAACATGAATCTTCATGTAAGCAACCAAGTGGTACCATGCTACCTAGGGTTAAGCACCCTCCTCCTAGATGCCCCAAGTTCCAACACTCCTTTCATATAAGTTCACCTTCTAAGCAAACAAACAAGCCCTCCATGTGCACTTCATGAAGAATGTCACCATACCACATATGATACCAACCTGCTGAGGAAGTGCACCATATAAGCCTCATTTCAAGGTCTAGCAATCCATGAGTAAGCTATCTCTAATATGTATGTCTACTAAGATACCCTCAAGGTAAGGCATAACACTATGTACTCCACATCACATGCAGCACCCCCAAGCATGGTGTAAACACTTTCAGGGTAACCCCAAAAGCTAACACTCCCTCTTTACGAGGAAAGTGTTTTCACCAATACAAGTCTTCTCCCTTAGCATCTCATCTCAACCTTCCATCTACAAATCTAAATTTGTTGTAGTCTCGAAACCAATAACTGACCCCTCAAAGGAAAGTGTCACCCAAACATCATTATTCTCCATCAAGGCATCGCACCTCACTTCCTCAAAACAATTGGAAGGATCATAACTAAAATATCTAATGCAATATGGATAGCATATCTCCTAGGAGGTATACTTTCCCTCATTGAAGATTTATGAACTACTACATCCTCTAGTGCATCCTGCAATGTCTGAGTAATCCATCTTGGCTCCCTGAGGATTGAAGTAGAAGGTAAGGAAAAAACCATCCCCTTTCCCACACCTAGATCTAACTCTTCTCTTACCTTTGAATCAAATTCTAGAACAACAACCTCCTCACTCCCTCAAATTACTAAAGGACATACCTATGATCTAGAGGACCACACATCCTCATTAAACATCACATCTTGACCCACCATATTCTTTGGTTGCACTGGAATGTGGATCCTGTAATCTTTAGAAGTCCTATTGTATCCAACAAAAATACTCTTGATACTTAAGGCTTCCAACTTAGCCCTCTTCTCTTTAGGAACAAGAATATAAACTAGACAACCAAATACACAAAAACGTGATAAATGTGGTTTCACACTAGTGAATGCCTCCTTTAATGTTTTGTCCTTCAAGTTCTTGTGAGGATACCTGTTCAAAATATACACAGCTATATTACAAACCTCTACCCAAAAGCACATGGCAAATCCATGTCATGAATAAAAAACCTAGCAATCTCAACAATAGAAATGTTCTTGCTCTCAACAACCCCATTCTATTGTGGGTTGTATGGCATTGTCAACTCCTTCTTGATCCCTACTTCCTTGCAAAAAGAATTAGACTTCGTGGAGGTATACTCACCTCCATTATCTAAACAAAGCACTTTGATCTTCTTCCCTATCTGATTTTCAACCAAATCTTTGAACTCTATGAACTTACTAAACACTTCATGCTTAGTGTTCAAAAAATAAATCTAGGTCTTGCATGAGGAATCATCAATGAAAGTGACATAAGACAAAGTAACTATCAAAGAAGAGGAAAACATGGGTCCACATGCATTTGAATGGATCAAATCTATTATCTTTTGGGATTAATCTAAAAGTGTTTACACCATGTTTAAGGTGTTCCATGAGCTTTGTGGTACATGGTGTATCTTCAACCCATGGATGATTTGAGTTGGATTGGCACATGGGAGATGGTCCATGATGGATTTACACCATGTAGATAGCTTGCTCAGTGAAATATTTACCTTATATAGGTGTTGACTTGGTATTCATCCCTTAGGCATTGGAGTTCTCATGACAGTTTAGAGGATGCCCTTCATTGTGGTCACATTAAGAGTACACTTTTTTAGAGAACGTCCTACTTGGGAGGAGTGTTTTGCATCCTTTAGGAGGGCATCAGGCCCTAGATAGCATGGGGTTACTTAGATTTATGTTTGGAGCCTTGGAGTTGACTCAGGGACGCTTGGGCTGCAATTGTGTTCTTACAAGGGGCAACCGACCCAGAGGAGTACATTGCTTAGGGGGATCAATGGACTTAGTAGAGGCTTGTGATGGAGAGATGTGGACATACCTTCTATAACTACATCATCTTTTAGCTCTTATTGTGTAAGACATCACCTTGGAGCATGACATGTGTACTTTAAAGTGGAGCATTTCACTTGTGTTGGCCCACAAGTGTCCATTCTAAGTTGCTTGTAAGCGCTTGGGCCACATTGTATTGTTGGCCTCCTTTACTTCTCATATAAATAGAGGAATGAGAGAGTCCTCCTCATTGATATCACATTCAATCATCTTGTATTCACTCGTGTTGAGATGTGACCTAGAGAAAAGTGCACACTAGTCTTCTCTCTCTCTCTCTCTTTCTCTCTCTCTCGTCGCTAGGGTTTCCTGGTATTTTTGGAGTATCTTGGAGCATCTCCGTAGTCTAGGGTTAGGGTTTATCCCTTGGAGGTTTGATATTAGGGTTTTGTGATAAAACTCTAAGGTATAATTGGTAGAGAAGAAGAAGAGAAGAGGATGCCTTGCTTTGGAGGACTTGTTGAAGTGATTCTTACATGTTGGAGCTCCTTTGTTGAGCTAGGGTTTTTATTATTTTCCTAGCTAGGGTTTTGGAGAGCTAGTGGGTCTGTACTAGCCTTGAGAGAGGGCTATGGTATGTACTTGAACTTCATCTTGAGCATATTGATGAAGTTTTCAGCTGTCCAAAACTTGTCCAGTTTCCAGATTTGATTTTCAGCCACATTCTCTTCATGTATTGGTATTTACAACTATACATAGTCTCGATGATTTGACATAAGTAAAAGGACAATTTGTTGAGTAATTTGACATCATTATTGAGGAAGTTAAGGTTGTTTTGTTGCTGCTATATCTCCTATTTTACTACTGTTATAACTGTTGTAAAAGTGAATTTTCAGATTTGGTTTATGTGTGATAAGTTGTCCTAGAAGGATGAAACTTATCAAGATAATTTGATATATTTTCTCCTTGGATTGCCTAGAAGATTGGGTTGTTAGAAAGTGAAATATTGTACTCTTTTCACTACTCTTTTATACAATATTTTATAACAGCCCTAAGGCTGAAAAATCATAGGGTTAAGATCTAGGAAACCTCTAGTCAAAGAGGAGAAATTGTTGTTTTGCATTGATGTCTGAAGAAAACACAAAATTTCTACATGGTATCAGAGCTTGTTGTGGCTGAGATCACTCTAGTGTAAGAGGGAGCTTGTACTTTAGCTAGAGATTACCTAGGAGAGGAAGTGTAAGGTGACTCTCAATCTTAGAGAGTCTTACAAGTTGAATGGAGCTTACAATTTTTTTCCATGGAAGCTTAGGCTTCATACTCTTATAGAGGAGGCCGATCTTTGGGAGCAATTTGAGAAGGAAATTCCAAAACCTATTGATCCAACACATTTGGACACTCATCAGAAGAAGAAAGCCAAAGTGAAGAGAATCATTCTTGATTTTGTAAAGGATCACTTCATCTCACACGTTTCAGATAAGATGACAGGTAAGAACATGTTTGATGCTTTGGTTAAGTTGTTTCAAAACTCTTGTGCTTCTCAATAATTGCTTCTGCAAAACTAGCTTTAAGTTGTTCACATGAGCAAGACAAATACTATGGTGAGCTACTTGACTAGGATCAGTGAATGGAAGGATCAATTGGCCACCATTAGAACAACAATGGAGGATCGAGAGTTGGTGTCCATTTCCCTAAAGGGACTTTCTCCTTCCTAGATGCCTTTTGTTAAAATTGTTTGTGCTTGAGAGAATATACCAAAGTTTATAAAGTTTTAGGTTGATCTTTCCTCCACTTGATTCTTCCCCCTTTGCAAATGAAATGAGAT
>JZKD02S1998320.1:4167-42478 GCA_000966675.3 Picea glauca
ATTCATATAATAAATCCAAGTTCTCAAAGGAATACTTATCAAAATCCTCAAGGTATGACCGAAAATCATCAGGAGAACATAGAACTAGGTCACCCTTGGGTGCTTGGAAAACATCCGCAACTACGTCATCTCCTTGTTGCCAAATGTCAAAATTAGTAGTAACCTTATATGATAGTTGTAAAGGAAACATTTGGAAATGAACCTTAATGTTGTAAATGGGATCCCCATCATACCCAATCACATCCCATTTACGTCTCCCAATGTGTATGAACTCATCAATATTATCAACCATGTCATTACCTTTATCATAACATGAAATGCTTAAAACATCCAAGGGCTCCTCAAACAGTTCTTCACTTTCCAAATCACAAAATAAATTATCTTCAAAATCTTGGAAAGGAAAATAACTTACCATATTCACTTATTATTGTGCAGGAGTGTTAGGATCTCAGATGGGTTCATCAGAGAGAGGAACACACATTAGTACTTCATCATCATGTTATATATCTTCAGGCTCTCACTCTTCAACCAGGTCTTCATTATCCTCGGGAGAAGCATGAGTAAATTCTTGCTCTTCCTCATGGGATTGGAAACCTTCATTAGGATCCCTCTCCTCAACCTCTTCTTGGTCGATGACTTATTCCCTTATTTCTTGGAATTTACTAACAAATATCTCAAGGGAAACTAATCTCTCCATACTAAGAGTATATGGGGTATCTTTGGGGTCATCAACTTTGATTTCTGGAGTAAAAAGGTGTTCTCCCTTGAATAAGGAGATATTTTCATCGATTTGTATATCCATGTGATAATATTCTTGGATTTTTCTTCACCCTTTTTCAGTGAGGAGAAACCCTAATTGCACTAAGAGTGCATTGGTATAGAATTAAATGAGTTACTTGTCTTCACGACGATGTCTTCTAGGAATTTGTTGTAGCAAATTATCAAACCTGGTATGGAATTCCTTGACAGTCCTATTCTTAGTTTGTTTCATGTACTCGAGTATTTTTATTAGCATGTGGATATATTCTAATTTAATACCCAATTTCTTGAGAAAAATTTCTTCTAACTGGTCCATATATGTGATGCTAGCATCAGGGAGATCATCATTCCATTTTTTAGCATTGCCATGAAGAATGGCAGAGAAAAGTTTCATTTCCAAATATTTAGCATCATCACTGATAGGGTGGAGTTGAAAGAAATCCCAAAAATTATCCATGTGATCTTCGACCCTAACCCCATCATTACCAGTGAATCTAGGGATCCAATTTTCATACCTTGGAGGCATTTTTCGAGGGTAACCCAAAATTTCACTCATATCTAAGGGTTTAAAATTACCTGGGTCCCATTGAGATTCCATGGTTGGCTTTGTCATTAGTGGATTCACCAAATAATCCTTTTAGGCATCATCAAAGGGAAAAGAGGGATTCAACCCCATTGGAGTCGCCAGCTGAGCTATGTGAAGTAAATTCTTTGAATAAAGGCTTACTGAAAAAGTTATGTTCGAGGAAAATTGACACGATGTTCCCTGGCAATGATGCCAAAAATGTTATCGCACAATCTATAATTTCCCAAAGCCTAAATGAAATTAGGTTTAGATTGACGTAACATGGAGGTAACCCTATCACTGTCACCCCAATAGGGTACCTCTTTTTCTTTAATAAGAGGAAAACCTCATTCCAAGGGAGACGTCCCAGGACCTAGTTGGTTGATGAAGGGAAACAATATATGGCGAAAACTTACCCCTCTCTCTAGGTCACTCAACAGAAGAACTCACTTGGGTAAATTTTAAAGGGACAAGGGAAAATGAAAGTGGGTTTGTACCTTCCCTTTACTAATGAAACATCAAACGTTAGTAGCAACAATTATAATCAATGACTTCAAATTATGTGCTGCCAGAACAAGTTATTATACAATAGATATGATATTACAGTAGCGTCAATGTATCTTGAAAGTTGCAAGTTATGATGACAAGGAAAAGATACAAGAATCTTGCAAACTTGATAATGCTTTTTCACTCAAAATTTTCTAGATGAATATAAGTCAATAAATGACTTAAAAAGGGGCTTTCAAAGTATTTATAACAACAACAATTTAATGCCTATGACAACAACAAACCACTTCAGAAAAAAGTACTTTTCTAAGGCAATAACACACACTTTTAGCACTTAATGATAGCAATTTTCCTAGCACAAGTTTAGGGAAGTTTTGTTGTTAGCATGGGCTGGTAAGGGCAGCAAAATGTGGTTGTAGCAACAGTTAAAACAACAACAATGTTAGTGGTTACTAATCTATAATAAGTTAGTAAATTAGTAGAGTATTAAGTGGAATAATTTGAGTTGAGGTTGGTGGTCTTATCAAGTAGTAAGAGAAGAGGACTAGTGCCTTCAAGGGTAATGGAGTCAAGGAGGACGAATTCTTCTAAGGATACAAATTAATGATGATGATGCACAAAATCCTAAGAGGGAAAAAGCATAGGAGAAGTAGTAACATAAGTCCCCCTATGCTTTGACCTCAAGAGACAAGATGCTAGGGTGTAGGCAATTATAGGCCCTAGCGCCTTGCTCTCCTTGGCCTTTTTATGGAGTAAAACTTATGCAACAATAACTAAGTCCAAACCATTAGAGTGCTAGCAATTTAGGGCTCTAAGGTTTCACTAGTTACTAGATCAATTCAATGAAAAGCTTGGAAAATAAAAAGTAAGAAAGTAGCAACTTATGTTTCTTACTTCAAGCATTAAATACACCATGCAATTTCATAATATTTTATGAGCAAATAAAACCATAAAACAAACCATTCAATAGATGACAAATGATCATTTCACTTACTTGCACCAAGAATAATCATGAGAATACCATGCAAGATCACCATAAAACTTCTAAAATTGACCCAAGTTGCAAAAATCAACCTTAAACAAGAGTGGTGCCTCACAATTTCAGCCAATGACCCTAATAGGGCACAAATTCCATACCTATTGTCTCAAGTGACAAGTTGTGATGAAAATGAATGTCACTTCTGCTTATTTATACAAAATTTAACCTAAAATTAATTTCAATTCATAATTATTGGGCCGACCTAGCCAATTTTTTACACAAATTAAATCTGCACAAAATAAAATTAATTTGCATCTAAGAATCACTCTAGGGGTGACATCATGGCAATATAGGGTGACGTTGAGCCCCAAGTATGGAACACTGAGTAGGGAAGGTGAAACGTTGGGCCTCCAAAGGCCTGAAACCCTATCAACATGTGTCAATGCCTCATAAATGTTGTCCAATATAACAAGACCAGTTCTGGATGATGTCTAGGGTATCCATGATGACGTCCACGAGCCTCAGGGGCTAACATCCATGTGGGAGGAGAAATATCCCCTAGGTCTAGGTCTACAAAGGTTCCTGCAAAGGCAATGTTATTCTTTCTCCTGGTGCAAGTTTTCAATCCCTGTCATGCCCCTTGGTTGGGGTCTCAACATCCATCAATGAGATTTGAGCCCTATGAAAGTCTGATCTAATCATTCCCTCATGTGCACCTATCCACCGGGAAAGGTCCTACAACAACAACAAGTACACCATGCAGTTTTCATAAGTCATAGGGATCATATCATGTAAATCACATCTAATAATTAAATTAACCAAATGTGTGCATCAAACCCCCATTAACCCAAACAAATACTCAAAGACGTTATGCAATTTGACAAGTTAGGTTTGGAGAATGTTTCAGGGTGTCCCATTGGGCAAACCTCTCTTAAGTTTGGGGTGTTTCCCAGGTGGGATATATTCCAAGTCATGTAAGTGGATGAGGTGGCATCGGGTAAATATTTTGGCATGGGGTGCATGTGATAATAGGGAAATGTAAAGTCTTACCTGTGGGTGCCTTTGTAGAGGATGAGCTACAACTTGTCATGAATGCAATTGTTTCCTAGCCCATTCATTTCCTTTTACTCTTAACTTTATTTGATTTGATAATTTTCTCTTTTGCTTTAAGGAAATAGTTGAGGGCCACTGTCCCGACTTGATAACCAGAGGTGACAACGTTATCCACAAACATTTCATGAAAATGAGAAGGTTGGCTCGTGATGAGACCCCCTTTCTCTTGGCTATGCCACCAAGAGCCACTACCCTGGCTTGGTGACCAGATATGTGGTAGTGTCATACCTCTACATGCCAATGGTCATAATAGGTCATCTCGTGATGATATCTTCTATCCATCAACTAGTACCTCAAGTTTTTATGTTATCTTATGGGGCCCCTTTTCTTAACGAGAAGCTTTTCACTACTTTCTCGGGATCCATGGGTGAAACATATCGAAGGTTTCAACATTGGATTTTAACTCTCACCAACTACTTCTACCCTTTGGTCCTTTAACCCCTTCTTCCCATGAAGTAATGTACAACCCTTCATAGTGTATCCAATCCCAATGCTCAAACAAGGTTAGGGGAGATGAAAGGAATAAAGATGGAAAGTGGTAAGTATGGATGGAACAGATGATGATTTTTCACAGATCCACCCAATAGCAACCCATCCTAAAGGGAAATCAACTTATTAGCGAACCATTTCACCCTTCCAGGTATGAACAAGGTAAAGAGCATAATGTCGAAGAAAACATCATGAAATTGAAGAAGGACTCAATACAACATATTCAAGTGCTTCAAAAATTAGAGTGATACATACCATGATACCTGGACTCATTACCTCATGGAGAAAGACTCACCGCTACTTTAGGACCATGCTGGTGTGATGGATACTTCTACTGGAGATAAGTGGACTACACCGAAGAAAAGAGGGGCCCTCTAGGGCCATGCTCAAGTTGTCTGGATCTCGGTACTCCATGTCTAGGACCTGTGGGCCTCGAGACATAACCTCATTAGTTATCCCTAGGCTATGGGATAACAAGGTCTATAAAACCTACATAAGATGTGATATGTGATCCAACCAGGAAACACAATAAACCAATATATCATCCAAATAGACAATAACAAATGAATATAAATAAGGTCTTAAACCATCATTCATTAGTCTCATAAATGTAGCTAGTATGTTGCATAAATTGAATTTCATAACCAACCACTCATACAAACCTTTCCTTGTCTTGAAGGCAATCTTTCAGGTATCTTCTTCTTTGAATAATACTTGGTGATATCTCGATTTCAAATCCTTCTTAGTGAATTACTTAGCAAGCTGCAGTTGGTCCAACAGATCATCGATCCTGGGAAGAGGGTATTGATTCTTCGGTGTAATCTTGTTTAATTCCCTGTAATTGATACAAATTATCCAAGTCTCATCCTTCTTGGGAACAATTATGATGGGTGGCCCACAAGGTGAGGTACTTGGTCAAATCACACCATGCTCTAACAACTACTACAACTGCTTATTTACTTCACTTACTTCCAAACTGTATTTTCTATACAACCCAATATTCGGCAAGGGGAAGTCTATAAATAATTGCATTCCATGCTCCACTTCCCTCTTAGGTGGTATCCCTTTAGGCTCATGGAACACTCCCCTATATTCCTTTATCAACTACTCAAACTCATGTTTATGATCCTTAGTAAACCCTTCCAGGAATGTCTTTACTTTTAACGATTCTTCACCATATTGATTTTCCCTTAAGAAAAGTAAAACATATTTCTTGCTAGAATTGATCAATATCTTAGTTTGATTGACACTTAGCAGTGAAATTTTTTATTTTAATTTGTGCACATTGATGATAAAATATTTCCCATCCTTGATGAGGTGGTATTGGTTGGCTCTCCACATGAATATAACATCCCTCATATGCATGTAGGGGCTTCCAAACACTACTTTGCATACATCCATTGGTACTATGTCCAATTCTACTTCCTCTATAATATAAACACTTACAAAAAATTTAAACTTGCACCAATTTGTTACCTTGGTATCTGCATCCTTGTTTACCCAACCCAATGGTTAGGGATTAGGATGATAATGAACCTCCAATCCAGGATTGTTGACCAAATCCATTGCTATGAGATTAGCCTGTGAACCAGAGTCAAACATAGAATATATTTTGGTCTTCTTGACCTAAATCTTGATGTGGAAGAGATTGGTCATCTCCTTCTCTTCCTAGTGATGAAGGCTACTCAGATTCACCTCATTCTACAGAGATGTGCAAACAATATTTTAATCCACATCTTTCTGTACTTCTTGTGCTTTTTTGGTTTAATCTCTGGATGTAGATTCCAATACTTTTCCTCAGTGTGGCCAACAATGTTGCAATGAATGAAATGGTTGTTGGTATATTTACACTGATGTGTATTGGTTGTTTTATTATTATATTTGTTCTCTTCCTCTCCTTGGAATCTCCCTGGTGCTCCTTGTTGGTTGTGGAGCCCGATTATCTTCTGGATTCAGAGGTTTGTTTCAGTCGTGCTTGGACCCCATTCCCTAACGGGAGGGTGTGGGGGGACTCCCCCCCCACAATTATTTCCAAGGGGTCCAAAGCGAGGGGAGAAAATTTTTGTAGGCCCCCCCCCCCTCGCAGAGGATTCGTGGGTCGAGCCCCCAAAGAAAAATATTGGGAAAAGTTTCCTTGTAAAATACTGTAATTTTGTAGTCAATCTGGAACGTTCATTATAAGGTTGCATATCTGACAGTAGAAGTTATGTTAGGGGATTTTTCCCTAGAAGGAAACCTTCTTTTATGAGGGAATTTTATTGTGGATGTGTATGAGTGTGATTATTGTATTCTGAGAGAGGAGACTATGAGAGAAAGAAAAGGAAGTTACAATGGTCATGTTGTAGGTTGTATCCCTTCATTTTGTTGGATAATAAAAAACAAGGACCTAGAAATTTCTCTGGTAGACGTAGCACACATAGGGTGAACCATGTATATATGTGTCCCTATTGTATTTTGTATCTTATATGTTTTATTTCCGCATTTGTTTTATTTTGTTTCTCTGCGATCCTGTTTTTCTAACACACCTTTTGCTTAGAAACACTTGGTTTCCCCTTCTTTTGGCCTATATTTTGTAGGTATTTTTCATGTACACACACCTCATCCACTATCCTTGGCTTGAAAAGAATCACCTTCTTGTGTATATGATTATGTAAACCCCCCAAATACTTGAGGAGTATATCTAGGTTGTTTGGAGAGATACCTAGCATGATAGTCATATTTTTTAACTCAGTGGTGTTCTCCTATACACTCTACCTCTACCTCTTCCTTAAGTAGTGCCACCATATCCATTGGTCATATTCATACCCGATATGGTAGAATTGGGACATGATGATGGTTTTGAAGTCCTCCCACCTAGTTACTAGTGGATCACCCTTTAGCCTAAGTTTTTCCATATGAATTTCACACCAGGTTAAAGCATGGCCATCTAACTTCAATCTAGAAAATAAAATATTTTCCTCTTCATCTATATTGTAAACGCTAAAATAAATTTCTAGTTGCTAAAAACAATGATTTAGTTTTAATGCATCAATCTCTCCTTGGTATGGATTTATGTACACTTTCACATCCATGTTGAATAGGGACCATGAAGGGTTAATAAGAATCAAAATCGGTTACTCTTTCTTAGGTCATTTTTGTGACTCCTTTTATGGGTCTATATTATCTTCTGATTTATCATCTGATCTGGTATCTAAGTTTAAGCCTCCAACTTCTCCAAACATTCCTACCTTTCCTGATAGAACCACCATTAGGAAGTACATATGTGAGATATGTCAGCGACTTGCTCTTCTAGCCTTGAAAATATCTCCTCTTTCGTATCTCAAGGGTTGTTATGAATAGACTCGTCGACCACAACTAGGGTTCTACTGATTTCTTCTTAAACTGACTCCTATATCCCTACAACTTTCCACGAATACCCAAATAAAACTTGCTCTTATACCAATATGATATGTAAACTACTGTGGATATTCCATTGGAATAGTTCATCACAACAAATCTAATAAATAAAACTAAAATCTACACTATGAATGTTAAATTCCTTTAGATTCCAAAATCTTTAGTTATTGATTTTATKCTTATGCATGAAAYAGATAAAATGAGGAAAATAGAGAATAGTAAAATAAAATCACACACCATCCACCAAATAACACAAATATCTTCTCTGGGAAACCCTTTCARGAGAAAACCTAGCAAGAAGGTGAGGTTKCTTTATTGTCTTTTCTCTGRTATGGAAATAATGCAAGTACAAAGGAGAAGGMACTCTCTATGAAGTTACATGAGACATGYGGCCTATTAGGTTKTTACATAGAATTAAACCCCTCTATTATGATCTCTAATTTCCCACTCCCATTTTTTATGMTTTGATATGGAACAGAATACAATAACATATAAYGAAACCCCTTCTCCTCCTAACRRCCCAATATTTTACATAGCTTGATAGTCATCTAGGGGTAGGGTTTTGAATTCCTCAACCCTCAATTATGATACRGTTTAGGACCTTCTAGAATATTCTTGAAATTACATACATGGATAGCCCCATATGCATGAGTAACGRRGGATGATGTGGCATMCTCTCGTACCATGGTGTTCAAAACAATAGGTCAACTTGTGGGAGGCATAACATTTTAATACAAGCACCGATTAATGTTTTTTTTGMATTTTTGGAAAGGTATCGATGTGTAGAATAGAATCAAGAGATTCTATATTCTATTGGGAAAGTTTTGAAAACAAAAAAAATCGATTTATGCCTCTAAATTCCTCAKAAGGCTTCATACCCCAATTTTATAAACTAAGAATTTTCATTAAAATGATCCTACAAATTGATTCATCCTATTTTTTCCACTCTGAAAACATCTATGTACTAAGATGAAAAATAATATAATGATCCAATATGTATCAAGAGAGGTGAGGAACAATATTAATATTTTTGGGCAAAGGGATTGACTACATTTTTAACTATTGAGCATTGTTGGGAAGAAAGAGAGAGTGACATATTTTGTGTAGACTAGTGCTTATGGTTTCATTTTATTTTCCTTGGCCCAAAAATTCCCTCTCATCCTCTAGTGCTTTACCTTTCTTGGAAAAGTTAGAGAAATTTCATAGTAGTTCCATGCTCATTTTCTTAATCATTAAGGGTTTTTGATTGTTGGAAATTACAAGAAATGGTAAAAGAAATGGTTTTCCTTTCATCTTTTTGTTGACGGGGTTTTGTGGAAAGAAAAGAGTTTAATAAACTGGTGTCTTTTTGTGTTTATCTTACTCATAATACTTAAATATTCCATCATCATTTTTTCATTGAAGGATTTAATGGTGTGATCTTGCATGAGTAGTATTGTTGTTGGAATGATATCAATTGCACTACAATCATATCTTTAGTTAATTCATTCTTACAATGGTATTATTGTTGAATACTACATGCTCCTTTTCCTTTGCTATATTTTCATTGATATAGTTTATTGATTGAAGGAGGTGATTTCAATATGATATTGTTGTCTTAACAAGTTTCATTACAGTGAGAAAGTTAAGAGGGAGTAGAAATCAGCTTCCTGAAACTTCTTGTAAGATGAATGATCAATATTGTTTACATTGATAGAATGGTTTCTAAAATTTCTTTAATGGATATATTGATATCGTGTTTTTTTAAATCAAATATCAAGCTTGAAAACTTGAATATCCATTAACATCACCTTTAATGAAGGATATTCTTAGAATGAATGCTACTCTTGTCTAAATAATTTGGTGGGAAACCTCATTCAATCAAGTATTCAAGTGTTGTTTTCCTCTTGATGTTTTTTTTTAGAATTAAATTTCATATCTTAGAAGAAAGAATGGGATAGGATTTCTTGCACCAAAGACCACAATTCTAATACACCAAATGCTTAGTGACTTTATTTCTCATTAGCAAGAGCTCCCAAGAGTCAATAACTTTCATTGATATCTCATGCATGTTTGTGTAATTTCAACCCTTTATGTGTGAACTATTGCTCTCAATCATACATACAATAATTATGTTTCCAAGAAGATTTATTTTTGAAAATGCTTATTGATTGAATAAATAATAAAGGGTGAAGAAGGAACTTTGTGATTTTAATACTATCATCTAACTCTTGGGTTTTTATGGCCAATTTTTTTCCCTTGCATGAAAAGGAAAGATCCAAGAAGGAAGAGGAATTTTGATAGAAGAATGAAAAGTTATGTTTCCTTGATTTATCCTCATTTTGTTGGAATGGTTTTTAGCAAGGATTATGCCTAGATTTTTATTCCTATTCATAATATTCCAAATTACATGATCTCTAATAACAAGTTTTTTGCAAGGATATTCAAAGGAAATGAAATGATAGAACTATCCCCCAGATGCAAGATAAATCATGCTTTCAACATATCTATTGGAGATTATATTGTGAGGGATGAAAAGTAATGAAAATTGTTTGATTTTGAATTGCATAAGGTATTTATCATTACTTAACTTGAATGTTTTTAGTCATTTGACCAAATATTGTCTCTTGGAGGTTTCGGTTATCTTGAATAATTATGGTGAGAGGGGAGAAAGATCCAACTCTAAATCTATATATATTTTCATGACGGTGTTTCTTCTCTACATCACCTCAAATCCCACATATTGTTTTATTTAACACATGCATAATTTTTCAAGATTTCACAAACAACTGATAGTGGACATAATGTCCAAGGAGAATGATACACATATTTTAAAGTTAAAATATCACATATCCATAAGGTAACAACTACAGAGCCTAATCAGGAATGTGCATTCTACCAACGAAGCGACATTGAAATCATGAAAATATGATATTATTGGGTGGTTCAATGCAACTAATGTACAAAGAATGTTCAAGTTCCCCCCTCCCATTGTTTCTATGAGTGCAAGGTGGTTTCAAGAGTTTAGGAAAGTGCATTATATCCATAACATTGTAAAGAAATGGTGGCTCCCAACCAAACCCTTTATAAAAACCATGAGAAAAGTGTACTTAATCAAGAGCCTATGAGGGGAACTATGAGACATAGTAGTTCTCATAAAATACATATACATGAGATAAAACACTTGGATCATGATCATGCATGAGTTTCGTAAGCATGGAACTATATTTAGTTGGGTAGACATCGTATCTAAAAACCTTTATCAATTTGAGAACCAAAACAACCTCATAAAATAGCATACCTAATCTCTACATGGCATCCTACCTTATGGACTGCATGTGTTCTTTTGTAGATTCTTTTGGCATTAATCCTACCTGAAAACATGTCTTTGCACCAGTGCATGCACAATTTCAGGGCTTGTAAATAAGTAGATAATTGTGGGGCTGTTTTTTCATTTGTAACTTTGTCTAAGCCCCCATGTATGAGAGGATCCATGGTAAGAAGTTCCCATATTTCTCACTAGAATCCAATTATATTTTAAATAAGATTGGTGATTGGTATGTATTGGAACAAAAATGCTACATAAGGGTATATGTGGTGGAATTTTCTCCTCATAACTTTCACAAGCATGTGCTAGATCAACTATTAATCTGAGATATATTCTTTTGGACCATATTACATGAGGCAACAACAATGATGAAAAGGAGAAAGAAAGAACTATGGCTTAATGTTGCATACAAAAATTGAAGGATATCAAACATTTGGCATATCCCATTGATCCGGATTATTTTTGGCACGAAACAAGAGCGAAGAAATAATAAATAAATGTACAGAGATATATCATATATCCAATAATATAAAACATATATCTGAGAGATACATCCATAAACATGGATATACAGTAACACACAATTTCTATTAATGAGTGAAATGTATAAAATTGTATAAATACAGAGTGAAAGACTAGCTAGAATGGTGGCATCTTATCTCTAAGAAGAGATGTGACAGCTACTCGCATTCCCAAGAAGATGATTGTTAAAATGAGGCTCTAAAGGCATTATTGACAGAAATAAAATCTAAAACCCTAACCCAGGAAGATGGAAATCCAAAAGGTTTGCGGGCCTCGATGGGGGTAGTTGATACGACAACTTCACTGGGGTGTAATGTTTGCAGACGATCTCTGTTTGGGGAATTTGAAACCTCTTCGGAAAGTTATCCGAGAATTAAAACTTATGTCGGGGTCAGGGTATGTCAATGGGAACCCCTGCCCCCAAAAAATTCCAAAACAACGTCATTTAGGGCCTCAAAAAGGCCCCGAAAGTTTGGGACTCGAAAAACTATAAATAACTGCCAAAATGGAAAACTGCATGTGAGCAGTTGGAATAGGTGGATGGCCACCGATATCCACCTGTATCAATCCTCCCTCCTTAGGAAGCAATGGTATCCATTGCATTGAGTTCCCAGGGGAGAGGGGGAAGCGTTTGCTGAATCTGAACCTTGGTGAGCTTCTTGCCTTGCTGGAGAAGTTGTGTTGCTTAGATTGTGAAAGGCTATCGCGAACCTAATGTTGGACGGGTTGGACCTTTTTAACCAGTCTTACTACCTAAGATGAATGTGTGCAAAAGGAATATTTTATCTTTGCTGCAATATTTTAGACCTGCTTCTATTGGATATAAAGGTCTTGGGTGAAGGTTGTAGATGATTGCAATGTCCTTCTCTTCACCTTTTGAACAGACTGTGAAGAGGATGAATTTTTTAGTATGAGAGATTATCTTGCAGAACTTTTTAGGTTGGAGAGTAGTTGAAACTACCTCTAGTATCCTGTAGAGATGACCCCCTAGAGAAACAATGACACTATGGGGTCGAGACTCATAAATAACATGGTTCTTCCACATATATGGTTGTCCCAAAAGAACATCATAGACATCCAATGAGGCAACATCACATACTACCTCATACTTCAAGGGATGGATGCCATATGATAAATGACATTGTTGGCTAACATGAAGTTATCATCCCTAGAGAACCCACTCGATATTGTATGGTTGTGGGTGTGGTCTTGTCGAAAATCCAAACTGCTTGACAACCTTTGCTGAGGTGAGGTTCTTATGGCTTCTACTATCAACAATATAATGCAATGAGGTCCCCTTCACCTACATCTGTCAATGAAAAAGGTTATCACCCTCTTTAGGATCTGTTGGTTCTTCTGCTTGAATTTTTGTGGTCACGACAGTAGTAATGGGGTCTACATCGATGATCTACCTTCTACCAATATTTTCTGAATCAAAATCTGAATCAGGGTTCATCTCCTTTTCTTTGATCTCGACCACCAAAGAATGTCTTGAGTGAAATTCATCAATGTTGTGCCAGGGGATTTCGTGGAAATCGCACCATTTTCCAGTGTCCTTATTCATCTTTTTGTTACCCTTCTTTTCATGTGGCTTTGACTTTCCTTTCAGAGGCTAGTTTTTAGGGACATCTTTATCATTCTTTGGTTGTTACGTATTTGTAGAACCGAACTCCCATTTGTTCTGGTGCTTAAATTTTTGCTCAATTTTGATAGGATATTGATAGGAATCTCCTAGTGATGAGATGTCTAGGAAATCCATTTTGTTTTGGATGTATTTTTTTAGTTCCCCATGGTATTTCAGAAAAAAATGTCTCTCATAGTCTTTGATACCCATCTTGGTGTGCAACGTATGGAAGGTATTGGTGAACTCCAGTGCTTCTTAGCCCCTCTCTTGTCGCAGTGTGGTCCATCTCATGTACTGGTATTCATAGTTACCAACAGGGTAAGATTTCTCCTTGAATGCATCCACAAAAAAATCCCAAGTGGGCTCAACCCCATATATTCCAGATGCCTCTGTGGAAATTTGATCCTATTAAGTTCCCCGCCAATATTTTACATGGGGGAGAGCCTTAAGGAGTGTGAAAGTGATCTTTTCACTATCAGAATATCAAAATTAACTTGTAACTTGAAAGGTGAGGTTCCTCCAAAGTGGTCGATTGATGAATACGCACATGTTATCGACAAGCGTTGAAGGATGTGGGAAAAATTCTCCATCATTTTGTCCCTCTGTCGCATGAGATCTTGCTCAAGAAACAAATTAATAGAATCTTATGCTCCATAATTTTTATTTTATTCCACCATGGAGGGATTCTTGGGTGTGTGAGAGATATTTTCCTCAAGAGATATAAGCTCAATACCCAAATTTCTATACTCGGACCTCGTCGGGGACGTGCACTGAAAAATGATCAAGAGCAACCTATTCTGATACCTCTGATCCAAATTATTTTTGGCACAAAATGAGAGTGAAGAAATAATAAATAAATGTACAGAGATATATCATATATCCAATAATATAATATATATATATTATAGATACAACCATAAACACAGAGATATAGTAATAAACAATTTCTATTAATGAGAAAAATGTAAAAAACTGTAGAAATATAAAGTGAAAGACTCGCTAGAATATGGTGCCAGCTTATCTCTAAGAAGAGATGTGACGGCTACTTTCATTTGCAAGTAGATTATTGTTACAATGAGGCTCTAAAGTAATTTTAAACATAAATAAAATCCAAAACCATAACCTCGGAAAATGAAAAGACTAAAGGTTTGCGGGCCTCGATGAGGGTATTTGATACATCAACTTCCCGAGGGTGTAACTTTTGCATACGAACTTTGTTTGGGGAATTTGATACCTCGTCGAAAAGGTATATCTGAGAAGTAAAAATTTTGATGGGATTTAGAGAAAGTTAAACTAAACCCCTTCCCCCTAAAAAATTCCAAAACAATGTCGTTTAGGGCCTCAAAAAGGCCCTGAAAGTTTGGGACTCAAAAAATTGTAAAAAACTGCCAAAATGGAAGACTGTATTTAAGCCAGTTGGAAGAGGTGGGTGGACACTGATATCCACCTGGATCAATCCTCCATCCTTATGAAGCAATGGTATCCAATTCATTGAGTTCCTAGGGGAGAGGGGGAAGTGTTGGCTGAATCTCAACCTTGGTGAGCTTCTTGCCTTAGTAGAGAAGTTGCATTGCTTGGCTTGTGGAAGGTTGTCACGAACATGATTTTGGAGGGGTTGGACCTTTTTAACCAATCGGGCTACTTGAGATGAATGTTTGCATAAGGAATCTTTGAAATTTGTTGCAATCTTGTCGACCTACTTCTGTTGGATAGAAAGTTCTTCGGCCAAGGCTGCAGTGTCCATCTGTTCACCTTTTGAACAGACTATGAAAAGGCTATATTTTGCAGTATGAGAGATTACCTTGTGGTACTGTTTAGGTGGGACAATAGTCAGAACTAACTATGGTATCATGTAGAGATGACCCCCCAGATAAATAATGGCATTACGGGGTCGAGAATCATAAATTGTAAATGTGTTGAACCTGCACATAATATATCTAGCTATAAAATGACATACACACTTGTAGAGAAAATATGAGAAAAGAGAAGCAAGAGAGAAATAATGGAAGAATTCTCATTAACTGTATTCCACACTCAAAGAGTCAATAATTTACAATATATATAGGCTACATGAGTAGCTAATGCACCATAGTAACACATATAGAGAGATGTAGACACTCACTAACAGACATTGGAGTGAAATGCCACCTAGTCCTAGTTAATTAATCCATACAATCATCAGTTAACTGAGTCACGAATTCCATGAGTCTAAATAAGTGTAACTAACTGATGGTGCGATGCAGAGACGCACTCTATGTCTACTCACAGATTGATCAAATTCCCCTTTTCGAGCCAAATTAGCTCTTCTGATTCCCTACTAGAATCTCTGATGAAAATCCGATCCACAGGTCCTTAATTCACCCGCACGGCTTTTCTGCACTAAGTCGTGATCTTCCCCGACTCAACTTCAGTTTTCAGGGTTTCATCCTTTCTGATGTCGAGATTTCTTGTACTCTCGAATCCCTGACCTCCGATGAGCAATTTCACCGTTTTGGCTCTTCTCGCCTTAGCGCCTCCTAGCTATGCTCTGGTCCATGTGACTTCTTTCCATAAGACCGCAGCCTTATATTCCTTCTTGTTGGGGTTTCGAACTTTCAAGTGCCAAAATTCACTTGTCCTCAGGATCCATGATCCGTCAAATCCCGACGTGCTCTTTATGCACTAGCTCTCCTGGCTAGGCTCCTGGCCCATATGACCGCTAATTCATAAGACCGCAACCTTATCCTTCTTTCAGGGTTTTTGGCTTCAAAATATCGATGCACTCCAATTTCCGTTAGCCCTCCAGGATAATC
Organism: Picea glauca; assembly: GCA_000966675.3. Taxonomy (NCBI): domain Eukaryota; kingdom Viridiplantae; phylum Streptophyta; class Pinopsida; order Pinales; family Pinaceae; genus Picea; species Picea glauca. The sequence continues at coordinate 20,221 of JZKD02S1998320.1, forward strand.
TTATGGCCCACTTGACCTCCCTCTATATGACCACAGCCATACCTCCTCATCGGGGTTTCGAGGTTTCAAATGCTGGAAAAAAATTTCCCACGGGATTGTCGATTCCTCAAATCTCGATTCTCTGTTATGCTGACAGTTGGCCCCTTAAGCGACACTTCCCACTTCTCCGATATGCTGACACATGGCCCCCACGATGGCACTTTCCTCCTTGTCGGGGTTTCGGACTTCGCGATTCTGAAATGCCCAAACCTCTTGTCACCAGGATTCTCGATATCTCGATGAGTGAAATGCTCATAGATGACTTCCTGTCGGGCCTTTCCCCGATGGCTCTGATTGCTGTCATGCATCCTCTTCTGATGGATGGTCCAGATTACTCCTTGTGGTTTCGATACTTCTGATGTCCCAACTTTCACGACCTCAGGAACTCCGATTTCCCGAGTGTCAATATACCGATGGCTACACCCTCGTCTCTATGAGCTAGTGCCCAGATCTTCAAAATGAATGATCACGCGACACGCGTCCTCTCTTAGATGGATGGCCTAGATTTGTGTCAGGTTTTTCAAGATGGACTTACCCGATCTCCTGTCCACGGGAATGTTGATATCCCGACTCCCAATTCCTCTATCTCTGCCACGTGTCTCCACTAACGGACGGTCCAAATATTCCTGGGACTTTTCCTATAGAAATTCTCGATCTCTTGTCCTCGTGACTCCTGATTTCATGAACGTCAATATCCCGATGGCTATCGGGACTTCTGCCTGGCGTGAGAAGGGTTAAACCCCATGCACCTCCTGTCTGATCTGACAGCTGAAGGGATTTTTGAATGAGATCCAACGGCTCACGATCTCTCCCTTCTGTAGGCTTCTCCTGGACATAGAAACCAACGGTCGGGATCTTCTTCTCCAGCCGATTTGATGGATACTATGCTCCCTACTGAGCTTGCACACTTTCTTCCCAGACTTGGAAGAATTTCCAATTCCCAAAGGCCTCAACCTTTGTCCTCCTTTTCCTCTGTGAACTCCTCGACCCGGAGCTTCACCGTGCGTATAAAAACGTTGTTCCTCCTGAGCTTTGCTTCCTTCGAATCCTCAAGGGATTTCGATGTATATGCTCCTTTCAAAGTCCTCACATGCACATGCAGGTGCTATCTCTCTTGAGCTTCTCACACCCTCAGACCCCTAAGGGATTTTTTTCTTTTTTTCTTCTCCTGCAGATGGACAATGTTGGGATGCCCTCCTGGCTATCCTCTGCCCCAAGCAACCTCTTGATGACTGCTTCTGGGTATTCAGTAACCCCGTGAAGATCCCTCAGTGGATTCTTCCCTCAATTATAGAACTCAAAGAGTTCTCTTCTCCTTTGCCTGTCTGCACACTAACTCAAATGCCCACCTCGCAGAGTGTCTTCTCCCAGAACGTTCAACAGTTTTTTCCTCCTGTGCACCTATGCACCCGCTCAATGCCCACCTGGCAGAGCTCTCAGAATCCTCAATGATTATGGTTCTTCCCTGAACTTCTCAACAAAAGTCTCCCTTTGTGCACCCCTTGCACCTGCTCAATGCCCACCTGGCAGAGCTTCACAGAATCCTCAGTGATTCTAATTCTTCTTCCTGAACTCACAGCAGAGTTCCTTCAAATGCACCACTGTACATATGCTCGATGCCCACTAGGCAGAGCTCTACAGAACTCACAACAGAGATTTTGTCTGCAAATGTGTCTCTCATACACAACCTTTCCTCCAAGGTGTTCAGCAACCTTGAGGTGATCCTCTGAGTTGTTGACTTCAGTTCTTCTGTGCCACAACACGTCTTTGTCTGAACCCGCAGTATTCAGAAGTGCTTCAGTCCACTGGTATTCAAAGACCACAGTACTCTGTCATGCCCTCATGGCATGAAACCTCAAAGACCTTCACCTGAAATCAGACACACTCCTGCAAATTCATGATAACAGCATACATTCACATCATATGAAGAACACTCATAGACATCCACATAACACAGAAATACATGCAGGAAAAACTGCTTCTGTTTATATTAAAATGGAAAATGCCTGTTTGTACAAGGGTGTTCCTGAACACGGCCTGTAACAAGGTCTCGGCTCCTTCTCTTCTGATCTTTACATGAAGACTCTCTACTCGTCTCAACTTTACTACCAAATGAGATACTAAAAATCTCTTTTACCTGAGGGGGCTCTTAGAGCTCTTCCCTCCAATCTACTTACCCTATTCAATTACATTGAATGGGCTGTCTAGTCCATCATCTGGATCTAGACCTCAGCCATACAAACATTAATGGCCTATCTTATCTATAGCCTGCGCAAAGGCACGGCTTCACAGCTCAACAGCTTAAACATTAAATTTACATTCAATTCATATTTAAATGAGGATTGTGCCTCTCTCTTCATCTTTGAATGCATGCGCTCGACGTGGCTGGATGGCTGGCTGGCTGACGTGGAGAGATGATCTTGCATCACTGACTCTAAACTGAAGAGGAATGCCCTATTTTTTAGGGGAATATTCTCTAGAGAGAATATTCTCATCTAAGGAATTTGGACTATCAACTTAGAAAAATAATTCTAGGTGAGTCTGTAATATCTCCAACACTCTCCATGAACACTACTAGGGTGTAAATGATGAATGGGTTCCGAAAATAAAGGCCATGTTAGGTACACATTGTACAATGCATATAAGAATGAGACATTGAAAAAAATGAGGATAGAGGGAAAACCTCATGGGAAACCCCCCCCTCAAATTAAAATGCATTAAAAAAATGAGAGGAACAAAAAACAGTTGCTAAGCAAATGTGCCCTTCACTCCAAGAAGACCTCGTAACTATGCAAGTTTGTGCTCATTGAATATTTTTTTGAAGATGTAGGTGTCTGCACAGATATGATGAAGTAGAAGCACCATTGAGATGTCCACACATATCCACTTTCTCTTCTTTTAATGAAGAAGATCCAAATAAAGTTTGGATGAAATTTGAAAACTGTGCGACCGTTTCTGGAAAAATGCTGAAATTTTGTTGATATTAAAATGATCATAATTTCACTTCCTGAAATTTATTTTGGACGATTTGTTTTTTTTTAATTTATTATATTTTGAGAGGAATTCAAATATCCAATTTGTTTCTATAATTTTTTCTCAGAAAATATTAGAATTGAATCTGATGTGCATGACTCCCTTTTTGTCTCCTAATATGCATGCATGTTGCTCCTGAGATGCATGCATGGCACATGGAAAAGTGTCTGCATGTGACCCCTGATATGCATGCAATATATATTCCACATGAAATTCAGAAAACAAATCTAAAATCGAGTAGACATCATCTGCAATTAATGGAATAGAAATGTGTGCAGATCTTTGTGTAGAAGACTCTTCAGAATAAAATGCTTGATCTTCTAATGGCTTCTCTTTTTACAATATTCTTTATTCCCGAATATAACCTCCAATATGGTCCATAATTCATTTGGAGTGGAGTATTGTGATACATCATATACTTGGTGGATAATTTTAGGAGAAATAGACAAGCCAATACATCCTATGGCCATATCTTGTCTATTGAGAAAGTCATTTTTCTCATCATCAGAATTAGGCTCTACTTCCATTTCCATATTTATTTGGCACATGCCTTTGCATCTGAGTTGATGTAGAATTTTTGGCTTCCACTCTAAATATTTATGAGGCGCGAGAAGTATCGTCGGTGAATAATCCATGTTTTTTGCGTTCTTCAATCTTCAGTACCTGCAAAAAGAGTCTAGTGTGTCTTTTTTCTAGCAATCCATTAGCTCTGATACCATGTTAATGTGTTGATCCTGGACAAAATATATCTATCTAGAAAATTACATACACAGTTGCAAGGAAAATATGAAAAAAGAGAATCAGGAGAGAAAGAATGGAAGAATTCTCATTAATTGTATTCCACACTCAAAGAGTGAATAATTTACAATAGATATAGGCTACATGAGTAACTAATGTGCCATAGTATTGATATAGAGAGATCTAGACACTCACTGACATACATTGGAGTGAACTGTCACCTAGTCCTAGTTAACCGATCCATGCAATCATCAGTTAATTGAGTCACGACTTCCACTAGTCTAACTAAGTGTAACTTAGTGTAAATAAATCTAAACTGAAGATAAACTCCCTATTTTGTAGGGGAATATTCTCTAGAGATAATATTCTCATCTAAGAAATCGTTCTCAACATTCGACTATCAAACATAGAAAAATAATTCTACGTGAGTGTGTAATTCTCCAACATAAATAACAAGGCGCTTCCACATATATGGCTGGCCCAAAATAACATCACAAACATCCTATAGGGAAACATCACATACTACCTCATCCTTGAAGGGATGGATACCATATGAAAACAACACTCCTAGCTGACATGAAGATATCGTCCCTATTGAAGCCACCCGATGTTGTATGGCTGCAAGTGTGGTCTTCTCGACAATCCCAACTATTTGACGACCTCTGTTGAGATGAAGTTCTTTTGGATTCCACTATCAACAATGAAATTCAATGGGGTCCCCTTCACCCACATCTGTGAATTAAAAATGCGCCCCCCCTCTTCACGATATGATGTTTCTTCTGATTGAATTGTTGTGATCATGACAGTAGCAATGGGGTCTTCGTCAATGATATGTCTTGTACCAATATTTTCTAAATCAAAATCCAAATCAAGGTTTAGCTCCTCTTCTTTGATCTCAACCACCAATGACTGTTTTGAGAGAAATTCATCAATGTTGTGGCAAGGGATTTTGTAGAAATAGCACCATTTTCTAGTGTCCTTCTTTGTCTTTATGTTACCCTTCTTTTCCTGTGACTTGGACTGGTTTTATGGAGGCTGGTTGTTAGGGATTTCTTTATCATGCTTTGGTTGTTGTGGATTTCCAGACCCTGAGTCCCGTTTGTTCTAGTGCTTAAAGTTATTCTCTATTTTGACAACATATCGATAGGTAGATCCCAGTGATGAGATGTCTAGGAAATCCATTTCGGTTTGGATGTATTTTTGTAGAGCCCCACGGTATTTCAGAACCAAATGTCTCTCTGAGTCTTTGATACCCATATTTGTGTGCAAGGTATGGAAGGTATTGGTGAACTTTGGTACTGCTTGACCCCTCTCTTGTCACAGTGTGGTCCATCTCATGTATTGGTCATCATAGTTACCAATAGGGTAATATTGTTCTTTGACCACATCCACAAAAAAATCCCAAGTGGGCTCGACCCCATATATTCTAGAATCCTCTATGGGAATTTCTCCCATTAAGTTACCCACCAATGTTTGACATGGGGGAGAGTCTTAAGGAGTGTGAAGGTGATCTTTTCCCTCTTAGAGAAATTGTAAACAAAGAACTAACCTTCTAGCAGATTTAGCCATTTTTCTAGGGTATTCGCATCTATCTGTCCTTCAAATATGAGAATATAAAAATTAAATTGTACCTTGAAAGGTTAGGTTCCTCCAAAGTGGACTCTTGATGAAGACACACCTGTTATCGAAAGGAATTGAAGCATGTGGAAAAAAATATCCATCATTTTATCCCTCTGTCGTGTGAGAGCTTGCTCAAGCAACAGATTCATAGAATCTTCTTCTCCATAATTTTTATTTTCTTCCACTATGGATGGTTTCTTGGGCATGAGATAATTATTTTCCTCAAGAGAGACAATCTTGAGACCCAACTTTTTGTACTCGGACCTCGTTGGGGACATGCACTGGAAAATAATCAAGAGCATGATGCTCTAATCCCACTAATCCATATTATTTTTGGCAAGAAACGAGAGAAGATAAATAATAAGGATATGTACAGAGATATACCATGTATCCAATCATATAATAGAGATATATCATAGATACAACCATAAAAAAAGAGATACAATAATACACAATTTCTATTAATGAGATAAATGTACAAAAATGTAGAAATATAGAGTGAAAGACTCGCTAGAATAGTGGCAGGTTATCTTTGAGAAGATATGTGACAGATACTCACATTCACAAGAATATGATTGTTACAATGAGACTTTAAAAGCATTTTTAACATAAATAAAATCAAAAACCCTAACCCCAGAAGATGAAAATCTAAAAGGTTTGCGAGCCCCGATGGGGTAGTTGATACATCAACTTCCTGGGGGTGTAACTTTTTCATAGGATCTTTGTTTGGGGCGTTTGATACCTCATCGAAAAGTTATATCCTATAAGTAAAAGTTATGTGGAGGTCAAAGCTTGAAGTGAAAAATCCTTGGCCCCCCAAAAGTCCAAAAAACCATCGTTTAGGGCCTCAAAAAGGACCTGGAAGTTTGGGACTCGACAAACTGTAAAAAACTGCCAAAATGGAAAATTGTATGTGAGCCAGTTGGAAGAGGTGGGTGGACATCAATATCCACCTAGATCAATCCTCCCTCCTTAGGAATAAATGGTCTCCATTGCATTGAGTTCTCAGTGAAGAGGGGAAAGCGTTTGTTGAACCTGAACCTTGGTGAGCTTCTTTCATTGTTGGAGAAGTCGCGTTGCTTGGCTTGTGGAAGGTTGTCGTGAACCTGATGTTGGAGGGGTTGGACATTTTAACCAATCAAGATACATGAGATGAAATCTATAATCATGAGCTATGTTTCCATAGTTGTGGAATTTGTAACATTCAATGTTGTAGGGGGGCACATAAACATTTATTTCTTGAACATTTCTTCCATAAGCTATGTAATCTACATCTTTATGTCCAAATTTATTACAAGTAAAATAATAACCATAAAGGAATATTTGATACCTAGGAGTGAATGATATTCCTTGTGATTTATTCCTTCTGAATTCATGCCTTAGATGATCACGATCTTCTCTTTTGTTTTTTCCTTCACAATGATTGAAGATTCTTTGATACCTGGAGGTAGAAGGTCTTGTTTGAAATACATCTCTTATACATTCATTCCTCTTTGACCCTTGTTGTTCATTGTTCCTTCCTTTGATAATTTCTGCATAATTCTTATCCTTCTCTTCATTCTTCTTTTCCGACTACCTGGAACTCTTCTATTCAACTTTCATTACTGGCTATGTGGAGTTTCCTCTCTCTCTGAATTTCTTGTTAGGATTGGTATTTCCATCTTCTTTACATGAGGTCTCACCAGTGTATCCAATACCTATTTTATTGAATGGTGACCTTTGAAAAAATATAATATCCTCAAGTACTTGAGAGCTCTTCAAGTTCTTGTTGATCTTGTCAAATTCAACCCTTAATGTAACAACTTATTCTTCAAACTTCTCACAATATTCTTCCTTCTTTATCATCTATATCTTCATAAATTCTTCCATTCTCTTTTCTTCTTCAAGATGGGTCTTCAAGGAGATGATCTCTTCTTCAATTCTTCATTTTTGTTGACTAAATTTTTTTTCAAGCTTGTTTAAGTCCTCATATTTTTCCTTAAGATGACTTGTCAATTTTTGTTTTCTCTTCTTTGCTTCCTTTCTTTGTGATACAATTTCGTCTTCCAAACATTGTTTTTCTTTCAATTAATCCTTGAGAGTTTCTATAATCACTTTGGTTTCTTCCAGCTGAGCTTTTAGATTTATGATAACCTACTTGAATTCTTCGGAACCTTCCTTTAGCTTGATCAATTCTTCCTTGAGAGACTTATTTTCTCTCCTTTCTTTTCTTAGCTCACTTAAAGCACTGATTAGTTCATCCTTGAGATCCATTACACCTTATTCATAATATTCTTTTGGATCTGTCTGACATGATGAGAATTTTTCTTCTCGTTATGTCTCAGTATCTTCTTTATATTTATCAACATGATTTGGCTCTATGATAAGAAGAGTTTCCTTATAGTAGAGATTATGAAGCTTATCCCAGATCTCTTTGGTTGATGAACATTGTCCCACTTCTTCTTTTACTAAATAAGATAATCCTTCCAAGATGAAATCCACTACTATTTTATTTTTTCTTTTCAATTCCTTCTTGGCTATAGTGTTTGGTTTCTTTGAAGCGGTGTATCATGTAACAATTGATTTCCAAACATAAAATTCTTGTGCCTGTAAAAATGTTTTCATTCTTATATTCCACATCTCATAATTTTGATCATCATGACCATCAAATATTGGTATTCCATTATTTCTGTATCTATTATCCATGATCTACCTTCTAGCAGTTAGACCGATTCTTGAAGGACCTGCTCTAATTCCAATTGTTGGAATATTCACCAATATTGAGAGGGGGGGGTGTGAATCAATATTGATCAATTTTTACCAGTTTTAATAAGAACATCTAATCTTCAAATTATCAATCAATTTTATCACTTATGACTACATTCAATATATAATTAACAATGCCATTCAACAATGCATAACATATAACCACAAATACATAGTACACCCGAATTTTATGTGGAAACCCAAATGGGGGAAAACCACAGAATTATTTCTTATATATTAAAATATTACATTCATAAGAAGCACCAACTTAAAAATTCTCCAACACAAAATGGAAGGGGGATCCAACCCCCTGTTCATAGGCTCCAACCTAAAGGAAACTACAACTCCATGAATTCTCCAACTTCAATGGGAAGGAGGATCCAACCTGAAGGAATATTCAATTCCCTGAGTTCTCCAGCTCCAACTGGAAGGAGGCTACAACCCCCTAATTTACAGGTTCCAACCTAAAGGAAGCTCCAACTACCTATATTCTCTAGATCCAACTAGAAGGAGGCTACAACCCCCTTTCCTTGCCCCTTCCATCCACCTTGAAATATAAGTGTAGACTCAACTTGTCATTGACACTGTCACTGATAATCAACATGTCATCCAACCTGTCACTATCCTTGTTAGTGTCTTTTTCACTGTCACTGCTACTAATACTTATATCTCATCGACGTCATCATGAAATATAACTAGATCTACTCACATATATCATATACCAATACCATCATCAAGAGGTGCATCAAACCATTTGCTAAGACATGTGTGCCATATCATCCATGTAACAAGCATGTGTTGTTGAGGGATCCTAGATCCCTTTAACTCAACAGCAAGAACCAAACCTGCCACCGAGGCCCAATTAGACTCTATAGCATTTAATAGTGGAATGGTTCTCCATATCTTGTGATCCTGCCAAAATAATCGATGGGCTTTATGTTTTCTTGTGAAGGCTTTCTCCTTTGGTTCGGACGTTCTCTTTTTGTATTTTCTCTTAGGTGGGACTGATATAAGATAGGGCCGGTATAAACCAACTAGGAAACAAAATGGGAACAAACTTAACTACTGGAGAAGAGGCTGAGCTTGGGATAACCCTTTCACTCTAGCATGCAGACAATGATTCTCTACCACAGACCTAGTACTAATATATTAACCATGTTGGTAATCCAATTACTGACTGAGATACGATTTATCATAAGAAAAAATGCATGTGATAAATGATGGCAAGTAAAATAATTCACTTAACTCTAATCATCAATCAAATAATAACACAATGATTATCTTCATCATTGAAGGAAAGAACTGTAAAATATTGCATCAGATAACTTATCAATAGATTTAGTAGATCTTACTCGTTACAGGATCCATTCATGAGAGAAAATAAGGAATAATTCTTCTCCACATCCAATCATACACGCATTTGATGAAAACAACACAAACTTATCTCCGGTCCAAAAGGACTTCTTAATTAAAGGAAGGTCTGAAATAATTCTTAACAAAACAAAAAATGAGGGTCTTTGCAGCAACCATCGACCCTTAACTAGCTAGTCGATGATCATATTTATAACATAAAATTAACTGAAAATAACAATTAAAGTGAAACAAAACTCACCACATGGCGTTCTCTTATGTTAGTTTTTCTAAGAGTCATCTCGAGATATCACTTCAGTGGGTGACTCTTCTCATACTCCGACCACTTTATGAATACATCGTCGCATGTGTTGGTATACGGGAATCTATGTTGTTCCATTGGGGCCAAGTGAATCTCTCTTATCTCTACTGCATGTGCTTGATACTTGAATATTATGGAACTCAATTGTGGCAACATAGCCAGTGCTTTGATTGGGTGTTCTGTGAACTGTCACACCTAACCTGGCACCATATATGTTACCTTTGTTATTTCCTCGGCTAAGGATGAGTCTTGTTCAGTGTGAATCTAGACTATGTCGTGCAAGTCGAAAAAGTCATCGGGTGTACCGAACTCGGGGAGGTCAATGTCTTTCATTACCTGGTTGATCTTGATCCATATTTTCTCTCACTTGGCCCATATTTCTTGGATTTCCTGATGAGGTTCCCGAGCCATTTTTTCCCAATACTCGATCGATTTCTTTATGCGATCAAGGTTTCTCTCTTTTAACACCCGAATGTCGTGCTCTTCTGTATCTCGGCCATGTTGGAACCCATCGATATAGTCGACCCTCTCTACATGTTTGTGTGCTTCCTCGTACCACCTCTCCATATATTTCCATGTCTCAAGTGCCATGAGGGTGTCTTCCTAGAGCTCGACTATCCTTGCAGTGAATAGGTGTCGCTCATCTGTAATTTTGTTGTAGGCCTCTAGGAATTCACTCCTTAGGAACATCGCGGCATGTGTGGTGTCCTAATAGTATTTCGCCAAGTGGCACAAATGTTCCAATTCCTTCAGGGCAGTGGCCATCTCCTCTTCATCTCTTCTAGCTTTGTCTAGGGTGGCATCTGTGATTTCCATCCCTACACCGATTAGTTCAGACGTCTCAGTATGCTCCGTGTTGATCATGTTTTCCTCCATAGTGACAAGGATGGAGCGATATAAATTGATCCTTCTCTTCTTCGTGGTTCTTTGGATGGTATCTTTCCTTATCTAGTCATAAGTGATGGCATGTATGTTGGCTAATTCATCCACGGGTTCGGGGATTTATTGATCTCCCCAAGTGAGTGTATTCCCCAGACTCCCGATGGTATATACTTGTTTAAGAATGGGTTCTTGAACTTCCTCCATGTGTTCTGAACGACCGGCTTCTGTATGTATCTCATATAGGAGTTTATTACGAATTGAAATTGAGGCATTGGGGGTAGGCTCAATACTTACTTGATCCTCAGCCACTGAGACGTTGATTTCCTGCTGTGGAGATTCTTCCTTTTTCTCACCCAAATCTGACTCATCCTTCGGACTGTCCTCTTGGGTCTCCGGTACATTGGGAAGCTCAATTTCTAAGACACTCTTGACCTCTTGTTCGTTCGGTGGAAGCCCTTGAATTTGAGCATCAGTAACTGGGGAATATGTCTTGTATGGCTCCTTTTCCTCTTCGACATGTACATGGGTCACAAGGGATACCTCTGAGCTCTCATCATCATCATAGATTTTTATCAATTCGCGTAGGGGGTTTGGTTCACTTTCTCTCCCTAATGTTTTGATTATCTCTGGCTGAGTTGAAACACCTGTCAGTGATCCAGTCAGTGGTGTTGTTAATTTAGGGTCATCGAACACGGCGATTTCATCGGCGTCTATCAGTTCAGGGTCACTTGGGCCTATCTAGATTTCATCTAGGTTATCGAAAGGGAGCCTTGTCATAACTATGAGGTCTGGGTCATATTGCAGTTGATCAATTATCCATTGCGCTTGTTCTATCATGAGTAACCCCCTCTCCCACGTGTCTTGAGTCATCGGGAAACCTTTATCTTGCATCAAGGCTGCCAGGGGGGCTTCTGTTGCTTCAGCTGCTATCATTTCTTCTCTGACCCTGAGGGCCCCTTGAGACAATTGTTCTATTATCATCACCTATTCATCTAGGTTCATGGCTTTGAACCTGGTCATTTTGGGATCGGCCATCCTTGCCACCACTTCGTCCCAGTCCTTGGCATTTTCTATGAAGACTTCATCTTCAAACTTGTCGTGGACGTATGGCTAGCAAGATGACACTTGTGAGGCATGTTTCAAGACCATACCATTTGCTTCATGTTTGTGGAATCGGTCGATCTATAATCTGAACTCCAATTGGCTCAGTCCTTCTTGCTTGGCCTGAGCGGTGTCCTTCACCATGTAGAAGCCTACATGGAAACCATAAGGTATGAACTCCCTTTTCTTGTCCTTGACCAGAGTGACATTGTAACCTTGTAGGATGGCCTGATAGCATATCTCCCCCACTATAAGATGGTCAGGGACATGTGCAGGCAGGAGATGAGGTGCTCTAGTGGCCCCAAACACTCTGATGTAGGTATCTCGTTCGTCGAGATACCAGTGGTTGACCTTTGATATCATATTTTTTCCATGGTAGATAGCCTCGAGCATTCTTTCTTGAAAAGAAAAAAGTAAATACATGTGATGAATTCATCACAGATAAGAGAGTAGGATTTTTTGTACCTGTTCTCCCATAATATGTTGAAATATTCGTGGACTAAGAGTTATGCGAAGTTCCAGCTGAGGTTCATGTCGCCAAAGATATTTCTGGCACAAATGACATCTAGTACATACGAAGCCATGTAGAAGGTTGGAGTCTATCCTTCTTTTGGAGTCTGATCTTGTTGTATGCAGATGCTCAACTGCTTAGAAATGATGGCTCCCTAGTTGAAGCCGCTCCTGGAAATGGCCATTGTGTAAGCTAGAGGCATCCATTCCTATGAAAATATGGAGCAGTCTTTCTCCCATAAAATTGGCAGATGAGAGACATCAGGTAGATGTATGTCTCCCTTAAACTGGCCCTCTGGTACCAGTCGGAGGTCTGGTTAGTGTATTTCTTATCTTCTCTCCAGCATGAGGCCATTATTCAACTGGTGTCATGGCGCTCATAGAATTTTATGACAAAATTTGTGTTTAGTCACTCCTCGGGGTCTCTCATCTTGTAATACTTCTGGACCTCTACCGGTAGGAAGACCCCGACACATCCACCATTGTCATCGTTGATTAAAAACTTTTGTGTGTCTGTGTGGTCGATGAGCCAATACAGAAGTTTTATACAAGGAAACACAAGAGTTATGCTTGCTACCATGTGTAGGTACGACCGTCAAATATTTGGGAATACTTGGTCGTCAATCGCTCTCATATCTAGGTCACTGTGTGGGATGTACTCTGGGAATTCCTCCCAAATGATCTTTTGGAAGAGTTCTCCCCAATGTGGGAGTGTTGTCTCGGTCCCTATCTTTGCCTCTATGTCCCCAAAGGTAGGTGGTTGAATAAAAACCTTCTTTGTAGATGTCTTAATGACTGGTTCTAGCCTTGGAGTGTATTCCAAATATTTTTCTACCACTAGTGAGGAACCTTCACCTATCTCTATCTCCTTCATCTTCGGCGCCCTCAGTGATCACCCAGTGCTCAACTTCCTTGGTGGCATTGTTCCTACAATTGAAATAAATCTTTTAGAGACTGCATATAGAGAAACACTGGATAAAATATATATATGAAGTGTAAGAATGAAAAATCCACAGACTGGTACATACCTATAAATCTTGCTAAACCTGGTTATTTGATACTCACGGGATCTCTGTAGCTTTTGAATTACTCATTTCATCTCTTCAAATTCTTTGAAACTCCTTTGCACGCATAATGGATTCATTTAAAATGGCACAAGAGAGTTTAAGCTGGGGAAGAACCTACCATGTCGTATCAACCATTTAATTTGGGTGATGAGTGGAATTCAAACAAATCTGTCGTTGAATATCTGCAACTTGAATTCATCATGGGTTGATGGAAGAGGTGCAGAGTGTGATGTGGTCTATCGGTAATTTCAAATGGCCTTTTTGATTTGCACATGAAGAAACAACTAATGAGGATTTGGAATTAATTATTCCCTTAAATGCTCTGAATCTAAACGTATCTAGCACTAAAATGTCGCATTGTGTCGCGTTCTTAGTGGGCATATCGGGGATCCGGGATGTGCCATAAATGTTTTCATTTCTATCTTTCTGCGAAAAACCTTCGACACCGATCAATTTCATTGTACAATGCTGACATGGAAAAACTGACTCAGGGGTGTGACCTAGACCTAGGAAACCAAGAATTACTCTGGGTAAAACTAGACGATACGGTTCTCCGGTCGGTAAAAGACACATGGCGTTGAAGACAGGTGGCTTAATCCATGTGTATTAGTCGAAGTTGGGACTTTCTTCAAGTTGTGCATTCTAAAATAAACATGGGATCGTCGATGCCGAAAAGGTATCGGGAGTCAGTGATCAGGGATAACCCTATCACGTGTTTTTTTTCTTTGGATCAACTTTCTCAAAAACTCTTGATGTTGAAACTCTTCGGGAATTGGTGGTCAGGCAAAACTCTTTAGCATGGTCAGAATGTTCATCGTGATTCAGTCTTCTTTGATTCTGACAAGCGCATCGGGTATCATCTATCAAGGATATCATTTATTTCTTCTTTAACGTTTACTCCCTTCTCCTTTTAACGATTTCGAACTGGATCGGCTATCGACGATGTCTGTATGTGATACTTTTCATGAAACAAAACTTCCTTTTGTCAATACCGATGTAGATCGGCACTCGAAAACTGAGGTTTTCTGAGTGATTCTTTTTCACTTCTTAATTCCTTCCGATGTCGAATCTTGAGCGCATCAGGTGAAGTGTTTTGGCTGTTGATTCCTTATTTAAGTGTTAATCCTCTTTAAGTCACGGGGTTTCATAAATTTAGACAAACCTGAATATCTTAATGAGAGTTAAGAGAACAAGCAGAGACAAAACATTTCTCAAAGAAAAATCAAATTTAGACAGTGTGAAGATTAAGTGGTACCCAAAGAGTGAAAAATTGACATATTCTTTTTAGGGCGTGTTGAGTGCTCAACAAATGGATACTTGCTGGGAGAAATAAGAAACTATGTTTCTTCCTCAGGATGAGCTGATAGAAAATCTTATTAGTAACTTAACTGGTTTTCATCGAAGCTTCTTTTACCATTTCATTTGGAATTTTTCAGGTTGATGCATATGCGCCTGCCTGTGGGGTTTTTAACCTTTATTCCACCTTCTTTTTATGTAACCTTGACTCACGTCCCCCTTTGATAAGAGTATAGTAAATCATTCACTATCACTAGGCCTTTTAGTTACCCTTATTCATTTTCTACAGTGTTGCTCCGCTGCCAGTGAGCGTCCATAGCCCCGACGAACTCACCCCAATGTCACAGACCTTGCTCTATTGCCAGAAAGATTCCATAGCCCTAGTGGAGATATCTTCATAACCTCTCCTATTTTGATCTCATTTGATACAGTTGACTTTTATTTCTGCAGAATGCCCTAAGTGAGCGAGAGAGGAAGATGTCTGTTATTTGCAAAAAAAGAGATGGTTAAGGTGAAACTCACTAGCTTTTTTTCTAAGGTGCATGTAGTCCTTTCCATCTTAGAGTCTTTCAATTAAGGTTTTACCAGACCACTAGGAAAACACTTCCGCATTTCTCCAAAGTTGTTCATTTGCGCAGGCCATATAGAGAATCCTTTGAAATAACCGTAGGTTCCTCAGCGTTTCTTGTGTTTGTATGTGAGCGACGAGTTAGGAACAGAATTCGCTATGTCACGTGATTTGAGGTCAACCATATTATTGCTAAACACAATCTTTCAAAATCTCAGAAGCACCATCCCAAAAGATAAAAAAAAATGTATAAATTCAAAAAGATAAATCAACGCATCAAAAATAAACACAGAAGATCAAAATAATTTTTATTTTATTTTTTTATTTTTATTTTTTTTAATGAAAATATTGTTTTAGGGCTTGGCCATTCATTAGGAGAGCATCAGGTTCCCCCCTCAGATTCTATAGTCGATACGTGCTTAACCCAATCTTCTCATCCACCTGGAAAGGTACGAGCCATAGATTCTGAAACTTAGAATATTTTCCTTTAAGATCTTTTGCTTTGTCCCACTTTAGGACTAGGTCTCCTACCTCAAAATTCTTCTCTTTAGCCTTATGCTTATCAAAACACCTTTTAATTATCTGTTGGTGAGCTGTGAATATTGATTTATCTTTCTCCCTTTCTTCTTCTAGCATGAGCAGGGTGTCAATTCTTTGTTGCATGACTGATGAAGGTTGTCCCCTGGAATTCTGAGCAAGTTGAAGAGATGGAAGATAAAGACCATTCGGGAGAATGGCTTCCTGTTCATATACTAGAAAGTATGGGGAATTCCCTATAGCTTCCTTGGGTGTGACTCTATCAACCCATGAAGCATTAGGAAGTGAATTATGCCAATTCCTCTGGTTGTCTGCAACTGTTTTCTTTAATATTCTCACTAGGTTCTTATTAGTTGATTCTGCCACTCCGTTTCCTTGTGGGTAATAGTTTTCAGAGTATCTAATTATGAATTCTTTGACTAGGGAAAAATTTGTTAGTAAGGTGGAATCAAATTAATATGAATTATCAAAAAAAAGGGTAGAAGGTATACCGAACCTACTGATCAGTTGTTGTTCTATGAATTGGATCACCACCTTTTCATTTACATGAGTCAGAGGGATGGCCTCTTCCCATTTCGTGAAATAGTCTATGGCAGTTAATATATACCTATGTTGTTTTGAGTAATTCAGTGTTATATCTCCTATGATATCTAACCCCGGTTGCTCGAAAGGCCTGGAAACGGCCATCGGTTGAAGTGGGACAGCTTCTCTCTTTTCCCTCCTCGCGCTTATTTGACACGTCTTATAGTTCCTAGCATATGTGTGGGAATCCTTGAACAGAGTAGAACAATAATAGCCAACTCTCAATATTTTATGAACAGTGGTGTTTCCTGCAAAATGTCCACCTACAGGGCCACCATGGAGCTCCTTTAGAACCTTGTCTGCATCTTCACGTTGGAGACATCTTAAAAGTACCCCGTCATAATTAATACGGAAGGGCACCAAATTTATGAGGCAATATTGTGCAGATTTTAATCAAGGGGCTCTCCTTTCCCTAGGGTTTAGGTTTTCCAAGAAAGTCCCATGGTGCAAGAGATAAGTCAATTTCTCATACCAAGACTCTTTCCCTAGGGATATGTATGAAGCTTCACCACACCATAATTCCATTTCATTCTCTAGTCTGGGGTCTTCATTTGCTTGGTCCTGAGCTTCAACTGAAATTTTGCATAACCCTTGTCCTTTAACTAGTTTAGCAGGTTTTATATATAGATCAAATTCTTGAACTACAGTCATCCAGTTTCCTCTTATTTTCCCCATCTCATGTTGAGTAAATAGGGATCGAACTGCAGGGTGATGCACAATTACTTTGGTATGGTTCTTGAGGATGTAAGATCTGAAGTGTTTTACTACCTTGTATACTGCATAAGCATGCTTATCTATAGCAAGGTAATTTAGTTTGACCCCCTAAACATTAGTTCTCATGAACAACATTGGAGCCTCATTGTTATCATCATACTTCTGAGTAAACACAGCGGCTAACGATTGGTCAAAGGTGAAAGTATAGAGGAAGAAATCTTTGTTGAAATTGGGACTGTGCAGCACTGGGGCTTGAGATATTGCAGTCTTAATATTGTTGAAATACTTCTTTCATTCATCATCCCACTTGAATTCAACATCTTTACAAATCATTTTTTGTAAGGGTTTGACAGTTTCTACGAAATCGGGGGTGAATTTGCTCACAAAATTGATTTTCCCAAAGAAATTGCATAGCCCTTTTGTTGTGAGGTAATGGAAGTTGAGCTATAGCCTTAATCCTTTATGGATCTATGTGAATTCCCTCTTGGGATATAATGTGACCCAATATCTTTCCTTCCTCTACGCCAAAGATGGTTTTCTTAGGGTTTAAAGATATACCGTATTTCCTACACCTTTCAAAAATCTGGGTTATGTGTTGGATGTGATCCTCTCTGTTCTTTGAATACACAATCATGTCATCCAAGTAGACTACTACACACTTGCTGATTAGTCCCTGAAATGCTACGTCCATGCCCCTCTGGAAGGTCGCTCCTACATTGATTAACCCAAACAGCATGCATTTGTAAGCAAATCTTCCCCACTTGGTTCGGAAGGTAGTTTTCAAGCGGTCTTCTTCTGAAGATAGAACATGGTTGTAACCTGAGAAACCGTCCAGTAAGGAGAACATCTCAGAGCCAGACACATTCTGCAAGAGTTGGTCCATCGGTGGGATGGAGTAGTTATCCTTTTCTGAAGCTCTGTTGAGGTTTCTAAAATCTACGCATAGGCGGATCTCCCCAGACTTTTTCCTCACAGGAACCAAATTTTCTACCCAAGCGGAATGTCTAACTTGGAAGATAATTTTGGCATCTAAAAGTTTCTTCAATTCTTGACACATGAGAGGTTCTAGTAAAGGGTGATACTTTCGGAGCTTCTGTTGGAAGGGTTTCACTTCAGGTTTTAATGGGATAATGTGTTGTATGATACGGGTATCATAAGTATTAATATCTCGGTAGGACCAAGCATAAGCATCTTGATATTGTCTGAAAAGTTTGAGATAAGCCTTCCTTTCCTCTTTAGATATTGTCTTGTCGAGGTTTACATTTTTTGGGTTTTACGGGGTTCTGAGATTTATATTTTCATGCATGGGACATGAACTCCATGTCTTTGCATTCTTTGACCCTTTAAATCTTTCCCTTAGATCAAAAAGGATTTCTAAATTGGATATTCCCTTCGGTATCGTGTGAGACTTTGATTTTTCGGTCAGTTGATCTGTCTAAGGATCAGTCCCTGCTAATTGGTCCTGGAATATTTCATCGTCAATGGCCAAGTCCTTAAAGTTATCCTGATTGGTTATAAATTTTATAATATGTTCATATCCTTCAAAGACCTTCCAATTATATATATTGTTGGGCACTGATGGTTTGTAGAGAAATTCTACAGTGAACTGGGAGGCTTCAAAATCTTCTAGAGGTGACAGTCTTGAAGCCGTGGTGGCTAGAGAATCAGCAAGAATGTTCTTTGTTCTGGGAATCACTCTAATGTTGAAAGCTTCAAAATTCTCTATTAGCCTATGCAGTTCATGTTGATAATTATTCAGGTGTGGAGAATTGCAATGTATATTATTCCTTACTTCTCTAACGATGATTTCAGAATCTCCAAAAACCTTCACTTCTTTAACGTTCAAGTCCATGGCTTTCTTTAGCCCTTGTACTAGAGCTTCATATTCGATGGTATTGTTTGTGCATCCAAACTCAAGTATACAAGATAGAAAATGTCATTTACCTTTTGTATTAATGAGGATGCACCTTGCCCCAGACCCTTCTTGCGATTTAGAGCCATCAAAGTATAAGGTCCAAACTTGTGGGAAAAATATATCAGCTTCCTCTTTCCTATCGATGTCCTCTTTTTCTCTTGTTTGTTCTGTGATTTCTAACATAGGTTCTTGGCAGAAGAGGGCTTCCTCCGTCGTCGTTGGCAATTCCTCTTGAAAAACCATTTCAGAGTTTTGAGTAAGGGAAACATCATATGAGAGAGGGGGGGAATTTTCGAAGTCAAAATCACGGGAATAATTGCCTAACATAGGGAAATCTGTCGATGAGGGTTCATTTAGGGTTTCTAAGTCAGTGACAGTATGTTTTAGATATCTTTCCCAATCGATCTTGATCATGTTTGTGTGCCCTTTTAATGATAACCAAAGGTGATCTCAGTCTATACTAAAATATCTATTTAACTTCTCAGACCAATCTCGACTTAATAGAAATCCATAAGCTTGTGGGATATCTACTACAATGATGTTAATTACTTGCAAAATAGGGTGTGTCACTATTATGATCATTACATATTTGAGTTCTCCCATGACCTTTACCTAGGTTATGTCTAGTTGTATCACGTGTTTATCACTTTTGAGAGGGACTACATTTAATTTTTTTCAAATAGACAGTGGCATAACATTAGAAGATGCTCTTGAATTAACTAAACACTTATGGAGGTTTCTGTTGAAGACTTCAAACGTTAAAAGGAACGGTGGGACAAAAATTTTTCCCTTCTTATCTTCAAAGAAGGTGTTCATAGTTAATTTATTCCCTAGATATGTGGGAGTTAGATTTCTTGTAGCAGGAAGTCTTTTTGCTGAGGGATTCTACACATGTCCATGACTGATATATTTTCCTACAATTCTTAAAATATTCTACTATGTTGTAATCTATCTTGGGTGATTCTCGTGTATGGATGTTTATAGGGTTTCTTCAGGGAGAAAAAGGTGCTTTCGGGTGATCAAGAGTTGTTTTTCCTCCCGAGTTTGGGGTTGTAGTAAGGTCGTTTGAGACAGGTTGACCCCTACTTTGTGTTTTCACAGCCAATACTTTTGTGGGTGGTTATTGAACCTAAAACAGGTCATCGGAAGGCATAGTTAGGTCAGGATCCCATATCAACATGGTTGTTTCTTCCGGTGGATCAACCTCTTCATGATCGGCGATATTATAGTTGATCCACTAGATTATTCGATTAGAGAGACCTCATATAGAAACCAATTTTCCATCTAGTTCATGGCATACACCCATTGAGGGAAGTCTCTTTCATAGTGGCTCTCCTAATGATAGGTACAGAAAAAGTCGAATGCTACATTCCCCATATCGATATTTAATTTGGCTGGGGGAGGTTCCATTGCTTTGAAAGGAGGATTTCTTTTAAAGAAATGTTTATTGGGCCTCTAGCCTTAGTTTCCCTCCCCTGCACTTCTCTTCATGTCTATGATTTCATTTGATAGTTTTTTGACCATGTGTTGTAGGTCCTCTATGTCCCCACTTCCCTTTTCCGGAGCTTGTTCTGTTTGTTTCCCAGGGGGTCTAGTCAACAGGAGTACTCTCATGGGAGGAGGTTGAACTTCATTCTTAACTAATGAGACATGGCATTCTTTGCATCCTATCATTTGGAACTCTATCGTTTTGGCTTCTTCAAGTTTCTCAGCTAGGGTTGGTTTGGCATCCCTCTTCACAAACATGGAAATAGAAGTTGGGAGAGCATTAGCATATACTTTGATTTGCAACTCCTTAGTAGGTTTAGCTTCAGGATGGAATTTGTTTAAGATGGTGGTAAATATTTGATTAAATCTCATGGTGGAAGCGAAAAACTCAGCCATCAAAGCTCCTATAGTAGTTTCTTCTACAAATTTATCTATAAAGTCTTTTTGAAACTTTTTCCAACTAGTTATGGATCCTACAGGTAAGTTAAAATACCACGTGGAAGACAAATTTTTGAAAGTGTAGGGGAACATCCTGCAAACTACGTCTTCATGTTGGAAATTCATCAGTCTGATAGCTAGTATGAATTTCTTGATATGGTCTTCAAGCAATCCTGAAGTTTCAGGGTCAAATTTAGGAAGTAACTTTTATGAGTGTCGGGGAAGGTTATGTACTCATCCGAGGATGGAAAAAGCATCTCTGGCCAACCAAGGTTGATTATTCTAAGGTGAATTTCCCCTTTCTTCATCATGGTCATTGTTATCTTCCATGTCTTCAGATCTTGAAACTGATCGTTCTGATTTAAAACCTTCTTTTTCCGAAAAATCATCCGGCTCAGAGAAGTTGTCGGCTGACGTTTCAGGGATTAGATTAAGAGGATGTTCAAATTTGGTGAGAGAAAAATCTATCAGGTCTTATATTGTTTACACAAAAACATGGTTGGGGGTATCAACCACTAGTATGCTTACTTGTTTTCTTTGAGGAAGTAATAGAGCTAAGGGCAGCGCACCGATCTGTCGGGTGTATGCTCTTGTGATTCTTCTGAATTGATTCAATTCCTTGTGAGGAAGAGAATAAGGTATATCAGGGAACAAGCATTCTTCCTCGTGATGGGGTGAGTTACTCATCTCTGGAGTACTCAATGTGTGTGGGATATCTTGAGAATGAATAGCCATGCATGTGGGTTGTTTTTGAATCTACAGGTTGTCTTAAATATTATGTGAAATATATATTCAACCATTCATACATCACCCTCCTTCTAACGCCAATTATGTTGAGGGGTCCTAGATCCCTTTAACTCAACAGCAGGAACCAAACCTGCCACCGAGGCCTGATTATACTCTTCAACGTTTAATAGTGGAATGGTTCTCCAGATCTTAAAACCCGACCAAAATAATTGATGGTGTTATAACCCTATAATTCATAGGATCATCTGTTGACTGGAAAATTTTCACTCTAGATGTATTTTGGCTTGCAAATAATATTTCATTTTTGCAAATTATTTTCAAGGAAAGGAAAAGAAAAGAAAATTCATGATTGTTGACGCTCAGTGGTTTTTTTTTCCTAACCCCATGGAGACAAAAAGAAAGGGAAGAAGTGCACAAAATCCACAAAAAGCACTAAGCCTAACTTTTTGTTGCATTCACACCTGGAGAATAAAGAATGTGCTTAGATCAACGGTCGATCTAGCGGTGCGTAGATCAACGGTTGACAGTGGATTCTGGGCCCCCTCGATTGTTCTTCTTTTAAAGGT
>JZKD02S1998320.1:48369-60207 GCA_000966675.3 Picea glauca
CGCTCGGAGTCTTTGATACCCAGCTTGGTGTGCAAGGTATGGAAGGTATTTGTGAACTCTGGAACTTCTTGGCCCCCCTCTTGTCGCAGTGTGGTCCATCTCATGTAATGGTCCTCATAGTTGCCAACAGGGTAATATTGTTCCTTTACCACATCCACAAAAAAATCCCAAGTGGGATCAGCCCCGTATATTCTAGACTCCTCTGTGGAAATTTTCTCCCAGTAAGTTTTCCACCAATTTTTGACATTAGGGAGAGATTTAAGGAGTGCGAAGGTGATCTTTTATTTGTCAAAAAAATTGTGAACAGAGAAATAACCTTCTAGCAAAGTTAACCATTTTTCTAGGGCTTTTGTATCTATCTGTCCTTCAAATACAGGAATATCAAAATTAACTTGTACCTTGAAAGGCGAGGTGCCTCCAAAATGGTCGCTTGATGAAGATGTGTCTGCTGTTATCGGCAAGCGTTGAAGGATGTGGGCAAAATTCTCCATCATTTCATCCCTTTGTCACGTGAGATCTTGCTCAAGCAATAGATTGATAGGATCGTCTGCTCCGTCGTTTTTCTTTTCTTCTACCATTGAGGGTTTCTTGGGTGTGCAAGAGCGATTTTCTTAAAGAGAGACAAGCTCAAGACCCAACTTTCTATACTTGAACCTCATCAGGGACATGCACTGAAAAAATGATCAGGAGTAGCCTGCTCTGATACCACTGATCCAGATTATTTTCGGCACGAAATGCGAGCGGATATATAATAAAGAAATGCACAGAGATATCGTCGATATTCAATAAGATAACATAAATGTATCAGAGATGCAACCACAAACACAAATATTCATTAATACATGATTTCTATTAATGAAAGAAATGTACAGAGACTGTAAAAATACAGAGTGGAAGACTCACTAGAATGGTGGCAGCTTATCTCTGAAAAGAGATGTGACAGCTCCTCGCATCCGCAAGAAGATGATTACAATGAAGATCTGAAGGAATTTTTACAATAAAAAGGAATTCCAAAAACCATAGACATCCAAAAACCTAACCCTTGGAGATGAAGTGCCAAAACTCATGTGGGCCCCGTTTGGGTAAGTTAGTACATCAACTTCCCGGGGTCGTAATTTTTGCATACAATCTCCATTTTAGGCGTATGATAGCTTGCTGGAAAAGTATCGTCGAGGAGATTCATTTTGTGGTATCAATTATTCCTTCGGCTATCATTTAGAACCTCGATCTCAAAAAACCTTCATTTAGGCCCCGGAAGTTAAAACCTGCTAAAAATAGTAAATTGCCAAAATTGCCAAAAAACTATTTTGAACCAATCGGAAAAAGTGGGTGGCCACCGATATCCACCTGTATCAGGTCGTCTGGTACCAATCAAAGGTCTGGTTGGTTTATTTCTTATATTTTCTCCACCACAAGGCCATTACTCGGCTGGTATCATGGGGCTCGTAGAGTTTTATGACAAAATTTGTGTTTAGTCACTCCTCAGGGTCTCTCGGCTTGTAATACTTTTGGACCTCTATCAGGAGGAATACCCCGACACATCCACCACTGTCGTCATTGATTAAAAACTTTAGCGTGTCTTTGTGGTCGATGATACATTGCAGAAGTTCTATATAGGGAAACACGGGAGTTCTGCTTGCTACCATGTGCAGGCATGACTGTCGGATATTCAGGAATACTTGGTCATCAAGCACACTCACACATGGGTCATTGTGTGGGATGTACTCCATGAATTCCTCCCGGCTAAAAAATTTTAAGAGTTCCCCCAAATGTGGGAGTGTCTTCTTGGATCTTGTGTTTGCCTCTACGTCCCCAAAGGCAGGTGGTTGAATAAAAACCTTCTTTGTATATGTCTTAATGACTGGTTCCATCCTCGGAGTGTATTCCAACTTTTTTCTACCACTGGAGAGGAACCTTTGCCTATCTTTGGCTCCTTCATCTTCAACGCCCTCAGTGATCGCCTAGTGGTAGGATTCCTTGGCAGCATTGTTCTTGCAATTGAAATAAATCTTTTAGAGACTGTGTATAGAGAAACAGTGGATAAAATATATATATGAAGTGTGAGCATGAAAAATCCACAAACATGTACATACCTGTAAAGCTTGCTAAACCTTCTTATTTGATACTCATGGGATCTCTGAAGCTTTTGAATTGGTCATTTCTCTTCTCTAGATGCTCTGAAAATCCTTTGCACGCAAAATGGTTTCATTTACAATGGAACAAGAGAATTTAAATCGGGGAAGAACCTACCGTGTTGTATCAACCATTTAATTCAGGTGATGAGAGGAATTCAAACAAATCTTTCGATGAATCTCTGCAACTTGAATTCATCGTGGGTTGACAGCGGAGACGCAGAGGGTGATGTGGTCTATCAGTAATTTCAAATGGGCTTTTTTATTTGCACATGAAGAAGCAACTAATGCAGGATTTGGAATTAATTAGTCCCTTAAATGCTATGAATCTAAACGTACCTACTGCTAAAACGTCCCATCATGTCACTTTCTTAGTGGGCGGATTCAGGATGCGCCATGAACATTTTTCTTGCTATCTTTCTGCAAAACACCTCCGACGCCGATCGATTTCATTGTATAATGTTGATGCAGAAAAACCAACTCGAGGGTGTGACTTGGACCTAGGAAACCAAGAATGACTCTATGTAAAACTAGACTGTACAGTTCTCTAGTCAGGAAAAGACACATGGCATTGAACACAAGTGGCTTAATCTATGTGTATTAGTCAGAATCGGGACTTTCTTCAAGTTTTGCATTCTAAAATAAACATGGGATCACTGGTGCCAAAAAGGTATCGGGGGTCGACGGTCGAGGATAAACCTATCGCGTGTTTTCTTTTCTTCGGATCAGCTTCCTTGAAAACTCTCAATGCCTAAACGCTTCAGGATTTGGTGGTCAGGGAAAACTCTTTAGTGTGGTCAGAATGTTTGTTTTGATTCAGTCTTTTCCGATTCCGACAAGCGCGTCGGGTATCGGCTATCGGAGATATCGTTTCTTTGTTATTTAACCTTTACTCCCTTCTCCTTTTACCGATGTTGAATGGGATTGGCTATCGGTGATGTCCATATGTGATACTTGTCATGAAACAAAAATTCCTTTTGCCAATACCGGTGTAGATCGGTGCTCAGCAAATGAGGTTTTTTGAGTGATTCTTTTTCACTTCTTAATTCCTTTCGATGTTGAATCTTGACCGCGTCGGGTGAAGTGTTTTGGTTGTTGATTCCTTATTTAAGTATTAAGCCTCTTTAATCCATGGGGTTTCATAAATTTAGACAAACCTGAATATCTTAATGATAGTTAAGAGAACAAGCAAAGACAAAACATTTCTCAAAGAAAAATAGAATTCAGACAGTGTAAAGATTAAGTAGTACCCAAAAAGTGAAAAATTGACATAGGCTTTTTAGGGTGTGTTGAGTGCTCAACATGTTCCACATCATAAATCATGTTCCAAGATATGCCTCAAACAAGTACACATATACCAAAGTACATCTCAAACTATGAGCCCAATATCCAAGATGCTCCTCAAACCATATGTCAAAACAATGCCTTAAGCATGTGCCAAACCTTCCAAGATATGCCTTAAGTGTATGTTATAACCATAAAAATAGAACACATATAAAGCATAGATTTAGTCATGTAGAAACCTGGTGTATGTGATCACAGACCTACAGACCTTCCTCAACTTTAGCAACAAGAGAATAGCATCTTCATCAAACTTTAACTTAGTCTTGTGGGACTAGTTTTTGTATTAGTCATAAACCCTAACTTTCAACAAGAATAACTATGTATGTTGGCACAAGGTCGAAGTGGAAAGAAGGAGAATCGTCAGAAAGAAAGCATGCAAAAACAAAAGTAACAGATGGAAGGTAACACAGCACACGCGCATGCAAGAAAGCGTGCACAAGGAAAATGACAGATGGAGGAAGAACAGCATGTGTGCATGAGAGGAATACCTAACGTCAGTAGGGTTAGGGTTTTGGTAATACATTGTAAATGTCTAAAGAGACCGATATATATAAATAGAGATACACAGGTATCATAGAGAGGTTGATTCACTTTTGCATTATTTCATATTTTGTAATACTCTATCGTAGCTAGATACGAATTGATGCGTTATGTAATATGGTCATGGACCAATTTTGTAAGTTGTTGAGCTAAGAACAGAGGAGAGGAGGAACATCTAAGAATTAGATCGTAGGCTATGGAGCTTGGTGCAATCTAGTTCACCTCGTACAGATCTTACCCATCAAAAGGGAATTGTAAGCATGTGGCACTGGAGATGCAGAACTATCATAATAAAATACAAAAGAGCCAAATGTTTGTGGATGTATCCCAGGAGGGGGTGAACCATGGTAATATATGTGTAATGAGATGAATGCATGCATCTCTTTTCTTTCTTTCAGCAGTGCATTTTTATGCTTAATAAATGAGTTAATATATTATTATGGATTACAATTATGTTGTTCGGGAATTAAACTGTGAAATGGAAACATGCACCCATGAGGAATAATTAGATTACATTCATAGTGCATAGTGCATGGCTCTAGTTAAAAAACCCTATCTCATACTCAATCCTAGGTTGTAAACACCTGAGCCTTATAGCCACCCATTTAAAGCTATCTCGAGTGAGACTGCGCAGTACATTTTGTGTACTGTGTTTCCTTCTGGTTTACCAGGAGGGATGATAGTTTAGAGGCTTTGTTGGAAACTCAAAAGACATGAACCCTAGGTCAATAACTCAGACAGTAAAAGAGAGCAGTTAAACCAACAAATGGTTTCGTTGTCGTGTTAGAAGGAACAAGAGAGGACTGAGTAGATGAGATAGATTGCACAAGAAAAGAATGAGCGAAACAAGAAGACCAATGAGCCATTAGAAGGGAATGTTGGGACTGTGGAACCCCATGAAAGCACAAATTGAAGGTTGGTTGAAAACCAAAGAGATAGAGTTTTCCCAGAAACACAATATAAACCCTAGACTCACACCTCGCAAATATATGGATAAATACGTATTTACTGATTTACGTGAAGTCTTTTTCTATGTATATTCGCATCTACTACAGGAGTGGATACTAAGGTTGAAGGATAACCACCCGATGAACCAAGTTCAACAGCTAAAGTGGACCCCGGTAAAGATTGATCAGTTACAACAGGTGAACAAAAAATTCACCTGCACAGTAGTTTTTTGGCTTGGCAGTATTGTGGCAGGTTTCATCATTGAATTCGCAGTTGACACACCGAATTCATACAGTGCAGCAGAGAAATAATTTCTATGTGGACTGCGAGGAAGGTACATTTAGTCCCTATATACTTCTATTAAGATACTACTATATAACACAGGTGTAATGACAATGGAATCAGACAGCTAAACTTCCATGTGTGCATGGGGGAAGGGGGGAAACACTGATAGAGAGAGGATAAATGGAAGGAGATGAGAATAAAGGTAAGAAGGAGGAGGAACCCTTGGACCTGATCATGATGGATGATGACCAGCTCAAGTGGATCTTGGTGTCATCAGGAATGACGCGTAGCGAAGTACCCTACCAATATAAGGTAAATACTAAGAAGAGAGTCGTATCTGTGAGGGAGGGCTTGGCAAGCGATGAGGAGAAGGTAGAGGATCTCTGGGATGTGGAGAAGAATCAGGAAATCCTGTGCGCAACGTATGAGAGGAAGACAAGAGGCCCAAGAATGGGAGGACAAGGCATCCATGCTATCCATATTAATGTCAGTGTGGAACCCATGAACCCATGTGCGACTAATACACCAAAGAGAACACCACTGTTTAGACAACCGAAGTTCGGAGGAAGTCCGACAGCAAGAAGTACATCTACACTAGGACTAGCAACTGGAGGAACTAGTTTCGGCAACACTAGTCAAGTATCTACACCGCATAGAGGAGGTATTAGTTCAGTATTCAGAATGGCAGGACACGATCCCACTATCAGATTACCAGAATTTTGAGGAGAAGCAACAGAAGACCCTGAGAAGCATTTGTTCATTTGTGCAAAGATCTGGGAGGAAAAACAAATCACTGATGAAGATACCAAACTCGTGCAGCTAGCGATTACGCTAAGAGACTACGCACTAGACTGGTACATGAGTCTAGACACAAACAGTACCCCTGGGATGATAAGGACACTGGCTGACATTAAGAAATTATCGACAAACGAGTTCCAGAAGCTGAGATCTCAGGATCAGTACATGAACGAGATGATTGAAATAAGACAAAAACCAGGAGAATCGATATGGGAGATTGATCAGAGGTTCAAGCGACTAAAAGGAAAACTAAAATACCTTATGACCAAGATGCAACATCGGCACCTGTACGTCAACTCACTACTCCCACACTTAAAATATCCCTTATGAAAACAGAAATTTCAAATGTAGGCAGAGGCTCTACAGGAATCCTTGAAACTGGAAGAGAACTAGTACTAGAAGACAAACCCAGCTATTGAGGAATTGAAGGAGGATTTGAAGAATCTAACATTTCAACTGAACCAGAATAAGAACAAGGACAAATGAGAAGTTGTTTGGTGCACTGCATGCAGGACGGAAGGACACCATAAGAAGGAATGCCCAACATTCGTGCAGTATATGGCAATAGGTATACCATATCTGCTACCACAGGGAGGGTTATGGTGATAGATATGCAAGAAACTGGGTCATGACCGCTATAACTTCACAATGATGCATAAATACTAGATAGTTCCAAATAATTCATATTGCACCTTTTGTAAGTCAGTAGGCTAGGACGAAAAATATAGCATAACTATGAAGCTGATGCGGGAAAGAACATCAGATGCATACAGGGTACAGGTCAAAATGATGACTGGGCAAGAAGCGCCACAATTCCATCAAACCCCAACTCCATACAACACTGCACAATAGCAGTATAATACTACGTAACAACCATACAATAGTGTGCAGTCGCAATACAATCCAGCACAGCCCCAGTAAAATACCACGCAGTATAATCAGGCACCACAGTATAACGTTTCGAGAGGTGACCGAGCAAGCTACTAAGGAGGAGGACAAGCCAGAGGAGGTTTCAGACATGGTAGAGGAACATTCACACGTCACAATTGTCAGCAACCAGGACACTATGCACGGTAATGTCCACTCCCACCTGCAACTTGTATGTATTGTCACGTGTTGGACCACGATACAGAAGAATGTCTGACACTATTAGTATAGATCCAGGAAAAGAGGAACTAGAACAATCGGAATGTCCATTGGATTTCAACCGAAGCCAGGGATGACGGAAGAAGCATGAATATAGTCACTCGTGGAGGAACAAAAACAGTAAGTGACACAGTTTGACAAGAACCAGCACAAAACCAATGGATAAAGAAGAACACTGAACCATGAAAGCAGTTCGACGCGCCAAAAGAAAAGGAGTCTTTTAAGGAAGCTAGACAAGAATTTCAGAAGAAGGACACAGCATCGAATTCAACTATGCAACTAGCCAAGGAAGCCCTAGAATACGAGATGTCGCCATCACTGGATCATACCAACGGAATTTAGCCCAAGGGACAAGTAAGTATAATCAAAGGCATTTTGCAATCATGCGTAAAAGTATTAAGTGATCCTTCATATGTGAAAATATCGCAAAACATACAAGAGAAATGTAGCAGCGAGATGGAAGATAAGCTAGAACCAAAAACTGTCAATCACCTACATACAACAAGAAGAACAAGTAGGGAATTTAGACTAAATTCTAACATTGGGGATTTAAATATGGGAGACATTATACTAAACCTAGGATCTGAAGTGAATGTGCTACCCAAGAAGACTTGGCAATGTATGGGAGAGCCAACACTGGGATATTCAAATGTCCAGTTAAAACTAGCAAACCAAAATAGATTCCTACCAATAGGTAGACTGAAAGGAGTGACAATATATCTCGATGGAGTGCGCACTAAAGAAGACTTCGAAGTCATTGAAATAGTGGACGACACAAAACCTTACCGGGCACTGCTTGGTCTGGATTGGGAATTTGACAACCAGACCATAATCAATTTGAAAACCAAGAAAATGACATTTGAATTCGGAGAATACAGGGTCATAGCACCTCTAGATCCATCATAAGGGAAGAGGTTCGTAGAACCCACATGCTTGGACTTAGAGGAGATCGACCAGTTTTACAAAACAACTCTGCGCACTGAGGATTACATAAACCCAACTGTAGACGGGGTACTCAATTGGTGGAGCATTACTTCATGCGCAACAGATTCAGAGACCAGGTTAGAAAACTGGTAGTAGAGACTACACGAAGTATCCATGCAAAGATGTGCAAGAATAGACCGCACAATAAGATGGGTAGGCACAGAAATCAGAGAACCACCCAGTTTCCACGGGCTAAATGATTTGGAAACATTCTTGACACAATACGAAGATGAAGTATTAGAGAACCAGTGACTGCCAGCACTTGACTTAGCACTCAAGGCCACACCAGTAATATGGTGGGGCACACATAAAGAGACCATCACAAATTGGTATCAATGTAAGCACTTACTTCACATAAGGTTCGACGCAGAATAGGAATACAACAAACAGCAGCAATACCAAGGACAAGAGGCACCAGCGAAACACTTGGTGAAGTGAAAAACATTGTGGAAATGACACCACCAGAGGAATGGCCTCATCACTTCATACATACTTTAGAGGGCATACCAACAAACTGGTACACAGACCCAGAATTGCGCAAAGGAACTACAACATGGAGGACGTCACAACAGAACTTCACAATCACTTTCTCATTCAAGTATGAGAACTCCAACATAGACGCAGCTCTCAAACGAACAAGAGGAGTAATATTCATCAAATAACTGGAAATAGAATTTATCATAGAAGAGAAACAACAGAATAAACAGACAGTCAAGGAATTACTGTCATGTTATCGTGTACAAGAGCAAGCACCAGATGAAGATGACCCACGTGATATTCAGATCGAAGAAGTAGAAGGCGAAAGAGATGTGGAAGGACCACCCATAGAATCAGATGTCATTATCGCGCCAATCAAGATAAATAAATTTAACATCGTGACAGCTGAGCAGCCCAAAATGGCCAGCATTGGAGACTACTGGGATGAGAAAACAGTAGAAAGAATCACAAAATTGTTGCACGAATATAGAGACATTTGTCCCACAACATTTACATAAATGAAGGGTATAGTAGGAGAATTGGGAGAGATGAAGATACCACTCAGACCTGAAGAAAGACCTATGAGACAGTGACCCTATAGACTAAACCCCATATATAAATAGAAAGTTAAAGATGATATTGATAGGATGCTTGAAGTCGACATCTTCAAACCAGTTGAAGAATCACAATGGATAAGCTTGATGGTAGTACAGGACAACAAACAAGGAAGAGAGATTTGGATATGCATTGACTTGAGGAATTTGAACGACGCATGCCTACACGGCCCATAACCTACACCGTTCACGGATGAAGTGTTAGAGAATGTTGGGGGGCATGAACCTTACTCATTCACTGATGGATTCTCAGGCTACCATCATATTAATATAGCACAAGAGGACCTTATGAGTACACATTCATGTCGTTCGGACTAAAGAATGCACCCACAATATTCTCCAAAGTAGTCATCGCAGCATTTAAGGAATTCATCCCTCAGTTCCTTGAAGTATACCTGGATGACTGGACAGTTTACAGTCTATTGAAAAACCATGTGGAAGCTTTATGACTAATGTTAGAACAATGCAGATAGTGCCAGATATCACTGAATATCAAGAAATGCATATTTGGAACACCATTTGGAATACTATTGGGCCACATAGTATGAAAACAAGGCTTGCTAGTGGATCTGGCTAAGATCGCCATTATTGTTAACTTACCAGCACCGAAAATAGTTTGACAGCTAAGAACAACTTTAGGGCACACCGAATACTACAGGAAATTCATCAAAGGATATGCGCAGATCACAACACCAATGGAGAAACTGATAAGGAAGGATACCAAATACCAATGGAACGACGAGTGTCAACACGGTTTGGATACCCTGAAGGAAAATATGGTTATTGCACCGATATTAGAATTTCCAGATTGGGAAAAGGCATTCCATGTGCATGTAGATGAATCGGTGATAGAACTTGGAGCTATCTTAGCACATCTAGGAGCAGGAGAGTTGGATCATCCGATAGCGTTCACAAGTAGAAAAATATCAGACTCATAAGAGACTTATAACACGACAGAAGGAGAAGGCCTAGCCATGGTCTATGCACTACAGAAGTTCAGACATTACCTATTGGGAAAACACTTTAATATGTTTATAGATCACTCAGCCCTAAAATACCTAGTCAACAAGCCAATGTTGGGGAGGAGAATCTGTCTATGGTTACTTCTATTTCAAGAATTTGATTTTGAAGTAATAGTTAAACCAGGAAAATTGAATGCAGGACCTTACCACCTATCAAGGGTCACAAATGGAGAAGAACCTACAAATCTAGAAGACACCTTTCCGGATGCACAATTATTCTCAATACAGATTGTTGATGACTACTTTGCAGAGATCATCCAGTACTTAAGCACAGATACTACGCTGCAAGATTATACCACTGCATAGAAGAAGAACCTGGTAGT
Organism: Picea glauca; assembly: GCA_000966675.3. Taxonomy (NCBI): domain Eukaryota; kingdom Viridiplantae; phylum Streptophyta; class Pinopsida; order Pinales; family Pinaceae; genus Picea; species Picea glauca. The sequence goes on from JZKD02S1998320.1 coordinate 58,983, forward strand.
CCGCACAGCCAACTATCAACTGATCACGAGACACCTATACAAAATGGGCACAGATAGCATCTTGCGAAGGTAAATATTAGAGAACAAACGACTAATAATTTTAGCAGAATCCCATGAGGGAATCGCAGGAGGGAATTATGCAGGAAAAACTACCACGTAGAAGGTATTAAGCGTAGGACTATGGTGGCCAATGATTCACAAAGACTCAAAAGAGCATTGTTAGGGATACAATGTCTGTCAAAGGGTAGGCAAACCCAACAAAATGGACGAGATTCCACTATGACCACAAGTAACATTACAGGCATTTGATAAATGGGCAATCGACTTTGTGGGACCCATTAACCCACCATCCAAAAGGACAGGGCCAATATACATCATCATTGTGACGAAATACCTAACAAGAGGGGGGAAGCTACACCAGTAAAAGATTGTAGAGCAGAGACAGTTGCACACTTCTTGTTTGAAAAAGTAATCACCATATTTGGTTTCCCAAGAGTTTTGACGAGCGACCAAGGAATGCACATCATAAACAACACCATCTATGCGATGTTCGAAGAGTTTGAAGTTCATCACCAGAAGAGCACACCATATCACCCATGGGAAAATGGCACAATAGAAGCCTTCAAAAAAATTCTCGAGAACACACTAACAGAGATCTGTAACATCAACAGAGACAACTGGGACCTCAAATTACCAGCATTATTATGGGCTTATAGGACTACATGCAAAAAGTTGATAGGGCACACACCATTCAAACTAGTCTATGGCCAAGAAGAAGTAATGCCATTAGAATTTTTAGTACCCAGGTTACGCGTAGTAGTTGTTCGACAACACAGGTATTCCAACAGAGGACGAACACCTTCAGTAACCACTCACATAATTAGATCAAAGATCAACACACCGATGTTTTCACATGGTAAAACCCCTACGGGGAAACATCCACAGCCCCAGCCAACGCGGCCACTTGGAGCAGTTTATTAATGCAAAGAAAAAGATTACAGAGAGATTTTACAAGAGAGTTTCTCACAATCGATCATTGGAAAATGACCGTCCATGCTCTTTAAATAGAGATCATGGACCAATAGGGTGTTAAGCCATGGATCAATGGCAGTTAATATCGAGGAGAGTATGAACCGTCGGATCACTCTATGTCGGGAACATATCGTGACCGTCGGATTGCCTAACTACAAATGCATACTAATGCATACTAAAGAAACACACTTTT
>JZKD02S1998331.1:44648-60575 GCA_000966675.3 Picea glauca
ACCGCCACTAGACCAGACATAATGTTTGTTGTAAGTCTTATCTCTAGATTCATGGAGTCACCCAAGGACTCTCATTGGAAAACTGGTAAGAGAATTTTGTGGTATGTGGCTAGAATAGTTGATTATGGTTTATGGTATCCTTCAGAATCAAAATTTTTTTTAGTTGGTTTTACTGACAGTGATTTTTCCAGAAGCATTGATGACAGGAAAAGCACTTCTGGTTATGCATTCAAATATGGATCAAGTCTGATTTCTTGGGCATCAAGAAAACAACTAGTTGTTACATTGTCTTCCGCAGAGGCCGAATATGTTGCAGCAACTTCCACAGCATGTCAAGTTGTTTGCCTAAGAAGGTTAATGAGTGATTTATCACCAAAGAAATTGGAGCCAACTCCAATATATTGTGCTGAGTGTTGTTAGGTTAAATGATTGTCACGCTCCAACTTAAGGGGGTGTGTTAGACGAATAAGTTGAGCAATCACTCAGTTAATTAGTTAACTTACAGTTGTTTGGTTTCATCGTTTTCATTGCTGAGTTGAGTGAGTTGTTAGACGCTTCGTTGTTTACGAAGCATTCCCTTTGCATGTAATTCTTTTTATATCTATTCAATAATCAGATCTGCAGTGTTTGTTTTTATGCAATTCTGTTCTGCGGTTCCTGTTAAAACCGTTTCTCTGTTCTATCAATTCATTTTCTGTTTCCACAGATTTGTTCTTCATAATTGATATTGATTGTGAACCCAAATGTTTACATTGATAAGATAAACATTCTATTGGGAATTGGAATAACTCAACAGTAAGTAGCAAGAGCAGAAGTTAAAGATCTTAGTCACAAACATAAAAACAACAAAATTCCAGCTAGTTGGACCAAATGGATAGCAATGTATGTTTGGAATGAATGGAACAATAACGACGGGTGGAAAGAATAACAGGCCCTAGGAAATTCGTATGCTTTCGATTGACAGTCTAGAGGGTAAGTCACAACATGAGACAAATTATTACAAGTCTGAGCTTGGTTCTAGAGAAATTAAATTACAGAGTAGAGAGACACATGGACTTTCACTAAGAACATGAACACTGCACACAAAAGTTTCTCTTTTGAAACAAAAGTAACACTGGTACATGCATTACATTTTGTTGTCTACAGTAAATCTGAGATCCTTTCATTCTTGTTTGGTCTGGATAAGTAATCAGAAATTAAGATCATTTTAGCATCCTTTGCGTAAGCTCGACGAGGAATTCGAGATTAAAGCAATTAAGGCATCATTTTTCTTAATGTTCATGGGTTGGCAAACAATCCATCCTGTACAGGAATGCGATGTTTGAGAAACTGTTGATTATAAGGTAATGACAGTGATTGAAAGAATTTCAAAAACTGCAAGTGAGTTCTTTAGAAGTTGATTATCACACCCTTTGGATTGTCTTGCACATGGATAGGTTAGCCTCTGCATAACTTGCTTATTCACTTTCTTGACCAGAAGGTGTATGGTGTATCAGATCATATATGAACAGCTTCAAGTCAGATTAATCTAAGCAATAAATTAATAGATCATATATTTTTGAATTCGACATTAGACATTAATTTAATCTTGCATTTTATCATATGCGAGGGGAGAGACAAGTATGAAAACAAGGGATTTGCAAATAACCTCCACATTGCAAAATAGTTAAAATAGGACTGAAACTTATCCATAATATTAGATATTGGAAACTTCATTTAACTTGCAATATTGATCACCTTCAAATGAGCTGAATCACCAAACTATTTAAAACTTGATTGCAAATATCTATAATGTTAGCAATTTTTTTTTACTTGGAGCAGCTTTTTTATTTTTAGCAGAAAAACTTTTCTTATTTTGCTACATGCTAATTATGTGTAGCATGCTTTTGCTTTACATTAAAATATCAATATCTCATGTGAGATCTTTAGATCTATCCTAGAGAGCCATAAGATATTATTCTCCTCCAACTATCTAGTATAAAGTACATAAAAGATAGGGTGGTCAAACCACGTGTACAATAATCCAAATGAAAAAGCCCCATGAAAGAGGGATGTCTCCATCAACAAGAGAAGAAGGTGAGTCAAATGTCTAACGTATAGCCTCACCTCCAAGTAGGTGGATCCTCAACCATTCTCTACAAAATGTGCAATGAAAGACTCCCAAGTCTCCTTCAAGGTGGACATGCAGTCTCCAATGTCAAACCCCCTACAAATCATGAGAAAACCCCTCAAGTGTTGACGACTCCTCAAGATCAGCTCCAAGAAGTCATGTGTGAGGTGTTTAAGGTGTGCTACAACCCTCCTTAAATCATGCTATCATTCACCCCAAGTCAAGGGGCAATCAAATAGGTCCACATGTGTCTCCATGACTAGGTAATGCATACTCCAAGGTGGACGCCCCATCAAATCAAATGACACATGCCTCCAAATGGTTAACAAGGTGAGTGCTCAAGAAACTAGGATGTGGCATGACAGGAGAAGCCCAAAGCATGAAGATGTAGCCCCAAACTATTTTGACCAATGCCTCGGGAACCATGAATTGCCTCGAGATAGATGAACATGCCTTGGGAACTGTGAATAAGGTAACAATGAACTGTGAACTGCCAAGGTGAATGAGGTAACAGTGCTATAGGTATGGCTTGAGCTCCTTTTTTATTTTTTGAGGAGTCTTGTATAATATTGGGTTTCTCTTCTTTTGAAGAAATTTGGCTTTTTCCCATGGTGGAATGATGTTGTCTGAGATGCATTCATGCTTGTGGAAGAGGGAAACCTAGACATGTTGTCTTTCCCCCACAATGGAATGATGTTTTCTGAGATGAGCTTGTTCTTGTGCAAGAGGGAAATATAACACGTGCTAGCTTTCCCCCCCGATGAAATGATGTTGTTCGAGATGTGCTTGTGCTTGTGCAAGAGGGAAATCTAGCACACACAAGATTTCCGCCACGGTGCAATGATGTTACATGCTACAGTTTCTCCACAGTGGAATGATGTTGTCCAAGATGCGCTCATGCTTATGCAAGAGGGAAAACTAGTGGACCCCCATGGTGGAATGATGTTATGCACTAGCTTTTCCCCATAGTGGAATGATGTTGTCTGAGATGCGCTCGTGCTGATGCAAGAGGGAAAGGTAGCATGCCCCATGGTGGAAAGATGTTGTCTGAGATGTGCTCATGCTTGTGTAAGAGGGAAAGCTAGAACGCATTAGCTTTCCCCCATGATAGAATTATGTTGTTCGAGATGCGCTTGTTCTTGTCCAAGAGGGAAACCTAGCATGCGCTAGATTTCCCCAATGGTGGAATGATGTTGTTTGAGATGCCCTCGCACTTGTGCAAGAGGGAAAGCTAGCATGCCCTAGCTTTCCCCCACTGTGGAATGATGTTGTTCGAGATGCGCTCATGCTTATGAAAGAGGGAAAGCTAGCATGCTAGCACATGCTAGCTTTCCCCCATAGTGGAATGATATTGTCTGAAATGTGTTCATGCTCGTGTAAAAGGAAAAGCTAGCCAACACTAGCTTTTCCCCATAGTGGAATGATGTTGTTCAAGATACATTCATGTTTGTGCAAGAGGTAAAGCTAGTACACGTTATCTTTCCCCCTTGGTGGGATGATGTTGTCCAATATGCACTCATTCTTGTGCAAGAGGGAAAGATAGCATGTGTTAGATTTCCCCCATGGTGGTATGATGTTTGTTCGAGATGAGCTCATGCTTGTGCAAGAGGGAAAGATAGCACGCGCTAGCTTTCCCCCATGGCGGGATGATGTTTTTTGAGATGAATTTGTGCTTCTGCAAGAGGGAAAGATAACACGTGCTAGATTTCCCCGATGGTGGGATGATGTTGCTTGAGATGAGCTCGTTCTTGTGGATGATGTTGTTCGAGATGAGCTCGTGCTTGTGCAAGAGTAAAAACTAACATGAGCTAGCTTTCCCCCATGGCAGGATGATGTTGTTTGAGATGTGATTTTTCTTGTGCAAGATGGAAAGCCAGCATACGCTAGCTTTTCTCCATGGTGGGATGATGTTCAAGATGCGCTCATGCTTGTGCAAGAGGGAAAGCTACAAAACTCTAGCTTTCTCCCATAGTGGGATGATTTTGTTCAAGATGTGCTCGTGCTTGTGTAGGAGGGAAATCTAGCATGCACAAGATTTCACCCACACTGGGATGTTGTTGTTAGAGATGCACTTATGCTTGTGCGGGAGAGAAGATAACACGTGCTAGATTTCCTTCACGGTGGTATCATGTTGTTTAAGATGCGCTCTTGCTGGGCAAGAGAAAAACTTAGCAAGTGCAAGATTTCCCTCATGGTGGGATGATGTTGTTTGAGATGTGCTCTTTCTTGTGCAAAAGAGAAAGCTAGCACATGCTAACTTTCCCCCATGGTGGGATGATGTTATTCGAGATGTGCTCCTTCTTGTGTAAGATTGAAATCTAGCATGCACTAGCTTTCTTGCACGATGGGATGATGTTTGAGATGTGCTCCTGCTTGTGCAAGAGGGAAAGCTAGCACGCGCTAGCTTTCCCCTAGTGAGATGATGTTGTTCGAGATGTGCTCGTTCTTGCGCAAGAGGTAAAGCTAGCATCGACTAGATTTCCCCCAAGGTGGGATGATGTTGTTTGAGATGAGATCATGCTTGTGCAAGAGGGAAAGTGTGCATGTTATAGCTTTCTCCCACGGTGGAATGATGTTGATCAAGATGCGCTTGTGCTTTTGCAAGAGGGAAATCCAACACATGCTAGTTTTCCCTCATGGTGGAATGATGTTGTTTGAAATGGGTTTGTGCTTATAGAAGAGGGAAAACTAGCACGCACTTGCTTTCCCCCACAGTGAAATGATGTTCTTTAAGATGCGTTTGTGATTGTGCAAGGGGGAAAGCTAGCATGCCCCACAATGGAATGATGTTCTTTGAGATGTGCTTGTGCTTGTGCAAGAGTGAAAGCTAGCATGCGCTAGCTTTACCCCATTGTGGAATGATGTTGTTCAAGATGCGCTTGTGCTTGTGTTATAGAGATGTTCTTGTGCTTGTGTAGGAGGGAAATTTATCCAACACATGCACTAGCTTCTCCCCAAAGTGGGACGATGTTGTTCGAGATGCACTCGTGCTTGTGCAGGAGGGAAAGCTAGCATGTGCTAGATTTCCCTCGTAGTGGGATGATGTTTGAGATGTGCTCGTTCTTATGCAAGAGAAAAAGCTACCACACACTAGCTTTCCCCCATGGTCGGATGATGTTGTTCAAGATGCACTTCTGCTTTTGCAAGAGGAAAAGTTAATACGCACCATCTTTCCCCCATAGTGGGATGATGTTGTTCGAGATGTGCTCCTTCTTTAGAAAGAGAGAAAGCTAGCGCCAGCTTTCCCCCATGGTGTGATGATGTTGCTCGAGATGTGCTCTTGCTTGTACAAAAGGGAAAGCTAGCATGCACTAGCTTTCCCCCACAGTGGGATGGTGTTGTTCAATATTCCTTCCTGCTTGTGTAAGAAGGAAAGCTAATAGGAGCTAGTTTATTTCCACGGTGAGATGATGTTCAAGATGCGCTCTTGCTTGTGTAAGAGGGAAGGTTAGCACATGAAAACTTTCCCCCATATGGGAAGATGTTGTTTGAGATGTGCTTGTGCTTGTGCAAGAGGGAAATCCAACTAGCTTTCCCCCATTGTGAGATGATATTGTTAGAGATGCGCTTGTACTTGTGCAAGAGGGAAAGAGTGCACGCACTAGATTTCTCCCACAGTTGAATGATGTTGTTAAAGATGCGCTTGTGCTTTTGCAAGAGTGAAATCCAAAATGCGCTAGTTCTCCCCACGGTGGAATGATGTTGTTCAAGATGGGTTTGTGCTTATGGAAGAAGGAAAGCTAGCACATTCTCGTTTTTCCCCACAGTGGAATCATGTTTTCTGAGATGCATCCATGCTTGTGCAAGAGGGAAATCTAGCACATGCTAGCTTTCCTCCATGGTGGAATGATGTTGTTCAAGATGCACTTGTGCTTATGCAACTAGCTTTCCCCCACAATGGAGTGATGTTTTATATGTGCTTGTGCTATAGAGAAAACGAGTATGTGCTAGATTCCCACCATGGTGGAATGATGTTGTTTGAGATGTGCTTATGCAAGAGGGAAAGATAGCACATGCTAGCTTTCCCCCACCTTGAATGATGTTGTTCAAGATGAGCTTATGCTTGTGCAAAGGGGAAAACTAGCACACACTAGTTTTTCCCCATGGTGGAATGATGTTCGAGATGCACCCCTGCTTGTGCAAGAGAGAAAGCTAGCATTTGCTAGTTGTCCCCCACAATGGAATGATTTTGTTTGAGATGTGGTTATGCTTCTGCAAGAGGGAAAACTAGAATGCACTAGCTTTTTCTCATAGTGGAATGATGTTGTTCGAGATGCACTTGTTCTTGTGCAAGCGGGAAAACTAGCATGCGCTAAATTTTCCTTGCAGTGGAATGATGTTGTTCAAGGTGCATTTGTGCTTGTGCAAGAGGGAAAGCTAACATGCACTAGCTTTCCTCCATGGTGGAATGATATTGTTTGAGATGCACTTGTGCTTATGCAAGAGGGAAGGCTAGCATGTGCGAGATTTCCTCCATGCTAAAATCATGTTTGAGATGCGCTTGTGTTTGTGCAAGAAGGAAAGCTAGCAGTAGCACACACTAACTTTCCCCCATGGTGGAATGTTGTTGTTCAAGATGCGTTTGTGCTTTTGGAAGACAGAAATCTAGCATGCGCTAGCTTTCCCCAACACATAATGATGTTTTTCGAGATGAATTTGTCTTGTACAAGAGAGATAGCAGGACGTGCTAGCTTCCCCAAAGGTGGAATGATGTTGTTTGTGATGTTTTTGTACTTGTTGAAGAGGATGATGTTTGAGATGCGCTTGTTCTTGTGCAAGAGGGAAAGCTAGCACACACTAGCTTTCCTCCATGGTGGAATGATGTTGTTCGAGATGTGCTTGCACTTGTGCTTATGTTAGATAGAAAACTAGCACACACTAGCTTTCTCCAATGATGGAATGATGTTGTTCAAATTGCGTTTGCAATTGTGCTTGTGCAAGAGGGAAAGCTAACACTTGCTAGTTGTGCTAGCTTTCCCTTATGGTGGAATGATGTTGTTTGAGATGTGCTTGTGCTTGTGTAAGAGGAGAAACTAGCACACGCTATCTTTCCCCCACGACAGAATGATGTTGTTCAAAATGCATTGGTGTTCTTGCAAGAGGGAAAGCTAACATGCATTAGCTTTCCCCCACTTTGTGGTGAGGTTGTTCGAGATGTGCTTGTGCTTGTGCAATAGGGAAAACTAGCTCATTCTAGTCTTCCCCCATGGTGGAATGATGTTGTTCGAGGTGTGGTTGTGCTTGTGGAAGAGGGAATGCTATCATGCGCTAGTTTTCCCCCATGGTGGAATGATGTTGTTTGATATGCACTTGTGATTTGCAAGAGGGAAAACTTGCATGCAGTAGCTTTCTTCCATGGTGGAATCACGTTTGAGATGCATTTGTGATTATGAAAGAGGGAAAACTAGAAAGCACTAGCTTTCCTCCATGGTGGAATGGTGTTGTTCAAGATAAATTTGTGCTTGTGGAGGAGGGAACACTAGCATACACTAGCTTTCCTCCACAATGGAATGGTGTTGTTCGAGATGTGATTGTGCTTATGCAAGAGGGAAGGCTAGCATGGGAAAGATTTCCTCCATGCTAGAATGATGTTGTTCAAGATGTGCTTATGTTTGTGCAAGAGGGAAAGCTAGTACACGCTAGTTTCCCCCATGGTGGAATGATGTTCGAGATGTGTTTGTGCTTTTACAAGATGGAAATCTAGCATGCAATATCTTTCCCCCATGGTGGAATGATGTTGCTTGAGATGCGCTTGTTTTTTTGCAAGAGAGAAAGATAGCACACACTAGTTTTCATGCACGGTGGAATGATGTTGGTCAATATGTGTTTGTGCTTGTGCAAGAGGGAAAGCTAGAATAGGCTAACTTTCCCTTATGGTGGGATGATGCTCAAGATACGCTTGTGCTTGTGCAAGAGGGAAAGCCAACATGCGTTAGATTTCCTCCATGGTGGAATGATGTTACACACTAGGTTTCCCCCACGATAGAATGAAGATGTTCGAGATGCACTTATTTGTGCATGAAGGAAATCTAGCTCATGCTAGCTTTGCTCCATGATAAAATGATGTTGTCTGAGATGTGCTCATGCTTGTGCAAGTGGGAAAGCTAGCATGTGCTAGATTTCCACCACGGTGGAATGATTTTGTCCGAGATGAGCTCGTGCTTGTACAAGAGGGAAATATAGCACACACTAGTTTTCCCCCACAGTGGAATGATATTTTCCAAGATGCACTCATGCTTGTGCAAGAGGGAAAATGAGCACTTTCTAGATTTACCCCACGATGGAATGATGTTGTCTGAGATTTGATCATGCTTGTGCATGAGGGAAAGATAGCACGCACTATCTTTCCCCCACGATGGAATGATGTTGTCTGAGATGTGCTTGTGCTTGAGTAAGATGGAAAGCCAACACTTGCTAGATTTCCCTCTCGCACAAGCACAAGAATATATCTGACAACATCATTCCATAGTGGGGGAAAGATAGCACATGCTAGATTTCCCCCTTGATGGAATAATGTTTTTTGAGATGCGCTCATGCTTGTGCAAGAGGGAAAGCTAGCACGGACTAGCTTGCCCCCATGGTTGAATGATGTTGTTTGAGATGCACTCGTGCTTGTGCAAAAGGGAAATCTGGAACACACTAGCTTGCTCTCATGGTGAAATGATGTTGTTTGAGATGTGATCATGCTTGTGGAAGAGGAAAAGTGTTCGTGATGCGCTTGTGCTTGTGCAAGAGGGAAAGATGGCATGTGGTAGCTTTCCCCCGGGGTGGGACGATCTTGTTTGAGATAAATTTGTGCTTGTGTAAGAGGGAAAACTTGCATGCTCTATATTTCCGCCATGGTGCAATGATGTTGTCTAAGATGTGCTCGTGCTTGTGCAAGAGGGAAAAATAACATGTGCTATCTTTCCCCCCCTGGTAGGATGATGTTGTCCGAGATGCGTTCGTGTTTATGTAAGAGGGAAAGTTAGCATGCGCTATATTTCCCCCATGGTGGGATGTTGTCTGAGATGAGATTGTGCTTGTGTAAGAGGGAAATCTATCATGCACTATCTTCCCCCCATGGTGGGATGATGTTGTTCGACATGAGCTCGTGCTTGTGCAAAAGGGAAAGCTAATATGCACTGGTTTTCCTCTATGGTGGGATGATGTTGTTTGAGATGAGCTCGTGCTTGTGGATGGTGTTGTTCAAGATGAACTTGTGCTTATGTAAGAGAGAAAGGTAACACACACTACCTTTCCCCCATGGTGAAATGATGTTGTTTGATATGTGCTCATTCTTGTGTAGGAGGGAAATCTAGCATGTGCTATCTTTTCTCGATGGTGGGATGATGTTGTTTTAGATGCGCTCATGCATGTACAAGAGGGAAAACTAGCACGCACTAACTTTGTCCCACGATGGGATGATGTTGTTCAATATGTGCTTGTGCTTGTGTAGGAGGGAAAACTAGCATGCTCTAGCTTTCCCCCAGGGTGGGATGATGTTGTTTGAGATGAGCTCGTGCTTGTGAAAGAGGGCGCTAGCTTTCCCCCATAGTGGGATGATGTTGTTCGAAATGTGATTGTGATTATGTAGGAGGGAATGCTAGCTTTCTCCCACGGTGGGATGATGTTAGTCGAAATGTTCTTGTGCTTGTGCAAGAGGGAAAACTAACATGCGCTAGCTTTCCCCCATGGTGGGATGATGTTGTTCAAGATGTGCTCGTGCTTTTGCAGAAGGGAAAGATAGTATGTGTTAGCTTCCTCCCACGGTGGGATGATGTTGTTTGAAATACGTTCATGTTTTTGCAAGAGGGAAAGCTAGCACATGATGGGATGATATTGTTCAAGATGCACTCTTGCTTATGCAGGTGAGAACATCATCCCATAGTGGGATGATGTTCGATATGTTCTCTTGCCTGTGCAAGAGAGAAAGCTACCACACACTAGCTTTCCCCCACAGTAGGAGGATGTTATTTAAGATGCGCTCATGTTTGTGCAAGAGGGAAAGCCAACACGCACTAGCTTTCCCCCCTGGTGGGATGATGTTGTTTGAGATGTGCTCATGCTTGTGCAAGAGGGAAAGATAGCATGCACTAGCTTTCTCCCATGGTCGGATGATGTTGTTCGAGATGCGATAATTCTTGTGCAAGAGGGAAAGTGAGCACATGATAACTTTCTCTGATGGTGGAATGATTTTGTTCGAGATACACTTGTGCTTGTGCAAGAGGGAAAACCAACACATGTTAGCTTTCCCCCATGGTGGAATGATGTTGTTTGAGATGCGTCTCTGCTTGTAGAAAAGGGAAAGTTAGCACAGTTTACTTTCCCTCACAGTGGGATGATGTTGTTTGAGATGAATTTGTGCTTATGCAAGAGGGAAAGCTAGCATGCGCTAGCTTTCCCCCACAATGGAATGATGTTGTTCAAGATGTGCTTGTACTTGTGCAAGAGGGAAAGCTAGCACATGATAGATTTCCTCCATTGTGGAATGATGTTGTTTGAGATGTGCTTGTGATTGTGCTATAGGGAAATCTAGCACACAATATCTTCTCCCCATAGTGGAATCATGTTGTTTGAGATGTGCTAGTGCAAGAGGGAAACCTAGTACATACTAGCTTTCCCCCACATTGAATGATGTTGCTCGAGATGAGCTTGTGCTTGTGGAAGAGGGAAGGCTAGCACACCCTAATTTTTCTCCATGGTGGAATGATGTTTAAGATGCACCTATGCTTTTGAAAGAGTGAAAAATAGCATGTTATAGCTTTCCCCCATGGTGGAATGATGTTCTTTGAGATGCACTTATGTTTTTGTAAGAGGGAATACTAGCATGCACTAGCTTTTCATCACGATGGAATGATGTTGTTCTAGATGCACTTGTCCATATGCAAGAGGGAAAGCTAGCACATGCTAACTTTCCTCCATGGTGGAATGATGTTGTTCTAGATGCGCTTGTGCTTATGCAAGAGGGAAGACTAACATGTACAAACTTTCCTCCTCACTAGAATAATGTTTGAGATGCGCTTGTCTTTGTGCAAGAGGGAAAGCTAGCACTAGCATGCGCTAGCTTTCCCCCACAATGGAATGTTTTTTCTTTAGATGCATTTGTACTTCTGGAAGATGGAGATCCAGGATGTGGTAGCTTTCCCCCATGATGGAATGATGATGTTTGAGATGTGCTTGTGCTTGTGGAAAGGATAAAGTTAGCATGATCTAGCTTCCCCCCAAGGTGAAATGATGTTGTTCCCAATGCATTTGTGAGTGTTGAAGAGGGAAAGGTAGCACACACTAGCTTTCCCCATGGTGGGATGGTGTTCGAGATGCACTTGTGATTGTGCAAGAGGGAAAGCTAGCACACACTAGCTTTCCCCAAAGATGGAATGATGTTGTTTGAGATACACTTTCGCTTCTGCTTATGTTAGAGGGAAAGCTAACAGGAACTACCTTTCTTCGAGGATGGAATGATGTTGTTTGAGATACACTTTCTCTTATGCTTATGTTAGAGGGGAAGCTAACAGGCACTACCTTTCTTTGAGGATGGAATGATGTTGTTCAAATGTGTTTGTGATTATGCTTGTGCAAGAGGGAAATCTAGCGCGCGCTAACTTTTTCCCGTGGTGGAATAATGTTTGAGATGCACTTGTGCTTGTGCAAGAGGGAAAGCTTGAACACGTTAGCTTTCCCCCATCATAGAATGATATTATTCAGAATGTGTTTGTGTTTGTGAAAGAGGGAAAACTAACATGTGCTAGCTTTCCCCCACAGTGTAATGATGTTCGATATGCACTTGTGCTTGTGCAAGAGGGAAAGCTAGTACGCTTTAGCCTCCCCCCATGGTCCAAAGAAGGTATTTTGGAATGGCTAGTCATGCCCTTTGGTTTGAAAATTGCTCCAATAACTTCGATGAGATTGATGGATGATATATTGTGACCTTTCACTAATTATTTTTTCGTGGTATATTTGGATGATAACCTTATATTCAACAAGTATTGGGAAAAACAATTGCAACATATTCAACAAGTCATTCACACTCTGCGAAAACACAAGCTATATACTAACCTTGAAAAAATATCCTTTTCCATGAACAAGGTCCAATACCTAGGCTACATTTTTTATGAACATGGTGTGCATGTGGATCCAACCAAGATCCAATCCATTCATGACTAGCCAGCCCCAACCACACTAACTGAGGTTCAAAGTTTCTTAGGACTTTCCAACTTCTATCGTAGGTTAGTATTGGGATTCTTCCATATTGCACAGGTGCTCAACTAAGTGACCAAGAGTGGTGGAAAGAAATCTTTCATGTGGGGGAAGTCCCAAAAGAAAGCATTCGATGTTCTGAAAAATCACTTGTACTAATCCCGAGTACTCTCCTTACCCGATCTACAACCACCTTTTGAGATTGAGAAAGATGTCGTTGAATATGTCGTGGGTGCAATTCTCATTCAACATGGTCAACCAATGGCATATCATAGTGAGACACTATCATATACTGTTCTTAAGTACCCAACCTATGACAAAGAAGTATATTCCATTGTACAAGCCTGTTGATAATGGAAACACTACATTCTCAAGAAGGAGACAATCATTCACATTGATCACAAGCCTCTGCAGTTCATTCAGACACATGGAAAATTGCATAACGATCACCATCAAAAGTGGTCCACATACTTGTAGTATTTCCATATCAACATAAAATATAAGACAAGGAGCACTAATCGTGTCATTTATTTCCTCATTCGACCTCTAGTTATAGCCTTAACCATGATTCTCAACTCATGTGACCATGAGGCATCCGAGTGGCCCCAACTCTACTAGAACGATCTTGAATTCTCTACCACATACCAGTTGATGGGAACATAAGAAAATTTGACTGATTTTCATCTTCAATATGGACTATTATGCCATATGGGCCACCTCTGTGTTCCATCAAGCAAATGTATGAAGATAATTTAGGAATATCGGTATAGTTGGATGGTAGGATATTTTGGCATGGAAAATACTATGGCACTGCTACATAAGAATTTATATTGGTCAAAACTTCACTAGGACGTTAGCAAGTATATAAGGTCCTACACTTCTTGTGTCATTGCCAAACCAAGAACTAAGAAGTAAGGCCTATACACCCCTTTTACAACTCTCCAAAGATCATGAGAATCCATATCGATGGACTACATTTTGATCCTTCCTTCCGCCAAATAGGAAAATTCCTTTGTTTTTGTTGTGGTTGATTGGATTTCTAAGATGGCCATCCTAACATCATGCAAGAAGAATATCATAGTGGAGGCCACCGCCAAGATCTTCTTCGAGCAAGTGTGGGTACACTTTGGGATACCACATAACATCGTATCAAATCGGGACTACAGGTTCCTAAGAACATTCTGGTCCATCCTTTGTTCACTATTGGACACCAAGCTCATCAAATCCACTGCCTTCCACCCCAAACTGATGCCATGACAAAGATCATGAATAGAATGATCATGCATATCTTATGCATGTACAACTCCGAACATGTGTGCACATGGGATGAGAGTCTCACCTATGTTCAACATAGATATAACAGAGCCCTTCATAGCTCGACCAACCATAGTCCCTTTCATGTGGGGTTGGGATTTCATCCATTGGGTCCCATTGATGTCGCACTGCCCCTTGATTCCACACAAGAAGAATCATCTCATGCTCAATCTGAGTCTGATAAAGCCACCAATTTTATTGAAGTGATTCAACACATCCGATAATAAGTCCACGAGCTACTTTTGTTTAGACATCAACACTATTTTCTTCATAGTTAATCAAATCTTTATGAGAACACAAAAAAACATATTCATCATAACAATGGTTATCTGAGACATCTAAAATAATGGAAAATATATCCAAATATTTGTTATCATTAATTTCATCATTAATGTAATGCCCAACATCATCTTTCTGGAAAAAAATATTAGAAGAAAACTCATATGTAACTGAATCTTCCTCCACTTCCTCAATGGAAATATCCCTTGAATTTTCAATACTAGAAGAAATAATAATTAACTATTGAATATAAGATCCAAATTCTTCACAAGAATTTTAAAAAAGTGAATCAGGTGGAAAAAACCTTTTACAATGATCACTAAATGTTGCATGGAATTGTTTCAAGGAAGATATGCTAGAATGAGGAAGGATCGGTATCATTCATGAGCATATCCCTCTAATGATTACATGAACATATTCATTAATACACCCTCATGATGTATACCCAACTGATGCACGACTTCATGGAATTCAAGCAAATATCTGCAAGGTTATCATCTTCATCTTCATCTTCTTTAAATATAGGAAAGTACTCACCCCACTCATCTATAGTAGGAACAACATTTTGGAAAAACAGGAACATAAGATAAATTAAAAGGAGAAAACCTTCAAGCCAAGATGGCTTCCAATTGAAAATCTGACTTCTTGAAACTATGGAGTCACCACTGGATTCTTTTACCATGGATTCACCAGTTGAATGGCCTACAATATGAATGTGTATGGTGTTTTTTCACCATCAAATATTGGATCTGACCATTTTCATTCTCCTAGGGAAAGATATTTCGTTACTCTATTCCCTGTAAATAGTGCCAGAAGATGTTGGTCCTAAAGTCTGCACTTGACTGCTAAAGGGAAGAGCTAGGACACCTCAAGTTTGGAATGGTTGGTTTTTTATTTTTGTTGGTCAGTTAGAGGGTTGGTTTTACCAAGACAAGAGCATGGTTGGGTTGGAAAAATGATATGGATGAGGTTCCTCCTTGGCTAGTGGTAGAAAAATGACAGACAAGTGAGATAATAGAGGTAAAAAACAAAGGGAAACAACAAACCACTTAATGAATAATATGATGTAAGAATTTTAAGTCTTAAAATATCATTTCAAGGCATTAAACATGTATCTAAACAAAATTACTCCCATGGGTTGCAATAAAAACGAATCTTCACCAAAGAATTAGCTATTTTACAGGTTGCATATTATTAAAGATAAGTTATATAATAGCTGAAGGAAATGGAATTTACTTCACACAAATGAAAAATTGCATTCAAGGTATGATAAAAAAACATGAAGATTTGGAAAAAACACATTGTCATCAAGAGTATATTCACCAGGTAGAGAGATTTAATCCATGCATAGAACAGATTCAACCAGTTTGATGTATTGATATTCTTTTCCCCAAAATTATCACCTCTCACATACAAAAATTTCCTATTTATCAAAGATGTATAGGCCCGCGACCAATCTGGAACTGGGGCTTAACTGTACAACATCAGTTGTAAAACAACTTATTAACTTAACTAAAACACTATTGGAGTATATTAATGTATAATTTGAGCTTGAATAAATAAAAAAGGAGTGGTTCTTATCACATATAAAATACCACTTATTATTCCTTAATTTAAAAGAGTCTTGCAATTAAATAGCTAAAAATTGTTACTAGCAATGAAACTAGACTGCTGCATATGTTGGAGTGAACTAAGATTTGACAGAAAATGACTAGGAGTGACAGAACTGGGTTATGTATTGATCCAGGTGGATATCAGTGGCCACCCACCTTTTTCGACTGACTCAAAATAGTTTTCTGGCAATTTTGGCAATTTACTATTTTTAGCAAGTTTTAACTTCCTGGACCATTTTGAGGGCCTAAATGAAGGTTTTTAGAGATAGAGGTTCTTAATGATAGTCAAAGGCATAATTGAGCCCCAAAAATGAATATCCTCGATGATACCTTTCCAACAAGCTATCATACGCCTAAAACGGAGATCGTATGCAAAAGTTACGACCCTGGGAAGTTGATGTACTAACTTACCCAAACGGGGCCCACATGACT
>JZKD02S1998331.1:64710-78958 GCA_000966675.3 Picea glauca
TTTCTATTTATGGAAAGTGGTTAACCCTAAAATAAGGAAAATAGGTTAAGTGACCTAGAAATGGGTTAAGTGACCTAGAGGATGAAAGTATAAATAAGATAGCTATGGTATCTTGAAAAACATCCTTTTTGTGAATCAATGGAGAGCTTCTTGTGAGAATATATTTTGGATTTTTGATGGAGAGCTTCTTCTGAGAGCTTATTATGAGAGCATCTTTGGTGTGTATCTCTTGAGCATGGTTGAAGATATTTTTTGAGAAAGAGAGCGTGAGGAGGATCTCATGGACGCATCAAAGTTTCATAAAAAATGGAGATCTTGACGACAAAAGTATCACAGCTTCATAAACCTTAGTTTCTGAGGTGTACGTGGGCTATAATGGGTAGGGCGCATACATACATGGGCTGTATGAGGATAGGGCATGTACAGTGGATAAAATCATGGAGATCCATGTTTGAGATGATGATTGGTTGTTGAAGACTGAAGCAGGTTCCACATGTGCATTCTATGAGCTCAAATCTGTCACCGAGACTCTGGTATGGTTACATTATTGTCTTGATGGATAGTATTGCTTGTTGTGTTGTGAATGCTTAGGGAATTCTTGGTATGGCTATTGTGATGTGGTTTATGTTGGTTGATGGAGTGAGTAATAATATTGTGATTCAATTATGATATGATTTCTATGATATACTAGTTTCTTATACATGATTGAGTTAGCATTCATATTGATTGGTTGTGGAGCATGAGTAAGCTATTGGAGAGCTTGGATGTGTTGTGACTAGCTGGTGGTTAGTTTGGATGGTGGAAGATAGAAGAAATTATGCTTGCAAGTTCCAAAGGATATGAGTATGTGATGAAAAGGATAAACCCTAATAACTTAGAAGGAATATGCAGGTTGTCGTATATATTGGCTGCATACATACATGGGTTGTAGTGAGCCAGGGCACATACACATGTAGGCTACACTACTGACAGGTCGCATACTTGTTGCAGATTGATATTTGTTGAGGATTGTTGTTTCATATCAGTTGGTGTTGAGGGTGTAAGATGAGTCTTTCATTCTAGAGCTGGTGCTCTTGTAGAGTTGTACTTTATTTAGTTGTTGCTGAAAAACCCAAAGGATTGTAGTCCGTAATAAAAAGAAAATTGTACATACATCTTGTGTTCTTTGTGTTCCTTGTGGTGATGAATTATTTATGATCTATGTTGCTGATATATGTTTACATCTAACTAGTTATAAATGACATCAATGAGTAATGAGTAAAATTTGAATGTTAACTAAGGAGTTTTGTGTAAGAGGGAAGTTTTGGTAAAAAGAGCCCCACACTCATTCACCCCCCTCTAAGTGTGGTAGGTGTGTCCAACATTTTTTACTAATTAACTTGGGATTATATTTATCCTTAAACATTTTGGATCTTTGGGACTCCAACTCTTTGGGGTTTGGGAGCTTACGAATGCATAGTTTGAGAATTGTCCAGAGGACGATCTCCCAGAGTGACATGGATGCATGATGTCATATCGTTGACGTGTAATAGAAATATTAGTGACATGTGTCACCTTAAATAGTACAAATGACATACCCAAAGGTGCTTGAAATGAGTTCCACATGCCAATGACAAATGATTGCCATATGTCATCGATAGATGAGTGCCACACATTTTAAAAGATGAATTTCAAGCGTCTCCGGATCTTCGAGGTTTGGGAGTTTTTGAATGCAAAGTATACATATCTCCTAGAGGACTGAACTCATGGAGTCATGTGGTAGTTTTGGTCTCTTGCACTTCGGGAAACTGAGTTTTCTATTGATTGAAATCTCCCAGAGCGACATGTCAACATTTTGGCACTTAGATGTTCGGGGGCTCCGGTACTTCAGCAACTCGGCACTACAGAGCTTCGGAGAACTGGGTTTTCTCATAATTGAAATCTCCTAGAGTGGCGATATCCTGGATTTGATGTGGTCACATGATGTCACAATCATTGACGTATCACAAAAAGAGAGTGACACATGTCACCTGAAAATGAGAATATGATGTACCCAAAGGTGCCTGAAATGAGTGCCACATGTCATAATAGATGAATGCCACATGTCAATTGCATATGAATTCCATGTGTCAGCGATAGATGAATGCCACACGTTAGCAATATATGATTTCCACGTGCCTCTGAATCTTTGGGGTTCAAGAGCTTCTGAATGTAGAGTTTTCACATCTCTCGGATGGCCGATATCATGGAGTGACGTGGTAGTTCGAGGCTCCAGTGATCTGTTCTTGTTATGGATTGAAACCTCCAGGAATGAAAATATCTTGTAGTGATGCGACATCATTTCGGGAACTTCGGTGTTCAGAGACTTTGACACTTCGACATTCAAGAACTTTTGAAGATTGAAACAATGACAAGTTCAGATGCTCGAATGTTGAACTCATGGAGTGACGTTCCTATTGCTTTGTTTTTAAACCTCACGTTATTTTTAAACTCTAAATGCATGAGAGTGGTTGATCTGAATTGATTGTTGGATCTACACTGTCGAAAATTTGACTTTTTTGTTTTCTCATAACCTAAGCCCGAAATCCACTACTCTGAATTGCTGCGATTTTTATTTTGGATGTTTCCTGTGCACAAAAAGGACTTGGTCCACCTGCTACACGCTCAATCAATTGAAAACATAATGAAAAGTATTTTGAACCCAAACCACGACATTCAATTATCCTTCAAGAAAACAGAAATAATTGGCACAAGGAATCAATCAAGAAAGATAATGATAAAAACTGAGTCATTTAGTAATGGGAAACTAACTTAACTAACCAGAAGAGGAACGATTTTGATGAAGGTATAGGGAAATGAGAGGAGGGTCAAGGGTGTATACCTAGGTCTCAATAGGGAGCATGCTTCATCATATGATGGTTATTTCATTAAGCTTAAAACATTCCAAAATCTACAAAAACAATTCTTTTAGCCATCCATGCAACATCAAATTTCATTTTTCATTTTTCAAGTGCCCTATCTATAACACCAATAAGAAAACCATGAAAAAATAGGGACTTTATTATCCATTCCATATCCCTTCATATCCATATGAGTTTGTTTCTATATTATTTTTGTTAGTGGTTTATGCATGGCAGACAAGAAACATGATTTCATTTTGGTTGTAATCCTTCAATTCTCTAAGATGAATCTTTTTATTCTTTGTAATAAAAATATCTCTACTTAGAAAATGAATAATATTTTAATCTATCATGTTTGACCCATTTTGGTTTACCTCTAAACATTGACTCAAATTAGGATGCTTCTTTCCTTAGCACATTCTAGAAAATTCTTTGGCACTTATTGGGTTGTGAACTTCACTTCTCTATTTCCTTTGACCCCCAAATTGATGGGTAGATTGAAATTTTCAAGCATAGTCTAGTCCATTCATTTTTCACCTATTACACTTGGAATAAGCAATGGGATTCTTACCTACATGTTCTTCAACATAGCCACAAGAGATAAATTCATGTTTCTATAGAATTTTCTCCTCTTAAGGCATATTATGGATATTAACCAATTTCTCCCTATGAGCTTCACGTCACTCTTCCACACGCTACAAGATATCATCAACATAATAAGCAATGCAAAAAATCCTATTTTGTTTATAATATAGCATAGATTCACACTGAGGTGACTGTATCTTTCAAAGATTCTCAAGCACACTATAAAAGTCTCCATGATTTCCTTGACCTACTAGTGTAGTTTCATGTATGCGACTACATATCTCTTTACCTAGACAAACTATGGTTCAAGGGTTTCCACCATCATAAGCTTTAACCTATGTCTTATGCTCCCTATATATTCCCTAAATTTGTGGAAATTCTTATTACTTGGATCTTCTCTCTAACCTAGGCATTCATGATGTGATTAATTCCAATAATTCATATTTATATCAATCACCCTTGTTGGAAGAAGAAGTATATGTTTCTCAACTAACAGACACCCTACTATATTTTTAGACATCATATATAGAAGATACATTGCTAGCCATGCACACCCTGTATAATAGAGAGCAAGAAAACTTTTTTTATTTTCTTTGATGTCAAGTAGAATTACCTACCTAATCGAAATTTTTCTCTAAATCAATGTTTCAAGTAAAGTCTCGTCTTACTAAGAAATTGGGTACAATTTATCCATAAAAAAGGAGTCATTGGCATGGAACCTTAGTGCACATCCCTATAATATGAAGGACATTTCAATAAATAAATGCAAAACTATATTCAAGTTTTGTGAAAATGTTATTTTAATAATTAGACGCATAATTAAAATTGACTTTGTCAATGAAAGAGGAGGGATCCTTTTGTATTTATTTGTAAAAAATTCACTTGAGAACTAAAGGATAAACACTCTTTCTTGGTTCCTATTATTGTTAGTGATTTATTACATTGAGTACCATTTTATACACTCCTCATATGCGTGATCTTTTATTCTGATCATTGGATCCTCTCTAACCTTAGCCTAGACATGGAACCTCATTGTAATGTCTATCACTTAGGTGGATTCCTTAGATCCATATTTTTTCTTGGTGTCTAACCTTTCATCCCCAATTTGACTCACTTTTTCTCGCTAGGGAACTCATTTAGGGGATTTCCTAACTTCATTCATCAAGTTGAGGGTGAAAGCTACATGGTTGGGTCCATGGTCACTTAGAATTCCGTAAAATGGTTCCCTACCCATTGAAAATTATTTTGCAATTGTTATTTATGCAATCAATTTGAGTCAAGCTCCCATAACCTAGCTAATCACTTGGTTCTAACATTACTATAGATTTCCTTGGGGTACCATGACAATGATCTATAATATGCATACCAAACAGTGGATTGAGCCTTAAAACCCACACTATCATTATACTAAATCAGTTGGATACAATATGAAAATTCCATAAAAATCAAGTACCCAAACAACTAATCCAATATTCTCTCACACCTTGAGCTTGCTCCTTTAACTATTTATACCCTTTAATTTCTATTTCTAAATTCTTCCATTAGATTGGTATTTTTATAATAAGAAACCCAAATATATCTATACACACTCAAAGTAGAGACTAATATCCTCCCACCTATATATTATTTATCTAGGTGGATATTGGTGGCCACCAACCTATTCCACTAGCTCAAAGAACAATTTCCATTTTGGTAGTTTTTTAATAGTTTTTTGGGTCCCAAACATTCAGGGACATTTTGAGGCCCTAAATGATGTTTTTTAGCATTGGAAATGACTTGCTTGTAGCCATAGGCAGATGTTAGGTCAAACAAAATACACACTCCTTGGCTATACCTTTCCAATGGTGTATCAATACACCAAAACAAAGATTGTATGAAAAAGTTACGCCCTCGGGAAGTTGATGTATCAACTACCCCCATCGCGTCCCACAAACATTTTGGAATTTCATCTTCCAGGGTTAGGGTTTTGGATGTTTAAGGTTTTTGAATTTATTTTTTATGTTATAAATGACTTTGGAGCCTCATTGTACTCATCTTGTTGTGAATGAGCATATTCGTCATATCTATTCTCAAAGCTAAGCTACCACCATTCGAGAAAGTTTGTTTCAATCTGGATTTTTATAGTTTTTGCAAGTTCTCTTTATCAATAGAAGTCATTTTTTATTGTATGTATGTGAGTTTATTTGTTATACATTTGTATTTTATTTTGTTACATTTATAAATCCGGATCAATGGTATCATAGTGATTTTCTCTTTATTTTTTTCTTTTTGCATGTCCCCAACGAGGTTAGGGTACAAAGAGTTGGGACTCAAAGTAGTTGAGCCATTGAAATACTATCCCCAATGATCATGACGACCTCCCATGGAATAAGAAAAGAGAGACAATGGAGCACGAGATATTTTAGGCCATTTCTCAAGAAATCCCTTGCGTGACAAAGGAACAATATGATGGATAACATTTCATAGATCCTTCGACGACTACCAATATGAGACACATATTCATCAAGAGAAAACTTTGGAGGCATAACCCCCTTCAAGGTACAAGTTAATTTTGATATCCCCTTATTTGAAGGTGAGATAGATGCGGATGTTGTAGATAAATGGTTGAATTTGCTAGAAGGGTATTTTTTGGTCCATAATTTTTCCAATAGAGAAAATATTATGTTTGTGCTTCTTAAGGCTATCCCCCATCTCAAGGATTGGTGGGAGACTTACTGTGAGCAAAAGAACACTAAGGAATATGAAATATTTTCAGTCGCACCCACTTGGGATTATCTCATGGAATATATTAAGGAACATTACTACCCTGTTGGGAGCTACAATGACCAATATAAAAAATGGACCACACTGCGACAGGAAAGGGACCAGACAATACCAGAGTTCAAAAATATATTCCATACATTGGGAACCAATATGGGTATCAAAGAATCTGAATGAAATCTAGTGATTAAGTACCACAAATATATGCATAGATACATCCAAACAAAAATGGACATATCATCACTAGGCACGACTTATCGATATGTTGTCAAAATCGAGAATAAATTTAAACAGAAGATCTCGGAGTTTGGATCTATGAATTCCTCACAGAAAATTCATGGAAAAGGAGACCACAACCCACAAAACAAAGGATAGAGCAAGGAACCCCCTTAGGACAACCAATCCAAGATGAAAACAAAGAAGGGTAATGAGAAGATGAAGAAATACACTGGGAAGTGGTGTGAATTCCATACAATCCCCTGGCATAACACTGATGAATGTCACTCGAGGCAGTCGTTGGTGGCCGAGCTAAAAGCCTCAAAGTCAAAGGAAGGTTCGAGCTCTAAATTAGATCTAGAAAAGGAGAAGAAGATAATGGATGCAGAACTCAGTGCCACTATCACTACCACCAAATTCCAACCTAGTGAACCAGAAGAATGAGAGGAAGCTGAACACCTTTTTCACTTGCAAATGTGGGTGAAGGGTGCACCACTGCAATTCATTTTCGATAGATTAATTCAAAAGAACATGATGCAAGAAGAGGTCTTCAAGTGATTGAACCTGCTGATGACACCACACATGCAACCTACACCATCGGGTGGCTTAACCAAAAAACATATCTTAGTGTTAGTCAATACTATCATCTACCCTACAACATCAAGCCCTTCAAGGCTGAGGTATTGTGTGATATTTTCCCCCTTGAAGTTTGTGATGTTCTTTTAGGCCAACCATCCTTGTGGAAACAACATGTTGTATATGAGTCTAGACCTCATAGTGTTATTATTACTTTGGGTAGATAATTGTACAAGATATCAAAGGTAGCTATGCCTATTGCCATTTATTTGATCTTTGCTAAGAAATGGAGGAAGGTCATTTCCCATACTAGAAAAAATTTATTCTTCATATTTCACTATCAAAGTGAATAGGAGGCCGAAACCACATCCATGTACTCGGCACAGGGCTTCTCCACCCATCAGAAGTGGGTGGAAAAGATCATGTAAGAATACAAAGATGTCTTCTCCTCACCCATTGGGGTACTGCTAAACTATCAAGTCAAGCATTCAAACGATACAACCCCCGATGCACCTATACCCAATAGACTAATATATCACTGCTCTCTGATGGAAAATGAGGAAATCAAGAGATAGATCCAAGAGATTCTTCAAAAGGGGCACATCTGACCCAACTCCTCACCATGCGAGAGCCCAGTTGTACTTGTGTAGAAGAAATATGGGACTTGGAAACTTGGCATTGATTATAGGGAAACAAACAAAACCATAGTTAGGAACTAGTACCCAATTCCCTGAATTGATGACCTTCTTGACCAACTCAAGGGAGCCAAGTTTTTTAGTAAGATTGACATGAAGTCTGGCTACCACCAAGTCCTAATAGAATAAACTAATGTATGGAAGACTTCTTTAAACTCCAAATAAGGTCTTTTTGAATGTCTAGTCATTCCCTTTGGTTTGAAAAATACTCCAACAACTTTCATGAGATTGATGGATGATATATTGTATCCTTTTACCAATTATTTTGTGGTGGTATATCAGGATGATAACCTCATCTTCAATAATAATTGGGCAAAACAATTGCAACATATTCAATATGTCCTTCACACTCTACGACAACACAAAGTATATGCTAAATTGGAAAAATGTTCCTTCGGCATGAACAAGGTCCAATACCTAGGCTACATATTTTATGATCATGGTGTGCATGCGAATCCAACCAAGATCTAAGTCATTTGTGAATAGCCAACCCCGACCACACTAACTGAGTTTCAAAGTTTCTTAGGACTTTCCAACTTCTATTGCATGTTCATTTTGGGATTCTCCCATATTGCATGGGCCCTCAACCAAGTGACCAAGGGTGGTAGCAAGGAAAATTTCATGTGGTGGAAGTCCCAAAAGCAAGTGTTCGATGTTTTGAAAAATAACTTGTGCTAATCTCGAGTACTCTTCTTACCCGATCTACAACAACCTTTTGAGATTGAGACAAATGCCTCAGACTATGCCGTGGGTGCAATTCTCATTCAACATGTTCATCTAATGGCATATCATAGTGAGAAACTATTAGATGGTGTTCTTAAGTACCCAACCTATAATAAAAAAATTTATTCTATTGTACAATCCTATCGATAATGGGAGCACTACATTTTCTGGAAGAAGACAATCATTCACACTGATCACAAGTCTTTGCAGTTCATGTAGAGACATGGAAAATTTCAAAACGACCCCCATCAAAATTGGTCCATGTACTTGCAGTAGTTCCATATCAACATCAAATATAAGACATGGAGCACCAATTGTGTCTTTGATATCCTTATTCGACCTCTAGTTGCATCCTTAACCACGATGCTCCACTCTTGTGGCCATGAGGCATCTGAATGGCCCCAACTCTATAAGAGAAATCCTCACTTCGCTACCACTTTTCAGATCATGGGAACATGAGTGACTTTCACTGAATTTCATCTTCAATACGGATTGCAATGCCATATGGGGTTCCTCTGTGTTGCATCAAGAGAGTGTGCGAAGCTGATTTGGGAAGCTCACTACAGTCGGATGGAAGGACATTTTGGCATGGAAACGACCGTGGCAGTACTAGAGAACCATTTCTATTGGTCGAAACTTCTCCCGAATGTTATAAAGTATATAAGGTCCTACATTGCTTGTGTCATTGCCAAACTAACCACTAAGAAGCAAGGCATGTACACCCCTCTACCTACTCCACACAGACCATGGGAATCCATCTCAATGCACTACATGTCGGGCCTTCCTTCCACCAAGAAGGAAAATGACTCTATTTTTGCTGTGGTTGATTGGTTTTCTAAGATCGCCATCCTAACAGCCTACAAGAAGAATATCACAGTGGATTCCACCACCAAGATCTTCTTCAAACGAGTGTGCGTACACTTCGGGATACCACAGACCATCATATCAAATTGGGATAGCAGGCTCCTAAGCACATTCTGGTCCAACCCATGTTCACTGTTGGACACCAAGATCACCAAATCCACCACCTTCCACCCCAAAAATGGTGGCAAGATAGAGGTCATCAACATAATTATCGTGCATATCTTACACATGTACTCCAAACATTTGTGCACATGGGATGAGAGTATCCCCTATTTGCAACATAGCTATAACAAATCCCTTCATATCTCGACCGACCATAGTCCCTTTCTGGTGGGGTTGGGATTTCAACCCTTGGGTCCCATTGATGTCACACTGCCCCTTGCATCCACACAAGTAGAATCATCCCATGCTCAATCCGAGGCAAACAAAGCCACAAATTTTATTAAACAGATTCAACACATCCAAAAATAGGTCCACGATATTTATAGAAAGAAAATTCTAAGTACAAACAACACCATGATCAACATTGGGTGTCACAGAAGTTTCAAGTTGGAGACAAGGTCTAGTTGTAGTTTCAATAAGAGTGTCTTACATAACCCCATCAAAAGCTTCATCCACTTTGTTATGGACCTTATGCCATCACCAAGGCTATGGGTGACAATAATTTTGAGCTAAGTATTATCCCCTTCCTTTTCCCACACCTAGTTTTCAATGAAGACCTCCTTCGACCATACTTCCCACCATTATTGGACACATCAGAGATCGCAGAGCAACTAACACTGACATAGCTCAACCCTAACTACATGGAACAAGAAACCGTTGTTCAGATCAGGGAAAATTAGACTAAGGGAACTCGCTAATAGAGGATCCAACTTTATCAATTTTTCAGACAAAGGAAGCTCCTGCACCAAGGAAAGTGGCTCACCCGCAGCCAAGTCCGACAGAAGTTTCCCCATTTGATGGGGGCGTTCAATGCAATGGAGAACATTGCTTCCTAATGGGGGAGGAATGATCTCCAAGTGGATATTGGTGGCTACCCACCTATTCCACTGGCTCAAAGAATAGTTTCCATTTTGGTAGTTTTTTTTACAGTTTTCACTGTCCTAAACTCACGGGGTCGTTTTTAGGCCCTAAATGACTTTTGGGCTCGACAATGCCTAGCATGTAGCTAGAGGCAGATGCTAGGCCGAACAAAATATGTACTCCTTGGATATACCTTTCCAATGGTGTATTGAGCACCCCAAACAAAGATCGTATGCAAAGGTTACGCCCTCGGGAAGTTGACATATCAACTACCCCCATCGGGGCCCACAAACCTTTTGGTGTTTCATCTCCCAGGTTAGGGTTTTTTATGATTAGGGTTTTCTCATTTATGTTTTATGTTAAAAGGGTTGTTGGAGCCTCATTGTACTCATCTTATTGGGAATGAGCATATCCATCACATCTCTTCTTAGAGATAAGATACCACCATTCAAGCAAGTTTGTTTCAATCTTCATTTTTACAGTTTCAACATGTTCTCTTTATTAATAGAAGTCAAGTTTTATTGTATCTATGTGTGTTTCTTTGCTATACATATGTATTTCATTTCATTCCATTTATAAATCCAGATTACTTATCCCTAGGGATACTTGTACCTATCATATCAAACATTTTGACAAGGACTCCTTTGGCTAGCTTAGCTCCAACCTTGAATGCTTGATCAGTTCATCGTAGCAAATTTTCATCGGTAAAGTTCCACTCATACATTAGAATTTTAAACCCTATAACCTCAAGTGAGGTTCCATCATAGCTATGGAAAGGTTTGAATCAACTTGTATGAGGGAATTTGGTCTTTTGTATTCTACATTTTCCATAGATATATCATTACAATAATAGGTTTAGTGTTTACTATATATATAGACACACACACACACACACACATACACTCACACACACGAAAGTCCTCTTTTGCAGGAATTTGTAGTTGAGTGCATAGGTCATTCTTGAACATGGGAAAATTATGGAGGATTGTCACAACTCATCACTTTATCCCAAGGAGTTTCATCATATATATAAATGTATTATGAGTGAGTACTCTTCCTCCTTCTATTTCATTTCCTTAGGTTATCCTTAATAATATGTTAAGGTCTTACACAATCAAGTGATTTTCTCTCCCATTTTCACCCTCTTTCATCATATCCTAAGGTTTATCAATTTATCCCTAAATGAAGTGATGAATCCACTCTCCTCTTCCCCCTTTAATAGTGTATGTGTTATTAAGGTGTTCCATCCCTACCATCACTGTACATGTGGTAGCAAAAATCCATTTGATTGTTAGAAAAGCTCTTTACTTGCCAAAACTACCCATCAATCCAAATACACTAACACTGCAATTTTTTTCTATGAATTCAATCTTTCCACTAAATTAATGTATAGGTGCTCGCAAAAGTCTCCTCTCCAAACCACGATGAATGTTCTTGTATGAAATCAGAGCAAAGGAAGGAAATGGATTTTTGTTTAACGAGGGATAGAACACTAACTAATATGGTCATCCATATTTAGGTTGGTTATCACAATTGCTATGATCTCTATCTCTTGATATCGAAGGTGAGGAATCATTGAATATGATCTATATCGTTCACTTTCAACCTCACTCTATTACGACATTAACATTAAATGTCATCTTTATATTATATTTTAATGTTTTTTTATATTTTTTTTTGAGAGCTCACTTCCATGTTCATAGGGATCAAAGAAAAGACGGGATAAAGGTCTGTAACTTTTATATATATACCCTTTCTATAAGTTAAGAAAAAAATTTACATTATTTAAAAATTTTAATTTAACAATTTAATTAGCTTTTTATAATTCCGTTACTACTTTTAAATATTCTCGGGATCGGATTTCTAAAGACTATCCTGTAAACAGGGGAATAAATCTGGGACACCGTCCACCTCAACTTTCCAAAATAAAATTGACGAAACGAAAAATAATTTAATATAATAAAAAACCATGATTATTACTCTTAAATCCACTACCTACCTACGTATTTAGGTGAATTCATTTTTCCAATATATATAAAACTAGCACAACAGCAAAATAGTTGCTGGTGAACGCCCGAAAGGTTGAGAAGATGAAATGAATCTTTAAAAAAATATATTAAATTTTATTATCTATTAACAAATAAACTGTTGGGCTTCATTTATTTGGTGTTAATATTTTAATTTCTGTTAATCACTTAGATGGCAATTAGTTAGCTATCAAAGTATTTTTTAAATATGATTAGGTAAATGTAAAAAAGTAAACACATAAACTGATGTCTTTATAATAGCTAAGAAGTTAATGATTAAAATCACAGCCATTTATTTGGTGTGACTACTAAGAATATTCCAGCCATATTTAATCCTGTCCATAGAAAACTTATTAAACATTAAACCCCTATTAAATCTACCCATTATCAATAGGTGTACGCCTTAACTAAGTCATGTTGTCAAGCTAACGCAATTAGAAACCCAAATACTGCATGAAACCCTAATTGGCCCAGTCCCATATTTCAGTACAGTTATTCAGTTAGCATCAGGGGTCTGTATACTTAAACTTTTCTTGGAGATTGGTAGAGTGGTGGTGCTATGACTAATTGAAAGGCAATTATCATCCACGTCGTAGGTTCCATCCTCACCTCCATCTCGATCTCGAGGGGAGAGTGGCCGTGGATTGGAGATTCTAACAGTTCAATTCCATTTCTCTCTGTAAATTTCTGGAAAAAACTCATTATCAAGGTTTTGCAATACCTTCCCCTCTGTAAATTCTTCAAGATTGTACTCTTTCGTTTGATGTCTGTAATGTTCGCAGCAATGAATCAGGCAGTAATCTCTTTCGTAATGTTTTGACATTGTTTCAGGATCCTAGCATGATGAAATAATATATTTGTTATTATGGCAGGTAAGTTAGCTAGAGGACAGTAGAGAAGCTGACATTCAAGTATTCGGCCAACAGCTCGGTTGGGTTTTGGTTTAGCAGGTGGGAGTCTACCCTATCAAAACCTGGTTCAGGTTAGTGTGGGTTCTACCTAATAAACCCAAAGAAAGACGTTTCAGGAACCTGGATCCTACTCCGGCTAGGAATTGGGTGGACTTGGTTACTCGGCAAGTAGGAGGATAAATAATAGCCATGGAAGAACGTGGCCGCGGGTATATATGCGCCTTGCGAGGTTGTTTGGGTTGGGGTCAGGATCCGGATAGCGAAAAAACCCGAGACGGTTTCGGTTTCTTTGGCAGCCGCTATC
Organism: Picea glauca; assembly: GCA_000966675.3. Taxonomy (NCBI): domain Eukaryota; kingdom Viridiplantae; phylum Streptophyta; class Pinopsida; order Pinales; family Pinaceae; genus Picea; species Picea glauca. The sequence continues at coordinate 78,274 of JZKD02S1998331.1, forward strand.
GGAACACCCCATTTGATGGCCGACTCCGCCCGTTCGTAGACCCGGAACATCGCGACCCTCCAGAACAGCCACCGTCAATGGCCCTCTGGGGAGGCCGAGAACTGGACCACGCCCGGGTACGCCGCGGACGGGACGGCCTCATCCTTCCATCTCGTCGCGGAGGGCCGAACGAAAGATACCTTAGTCAGGCCGACGGTCAGTACCACTATTACGAAGACGAAGGATTTTGGGACAGCCATGGGGATTACCATTTTCTGCGTGAGTTGGGGTACTTTGACGATGAAGGGCGATTTCACATCTTTAATGACCAGGCGGAGCTGTTCGGGTTGGGGTGCTTCATGGCAGATGGGAGTTTTTATTTCTATGAAGAGGAAATAGATCGAGTCGACCTCAATCGTCTGCTGCAAAACGTTCAGGGCGGCAGAGAGGGCAGTGAAGAACATGGAGAAGAGCAGAACTCCCGTGCTGGTGTAGATTCTGCGAGATATGGCGAGGAGAGCGCTTGTGCGGATATAACCAGAGATGAAGAGAACGGCCGTGCCAATATTAGAGATGAAGAAGAGACCAATTCTGGGGATGAATATAGAGATGGAGAGGAGAACTCTGGCACTGAAGACAATAGTGATGGAGATGATCAGAACAATCTCCTGGAAATGGATTTGGAAATTTCAGATGAAGGGGAGGA
>JZKD02S1998331.1:94457-132006 GCA_000966675.3 Picea glauca
TCAGATTTTTCATCCATCTTTATTCTGTACTCTGTTTAAATTAGTTCAGCTTATTCTCATGATTTGAATGGAGGAATTTCTCATTTTCTTAGTGTGACCCTGCATTATTTATGTACTTGGTTATTTAAACCCTGCATTCCAATGTATTTGGTTGTCTAAGCAATATTCTTCACACCTTTTCTGCTATTGGCATCTGATTTACAGTTTCTAAAAGCACTGGTTCATTAAGCTATTTGGATAAGTCATCTCTCCATTGTGCTATCTTAGTATCCCATTGATCCACCTACTGAAAAGTATTCAATTCTTAAGTTACCAGGCATACTTAGCTTACAACCCTAAGTAGTTTCCTGGAGTGATAACAGGTCCAAAATTCAAGAAGATGTAGAACTGTATATTAAAGGATGTATATTTAGTTGTACCAACAAGCTAGGAACATGAATCAAGGTCTATAGCATCCCTTACATGTGCCCACTCAACCTTGTAAAATCATTTCCATGAATTGTATTGGGTGTTTACCAACAACCAGGAAGGGACATGACTATCTATTTGTGGTAGTTGACATGTTCAACAAAATGTGCATTCTCATGCCTTGTAAAAATACCATCACTTGATAAGAAGAAACAAATAAGTTTTTTGAACAAGTATGGGTGCACTTTGGGATACCAAGGTGCATCATCTCAGATAGGGATACCTGATTTATTAGTGAATTTTGAAATATATTGTGGGAGAAGATGGACACTAAGTTGAAGAGGTCTACAACATTCCATCCAAATACATATGGGAAGATAGTAGTAGTCAACAATAATTTGGTGCAACTTTTAAGGGGTTACAATCATAAGTATCCAATGATTTGGGATGAAAATTTGATCTATATACAACACTCTTATAATAGAAAAATCCACATCTCTACTAGTAAGTCCCCTTTTGAAACTTGCTTTCGATATTTTCCACCTTCATCCTTAGATGTTGTATATGGAAAAAAAGGAGGAGTGATGGAGAACCTCACATGATATGCATTAAGGTAGAATTATTTTTTAGAAGAACAGGTAGATCCATTTGCAAGTATATGAGACATTGAAGAAGTCACATGAAAAATACAAGGTTAGACATTACCAACATGTTAAGGTTTAAGCTATTATTAGAGTTCTTTGCATTTCAATAGATAACAATAGAATAAGATAGGATCACTGAGAATTACAAAATCACAAGAGACACACCATTTATCCTGGGAAACCCTCACGGGGCAGAAAACCCAACAAAACTTCCTTAATATATATAGCCAATACAATGCCAAGAAATAACTCAAACAAGTATAGAAAGACCTCTCCCAAAGATGCGCCTCTCTCTCTCTCTCTTTTCCAACTACAGCTCCGAAACTTGCCTCTGAATGAACAAGTGTGTGTGTCTAAATGAGGTGCTAGCCTCCTTATTTATACAAGTCTGGCACATGTGGAAGTGTCTTTTCATTGGCAAGGCCGACTTCTTCTTCTGGGTGATTATAACCACCTTTATTATATTCTAGGGATTCTTTGATATATTCTAGGTCTGACTTCTCTTTCTGCCTATTACAATTACATTATGACCAATCCGCAAAAGGGTATTTGGTCCTTTGCAGTAGCCTACATGATCAATCCACAATGGGGATTGATCCAATGAATAATATATCAAATAATAATTAGAATACACTTTGCAGTTACATTATTTCAACACTCCCCCTTAACAAGAAGGGATTCTTCAACAGGATCAGATGAGAGAGAGGCCTTTATCATCAACAACATTAGGAGGACAACATCATCAATATCATATTGGAACACTAATTGATGTATCTATAAATCATCGGACATTTTCTTCACCGACAACATCATCATTCTCAAAGGAATACAATCATCATCAGCATCAATATGAATTAGTATAAAGCTAATACATCATCATCATCACAACACGAGGTTGTCTCATCATCATAATAATGGACTGGCCTTATGTCATAGCTGTCAAGATGGAAACATAGTACTCATCTTGCTTTACATCATAGCCATCAAGTTGGAACCAAGATACTAGACTAGCTTTACGTCACAACTATCAGGCTGTAAGCACAGTACTAGTCTCATCTCATCATCTTGCTTTATGTCACAACACTCAAGATGGAAGAAAGATACTAGACTGGCTTTACGTCACAACTATCAAGATAGAAGCACAGTACTAGCCTCATCACAACGTCTTGCTTTACGTCACAACATTGAAGCCGGAAGCAAGATACTAGACTGGATTTACATCACAACTATCAAGATGGAATCACAGTACTAGACTCATCACAACGTCTTACTTTACATCACAACACTCAAGATGGAAGCAAGATACTAGACTGGATTTAAGTCGCATCTATCAAGATGGAAGCATAGTACTAGTCTCATCACAACATCTTTCTTTATGTCATAGCACTCAAGCTAGAAGAAAGATAGTAGACTAGCTTTACATCACAACTATAAAGCTGGAAGCACAGTACTAGTCTCATCACAACGTCTTACTTTACGTCACAACACTCAAGTTGAAAGAAAGATACTAGACTGGATTTACGTCGCAGCTATCAAGATGGAAGCATAGTACTAGTCTCATCACAACATCTTGCTTTACATCACAACACTCAAGATGGAAGCAAGATACTAGATTGTCTTTACGTCACATCTATCAAGGTAGAAGCTCAGTGCTAGTCATATCACAATAGATACTCCCCCTTTTGAGGAAGGTACTTTTGAACTATACCAATATTATCTCGAAAGTGCTCAAACATTACATGATATAGAGGCTTGGTCAACACATCAGCAACATGCTCATCCGTGCTAATGTACTGGAGATTTAAGGCTCCTCTCTGCACCATGTCACGGATGTAATGATAATGAATCTCTATGTGCTTCGACCTGTCATGGAATACATGATTCTTTTTCATTTTTATGTATCTCTAGTTGTCACATAGGATCGTGGTTTCTTCCATCTCTAGGTCAAATGGGTTGGTCAACAACTTTCGAATCCATATAGCTTCACAGTTGGCAGAACATGCAGCAATGTATTCTTCTTCCATTGTGCTGAGAGCAATGCTGGATTGCTTCCTACTCTTCCACGAGATCATGGTTGATCCCAAACTAAAAAAATATCCTGAAGTGCTTTTCCTGTCAGGAACACTTCCTACCCAATCTGAATCAGTGCACCCACTCAATGTGAAATCATGATCTCCATCATTATTGGGACCACAATCTAATGTACCCTTAAGGTACCCCATCACATCTTTTTCAGCCACAAGGTGAACATGTTTGGGTTCTACCATAAATTGAATCAAAATGTTCACGAAAAAAAAAATATCTGGTCTAGTGTTCATCAGGTACATCAATGATCCAATAATCTGTCTATATAGTGTGGCATCAATCAATTCCGACAAAGTATCAACCAACAGCTTCAACTTCATTTCCATGGGTGTATTCATGGACTTGCATTCTAACATGTCGAATATTTTCAAGATTTCGAGTGCATACTTCCCTTGGTTAAGGAAGATCCTCTCTGGACTCTGCCATACCTCAAGACCTAATAAATAGTGCATTAGGCCAAGGTATTTCATCTCAAAATCTGCAGCGAGTCTCTTCTTACATTCAGTGATGAGATTTTCTTCTCTAGTTAAGAATAAGTCATCCACATATAGTAATAGTATTACTCGCTCATCGTTCATAACCTTGAAGTAGAGGTTAGAATCTTCTTTACTCTTGGTAAATCCCAAGCTCATCAGAAAGATGTTTATCCAGCCATACCAAGCTCTAGGAGCTTTCTTCAATCCGTACAAGGCTTTCTTCGTCTTGCAGACATGAGACTTCCTGTCTTCAACTTCAAATCATTTAGGTTTCTCTATATACACTTCCTCTTCGATAACACCATTTAGGAAGGTTGTCTTTACGTCCATCTAGTGTAACTTCCACTTCATCTTAGCTGCAAGGGCTATGATGGGTCTGATCGAAGTGTATCTGGCTACAGGAGCGAATGTCTCTTCATAGTCAATGCCTTCTTTTTGAGAAAATCCATTAGCTACAAATATTTCTTTATACTTCTCAATACTTCCATCAGCAACATGTTTTATTTTGAAGATCCATTTGGACGATACCACATCCTTGCTATTCAGTTTGGGAACTATTTCCCATACATCGTTCTTTATTATGGATTGGTATTCTTCTGTCATGGAATTTGCCCATTCTTTCTTCCGAATGGCTTCTTCAAAGTAGGTAGGATCCTTCTCTAGGAGATCACACATCAAAGCCATATAACTGGAGAATGGATTACGTCTCTTCACATGTCTCGTGGTTCCTTCGAGAACACCATATTTCTCTCCATCTTGAATAAGCTCTCTAGCCCAAGATGGATTTCTTTTATGGGAGATTGACATCTGAGGAAGTTATTGAAACTCTACTACGTCATGATCTTCTAGAATTTCCTCATCAGGGGAAGTTATGGCTTCCCTCACTGGTTCAACAACTTTGGGAACCTTCCTCACTGATTCTGCAACTCTGGGGATTGCGGGTTCCTCTCCATATACCTCTTCAAGATGGAATTTTCTCAATTTCTTGAGCATTGCATCTTCATCAAAGGTCACATCCTTGCTGATCTCAATGTGATGGTGACCTAGTATATAGATCCTGAAGGCCTTGGAGACCTCACAGTATCCCACAAATATTCCCTTCTTTCCTGAGGGTTCCAACTTGTTTCTTTTCTCTTTCGGTATATGTATAAATACTGGGTAGCCAAATATTTTGAGATGGCTTACCTCTAGCTTCTTTCCGGTGAACATCTCTTCTCGGGTCTTGAACCCAAGTGCACTATGGGAAAATCGGTTTTGCACATATACGGTTTTCATTGTTTCTTCTGCCCATAAGCACATAGGAAGATATTGATCGTGGATCATGGTTTTCACAACTTCCATTATCGTTGTGTTCTTTCTTTCAACCACACCATTTTGTTGAGGATTATAGGGAGTAGTGAGTTCCCTCTTGATCCCAACTTCTTTGCAGAAGTTCACAAACTCTTTTGAGGTGTATTCTCCTCCATTATTTGACATGAGTATCTTGATCTTTCTTTCAAAAAGATTCTCTATCAAGGCTTTGAATTCCTTGAATTTACTAAAGACTTCATCTTTAGATTTCAAGAGATACAATTAGGTCTTACGAGAATAATCATCAATAAATGATACATAATATACATACCCACTAATGGAGGACGATGGCATTGGGCCACACACATCTGAATGAATGAGTTCTAGGACTTTTTCTTCTTTGATGTCTCTCTTCGGAAAAGGGTTCTTGATGTTCTTCCCTTGTGCACATTCATTGCACATGCCTTCATGGTCAACCTTGAGTTATGGTAAACCTGTGACCACTTTGCATATGCATGGTAGCGCCTTGTAGTTAATGTGATCTAATCTTCTATGCCAAAGTTCGCATGGGTTTTCAATGGCGTGGGTCATGGACGCTTCTGAGTGGCCCTTTAGCTTATACAAGCCACCTTCTTCTTTTCCAATGATGATTGCTTCTTTCATGGTTTATTTTTTAGCCCACATAAGAAATTCTCCATCTATAAAGGAAACTCTGAAGCCTTTCTTCTCTAAAGTTGATATGGAGAGTAGGTTCTTTGTTAAACCTGGTACATATAGTACATCCTTCATATTCATTGAATCTCCTGAATTAAGCTTGTAGTTTGATTCTACCACTCCCTTGATTGGATATTGATAATCATCTCCAAGTGTCACTTTATGAGAAAACTTCTTTTCTGGATTGTAAGAGAGAATATCTCTTTTCCCTATCATGTGCTTGGAGGCACCACTATCAATGAGCCAAGTGTCCTCTCTCGGTGTTACCAATCCTGAGAGGGATGAGATTAAGACATGTTCTTTAATTTGTTCTCTTAACATCTTTGCGGGTGGCTCTTCATATTCAACTGCATGGGCATGGTGCCTCTTTTGTTTCCTCTTGTATTCTTCTTGTCCAGCTAGAAATTTTTTTGCAATGTGTCCCATCTTGTCACAATGGTAGCATTGTACAAATGAGTAATCTCTTTCCTTTCGTTGTCCTTTATTATGGAATCTCCTTGGATGAGATTCTTTATGTCTGAATTTGTTTTGGGGTTGAGAATATTTGTAAGTCTCTTTCTGGAAGTAAGAATTTTGTCTTCTTCCTTTAGTATGAGTAGCTAGGGCTTGATCTTCGTCTCTTGCTAGTAAAGCCTCTCGATTAGCTACTCTTGTTTCTTCTTGGATGCATTCTTTCCATAGACTGTCAAACTTCAGTTTCTCCGTTCTGGCACAAATAGTTTCGATGAATTCATCCTAAGGTCTTGTGAGACCATTTAGGGTCATCATTATAAGTTTTTCTTCGTCTATAGTATCTCCAATTGCTTCTAGTTGTTCTTTGAATTGGGATATTCTGGAGAAGTATTCTTGGATTGATTCTCCTTTCTGCATTCTTGTATTCTTAAGATGAGTTCTAAGATTCATATTCTGGTTTTTGTTCTTTCCTTCACATAGTCTGCTTAGGGAATCAAACATTTCTTTCATACTCTTCTTTAATGACACATAAGGGATCAAGTGATCTTTGATTGAATCTGCAATGATTCTTTTGGACCTTATCATGTCCTGTTGATGCTTTGCTTTCTTTGTAGCATTGACAGGCTCAGGTACTTCTTCTTTGACGAATCTTTATAGGTCATTCTCTTCAAGAATGAGACCAATCCTATACTTCTAGGCACGAAAGTTTTCCATGCCTTCTAGCTTGTCAACAATCTTGACGCTTGTAGACATCTTTTACTTGACGCTGGGAAAATGTCCAAAAATGAAAATGTTCAAAATCAAATTTTGAACTTACCAAGAGGTGTGCTTTGCTGAGGAGAGTAGCCTGGTGTGCTTGGATCTGAGAAAATCCAACTTTTACCCCTCCAAACTTGATCTGATAATTTTTGGATTGGTGCTTCTGGTTTTCTAGTACCTCTGGTACTCTGGTACTTTTGGTACTTCTAGTTCTCTGGTTTTCTGGTACTTTTGGTACTTTGTGAAACTAGGGTTTCACTTTATGGGAGATATAGCCACTAAAAAGGTGCGCTAAAAGTGACAAAATGATCCTTAGGGGAGGGTGCACTTTTCTAGATCGTTTTAGGGATGAAATACCTCACCAAAAAAAATACCTAATTTGCATGTACGACAACAGTGACATTTTTCACTTTCTCTTGTGAAAGATGCTGTCTTCAACTTATCTCTGATACCATGTTAAGGTTTAAGATATTATTAGATTTATTTTCATTTTAATAGATAACAATAGCATAATATAGGATCATTGAGAAATACACAATCACAAGAGACACATCATTTATCCTGGGAAACCCTCATGGGGTAGAAAACCTAGAAAAACTTCCTTAATATAGATAGCCAATACAATACCAAGAGATAACTCAAACAAGTAGAGAAATTCCTCTCCCAAAGATGTGCCTCTCTCTCTCTCTCTCTTCTCCAATTGCAACTCCGAAACTTGTCTCTCAATGAACAAGTGAGTGTGTGTCTAAGTGAGGCACTATCCTCCTTATTTCTGCAAGTCTGGCATGTGTGGAAGTGTCTTTTCATTGGCTGGGCCAAATTCTTCTTCTCGGTGGTTATAACCACCTTTATTATATTTTGGGGCTTCTTTGATATATTCTAGGGATGAATTCTCCTTTTGCCTATTACAATTACATTATGACTAATCCACAAAAGGGGATTTGGTCCTTTACAGTAGTTGGCATGATAAATCCACAATGGGGATTGATCCAATGAATAATATATCAAATAATAATTAGAATACACTTTGTAGTTACCTTATTTCAACACAACAAAGAACAGAGAAAAAATTTGAAGTGGGAGAAAAAGAATGGTTTCAGTTGAATAAGGAAATACTATAGGGTCCTAGTAAGAAGATCGATGATATGTGGTAATGGTCCTTTTGAGGTATTGGAAAATATGGGAGATAATTCCTACAGACTCAGTCTACCCTAATACATGCGCATTTACTTAGTAGTGAATGTGGAGAATCTCAAACTCTTTGAGCCCTCCATGTTGGATCAGGAGGAGGAGCGGGTCCTACCTTCCATAGAGGATTTAGCACCAAATGATTATGAAGAGTTAGCAGAATACACAATTTTTCAAACGTTGTCTAGATATACAAGATAGGGGCAACATGACCTTTGGCAGATTGGGTTGACTGGACAACTTCTAGGAAAAGAAAAGTGGTACTCCAGGGAGAAGGCAAAGGAAAAATTTCCTCACTGGATTCAGTAAATATTTTTGGGACCAAAAGGATCCCTAAATGGGGAGGTATGATCCAGATTGGATCATTATATTATTTTTCATCTATCTCACTACTTTTTGGGTGCAAAATGTGGAGGAATTAGCTTGCAAGGCCATTTTGGAGGCTGGTCCAAATTTGGAAATTTGGGTCCAAAAAATAGTCATAAATATTATGGATCCATTTTGAGGCATAAAACATCCTTTCATTTTTTCTTAACCTCACTATGGAGGAATATTATAAATTCTACGTGTTGATACCTTTCCAACGATGTAAACCGTTTGTCAATTAGAGTTCGTATGAGAAAGTTATGCTTCCCACAAGTTGACCTTGCATATTGATCACCATTGTGCGAGTGGATGCCACATAGAGTGCCTCTTTCATTGTACTTGTATCATTTATTTACCAGAGGAAAGAGAGTAGATAAGCCTCACTTTCTAGTTGGTTTTTCTCTCATATAGGGTTTCCCAGGTCAAAACTTGTGTTCATTTGTGGATGGTTTGAATATGTTTTATTGTTCTCTATTTTTGTTCTTTTTATCTATTTCATTAGTTATTAAATAATATGGAGATATAAAGGAAATTAACCTTAATAGTAAAGTTTTCAGTATTTTATTATATTTTATGTGATGAAATGTTCCATTGGAATATCCACGATAGGTTATAGATCATCTACCCTCCATTTAAAACCAAAGAAACCCCTCTCCAGCTTCCCTCCCCAAGCCCTAATTTCATGCACTTACATGCATGGAATTACCAATGACATTTATAAAGTCTTAGCTAAGAAGGATAGCATATCTCTTTTCAAACCCCATAAAACTCTTATTGTTTTATAGAAGTGTGGGTGTTTACGAAATTCCATGCTCTTGTGGAAAATCCTAAATCAGCCAAATCAATAAACACATGTCAAGGAACATATGAAATCACCTTACTAAGTTAGTTATTACATAACTCTCCTACAATACCAAAAATCTCGTAAATAATCCAAAATCACCTTACTAAGCTATCTCATTAGCACTCCTACAATACCAAACATCTTGTTTTCTTGACCTAGACAAAATTATAGCATTAACACCTCATTACTCATATTGTATTATTAGGGAAGCACTTAAAATTGAAAAACATCATAACAATTTTAATCGAGAATATGGCTATAAAGGTAGGCCTTCAAGGAAGCCCATTATCCGCAATATTGAGTCAATACAACTTTGTCTTAATATGTAAGTCCCTCTTTACTTATCATTTGTCTTAATCCCTTCCCCCATTTTTTTTAATCTTTGATGATAGTTATTTTTATTCCATCCCTTATGGATGATAGCATAGAAATTTTTTTATTCTTATAATTAAAGTCTTTAGTGTTAAGTCAAATTTGCAATATATAACCTTCCATTCTCTGATCTCTCCTTTAATAAAAACCTCACCATATCCTTTGCTTATCTCTATGGTTTATTCTCATATTGTATTGGGTCCTTTATTATTTAGTTAATCATTAATTTTTTGCATTCTCTAGTTTTTCTCATTTCCATAGCCACTTCAGGATACATTTTGAATTATTAAATCCTATATCCTCTTTTAGCTCTATTGATCTTCATTTTCCACTCAACATAGTTATAACACTTTGACTTAAATTAATAGTATGATTAATTTTCCACTCTACACTTTGAATTAAATTAATAGTATGATTAATTTAAGTCTTTTGACCAAGTCCCCTATTGAAACTAAATACCAAACCCATGGTTCAACATACAAGCCAACAATGAACCCATTAGCATCAATATTTTTAATACTCTCAAGGAGGGTAAGGTCTTACCTGAGACACTAGTAACTATTACAAGGATATATTATTAATTAGATAAGGAAACAAAATATGATTTATATTTTGTTGAAAATGTTAAAACATATCCATTCATCATTCATAACATACATAAATAAGAAAAATAATTAAGACGGGAAATTAGTATCCATTTCAATCCATCTCAGAATAACAAACTAAATTAAGAAGGGGAAGTAGTATACATTTTAGTCCATCTTAGAACTAAAAATTAGACGCATGCATAAATCCTTTGTCTCTTCATCATATAATATATATCATACTACTTAGTCCACATTTTATAAACATAACAATGCATTTCTTAGAACTCCCTTTATTTGACACCCATGACCCCTATTTATACATATTTGGGTTGGTTCACCAAAAACATTGCATGTAGTATATTATCCTCCTGCATGCTATATAATATCATAAGGCCACAAAAAAAAAAAAAACCATTGTGAAAAAAATCCAAAGTGCGCACACTACAAAATCATGTGAAATTATTTAAAATGGACAAATGGGGTGCCAACAAGACCCTAACACAAGTGTTTGTATTTTCCTTGAGAAAATATGACCCACTCAAGAAAAATAGGGCTCAATGAGAGAAGATCATACTTTACTTGGGAGTGCATGTTAGAGATTTTCTTCACTTTTGTATTACACATGTTTGTCATTTTATTTTTCAATCGGTTATGATATCCCAATTTTGTGGATAACTAAGGAGATTATGTCTCGAGGCCCTTAGGTTGCAGATATGGAGTGTCGAGAGACTACATGACCAACAATACCCTTTTGCACAGATGGAATCCCCTCTCACCACCACAGATGGTCACATATTTTCAGATGGCATCCACCACATCAACTGGCTTCCAGAAGGTAGTGGGCCTTGCTCCATGACGTACAAGTCAGTATTATGGTGAGCATCATTTCAATATTTAATCCAATTGAGTATGTTGTATCTTAGATTTCTCTATATTTCATGATATATTCTTGGAAATTATTCCTTTTTCCCTGCTTCACCTTGATGGTTGAAATTATTCTCTAGTAAGTGGTCTTCCTTGGGGATTGGTTTGTTACTAGGAACTCCCATAAGGAGCCATTGTACCATTCCCAGCCATACTTACCACTTTCCATCATTATTCCCCTCCATTTACCCTCTTGGGATTTTAGGGTGTATTGACCCAAGACAAGTTTGTCTTTCATTGTATGGGAAGAAGGGTCTAAAGGCCCAAAGGGGTTGATGTTGGGTAAAAGATAAAACACTTGTATAAAACTTCCAGATGCTTCACCCAGGGATCACCCAAGAAAGTAGTGAAACACTTATCTTTGAGTAAAGGGGACCCACAATATAATAAAGAATGATTAAAAGGTTAGTTTAAGGATAGGAGGTCTCATCACAAGCCGACCTATCATTTCCATGAATATATAGTGGTATGAAATTTCCATCATCTAGTCACCAAACCGGGGTAATGGCTCTTAGTTGCATGGCTGAGAGAAAAGGGGTCTCATCACAAGCCAACCTTCTATTTCCACTAGGTGTGTATGGGTGTAATTTCCATCATCTGGTCACCATGCTAGGGAAGTGACCTTCGACCTTTCCTTATGCTATATTGAAATAAAATACAATGAATGAAAGATAAAAGGTAATTGATGGGCTTGGAAAAAGTGCATTGCAGACAAAGCTACCACACACCCTATACAAAGGCACCCATGAATGAGACACTATGACCCATTATATGTCATGTGTCTTATTCCCATTGAGTCTTGACCCCAACCACTTCACCCACTTCACATGGATTAGATAGGGATGTCTTGGAAACTCTCCTTGACCTAGGGAAAAATCAACCCAATAGAACACCTTGTCAACCCTCCCATATTCAATCTTGACAAGTCGCACGGTGTCTTTGAGAATTTAATTGTTTGATATAGTGATCTTTCATGCACATGATTAGGTGGCTCATTTATTGATTGGATTCACTTATCATTATGTTATGAATTGATATCCTTGGAGGGTGTTATCATTTGTCTTTGCAGGACCTAGTTGGTGGATAATTTTGGCAGAACAAGCCTAGTTTGGGCTTCCATGGGGATACAATCCCACAGGTTGGATTTCAAGGGCCCACATGTTGGAAGAGAAAGATCATACCTGGAATTAATTGAAATTGAATTGGACGAGATATCCCAACCCCCAAATGACAAATATTTTTCCTAGGAGAGGGAAAATGCCACTCCTAGAGGCATGACCTCACTTACGGGGGTTAGAGCTTGGTTGTGAGGTGCCACTCATTTACACATGGAAGTTTTGAGGAGAAGAGGGTCTTCACCATGATGATGTTATCTAGATTCTTGACTTATGGCCTTTGGAGTCCTACCCATGCTTCTCCAATACCAATAACTTCTTCTAAGTGGAAAAATGTCTTCTAAAGTGGAGACACCCATGTAAAATTAGGGTTTATTGTGAAAAATTGAAAATTTAATTGAATTGTTTAATATTACTTTATTAAAGTGGGAAATATTAGGGTTGTTGACCCCTATTCTTGTGGTTTACCCCTTAATTTATGGACAGGTCAACTTGGTGACATTTTGTATAAATAACAGATCATAAGATCTAATTTTAACATAACTCTCCCTCTATTGAGAAGTATTGCACTGGAATTTTCGCTATATTTTGAAATATTTTCTGTTTGGATCTTGTTTATGGTTACATCTTGATGTTATGGTTGATGGGAGTGATGTGGTAGCCTTGGAAGGCTTATCTCTTCCTATTGTGGTGGATTATCTGGGCATTTTCCGTTGAATTGGTATGGATTTTACTCTCATGCTATCATTTGTTTCAATTCAAGGTCATTGTGCTAGGAGATAGGTGGGAAGTATAAGGGAATAGAAGGGTTTGCTAAGAGAAGTATAAGGGCATACACCCTCTTGTCTTAAACCCATGCTAGAGAAACTTTCCTTAAGAAGTAAAAGGTTTTAAACCCTAAAGGAGGTAGCTTATATATCTCTTTCTTTTCATGACCCCATTAACCCAATAATTAAGAGCACTAGTCATTTATTATTGCATTGGAGAAATAAAATATTTCATTGGGAAACGTGATTTTTGGTCATTTTTATTTCTTGCAAAGTGAATTGTATTCCTTATGCCTTGGGCACCTCACAACTACTAAGGAATCCCCATCAAGGTGATACTTTGTTATTTTATTATAAAATTGCATCTTCATCCATTGGGGCTGCAGAAACCCTAACTCATTTGTGTGAATAACTCCCTTATCAACCATTGGATTTTTCTCAAAGTTTGCACACTTATTCTTCATGGTCTAATGCAATTTTTGGAAACATTTGAGGGGATTTCAGTGGATGATTTCCTTGATCTAATACATTTAATGTTACATCCATAAGGATGATAATTTGTTGTATAAAAGTGTTTACAATAGTCCTTATCGTTTTATGCTAGAATATTGGTTTTTCATCTTGAGTTTAACTTGTCTTTCTCTAGTATTTTATACTTGATATCTAGCATTTATAGAGAATATTATAGTACCATTATATTGTTGATATATATTGTTATATATTTATTTAAATTAGTTACATCAATATTAACTTGTTGATCCAACTAACATACATCATTGCAAAGTGTGTTTTCTTGTGTCTCTGGCAGGTATTTCACCATTTACAGGTTACTCAACATACTTGGAAACCATTGGAACTTGCCAAGGATTCATTCCACAAATTTAAATCCACTTAGACTTGAAATTTAGGGCTTAACTTCCATGTCTATCCATATCCATATCATTCCCCCTAGGGTCACCAAGATCACCTCCCTAAAGTGACCTAATCACCCTCAAACTGCAGGACCTACATTGAGGTGACATTGGGTGTAGGATTCCCAAGTTGTAGCACTTTAGTTGTAGTTGGGTTGGGATTTTCCCAACCTACAACTTGCGCTATAACATTTTTCCATCGTTTCCAGGGAAGATTTTGAATCTTCTTCATACCCTAACCACACTTTGGTAAGCTATCCCAAAGTATTTTCATTAGCTTGCCTAAAGACTCCACCTAAGGGACGTTCCCTTTCCCTTTTCCTTGATGAGATCATCTTGAAACTCATCCAGAGACTCCACCCTCCCAGAATCCTTCTTTCCTTAAACCTTTTCCCCTTGGGAGGTGTTAGAAATAATATATGTGCTCATTTAACCATAGAAAATATAGCAATATTGTCACCCAAACATAGGATGAATCCACCCCTGAGCACCTTAACCTTGACAAAGAATGATTCTGTAAGAAAACCCTAGGCCTAATAGCCAATCAATGTAGCGTACCTCTCTCCAGAGATAGCACATAGGGAAGAAAGTCCAAACCATAACCGATAGAAAGTCCAAGCCTAAACCAAGAATAAAGGTTGCAGTAGTTGTAGTTGTAGCTACTCTCTAGAATTGCACACTTACTTGGCTTCTGCAATGCACACTCTTACATTTCTGCAGTTGCGAGATGTGTGTACCAAATGAGCTATGGCGCCTTATATTTATACTTATTTTTGCAGTCTGTCTGGGCTGAATTCTCTTTCAAGAGGCTAAATAATCAATATAAAATATTCTCTTTAGCCGAATTTACTTCTAGGGTTATGTCCAAAGCTTTTAGGGTTCTTGTTTCTTACCAAAATATTCTATTCTTGTCGGGGTTACACATGGAGGTTAATACCTCTCGCAACTACCATAATATCAACACTCCCTCCTAGCTAGGGAGGTATTTGAAGATAATGGTCTTGAGCACAAACATATCATTCAACCGATATAATCATCATAGCCACACAATCTATCTCATGATAAAATCATGAGAACCATCATCACTATCAATATCATATGATAGCATCAACTGTATCATCTCTCAAATCCATACTCCATATGAGTAATTAGGCATGATTTTTGATAAGTCACTCACTCCACAGAGTGATACAAGAACCATTCTTCTAATCCAGACATATGTCCTAGAAGAATAACTACTCCAACAAATGTTGGAAGCCATTCCATGGGCTACAAGGACTATTCTTATAATCTAGACACACGTCTTGGAAGAATAAATGTCTTGGACCATTTTCCGCCTGGAGAATGTTTGTCCACTAGCACATTGACTATCCATCTAGTTGATAATAATTTTCAACATTGTTGATAGTCTACATGGAAATCAGAACAATGTTTTTCAATAAAACACAACTGTGTCTATCCATAGTAGTGCACAACTACTATCTAGTGGTACCCAACCACACCAAGTAGCACACAGTTACTTAATCAGTGACACATAGTCACAACGAATAGAACACATCCACCACAGTAGCATACATCTACTGTCTAGAGACATACAGTCTCCATAGAAATCATATCATCTAATATCAACCTGCATAGAAACAATATCATGACATAAAATGAGTCATCTAGGCCATTCTTTCACTCACATATGTGAGATCTGGAAGAACATATTCCCTCAGAAATTAAAACATTGGTCATGGGATATCTGTACTATTCTTCCCAAGCATGGAAGAATGATTGTCCGTAATTTCTTAGCCTCGACCATTCACCTAACTGGGCCATTCCTCTGGCACTAATCATAGTGAAACCTGGATAGAATGAGACTTCCCTAGGGAATTCCTGTCCCTGATTGTTGAACCTAGACCATTCACCTAACTAGGTCATTCCTTCAACACTAAACATAGTGCAACATGGAGAGAATGAGTCTACCCTAGGGAATGACTGTTCAGACCATTTCCTAAGGAAATGACTGTCCTGCACCAACCTCCAAAATGGACCATTCTTCGAAACTACTCACAACTGTGAAATTTTAAATAATGAATTCCCGAAGAGGTGGACCATTCTACTTGACCACTACTGAAAGTGACTTCCAAGAATAATGATTGTCCTAGACCATTTCCCCACACTGACCACAAGGGGAACCATTGTCTATGGTACATTAGCAATATATCAAACCATTTTCATAATGAAAATGACTGTCCGATCTGGAAAATGTCTGTCTGTTAGAAATCTCAAACCACTTTCCTAGACCATTTTTTGAATTGAAAAATGACTGTCAATAAATCAATAACACATCAGTTCTCCCTCCCAAACTGGGAGTAAAATCTTCCTTTTTCAATAAGGAAGTCGTCTCCATGAGCCCCATCTTGCAAACTTTTCATCTTGGACAGAGGTCTTACCAAAATATATGTTATTTTCTCATCTGTGGAGATATATATTGGAGAACAACTTCTCTTTTCTGGACTTCATCACAGAGAATGTAATACTTGATCTCAATGAACTTCGCTCTATCATGGAACATTAGTTTTCTATGAAGTCTTCATATAGCTTTGATCATTACAATATATCATGGTCAAATTCAACACTTTTGTTTCCTACTAGCTCATGACATTGTGGCAAGGCTCAACTCAAACATATTCAAGTAGCACTTCTTCTGTTAGCATGAGAGTTTTCCATGAATTATCAATCCATCATACCAGACTTCTGAGTAACTATTCTTATACACTATCTCTATCATAGAAGGTTTTCACCATGCTTCTGCTATATATGAGATACTCTGCATCAATTCGTTTGAAACCATACAAGGTCTTCTTATATCTACATAAGTGGGTCTCTTTCTGGTATACCTCAAAAAATTGAGATTTCTTTACATAAGATTCTTCCTCAAATTTTCTATTAGGAGAACAGTCTTCTACAACCAACTGATGTAAACTTCAATCCATGGATACTACAAGAGATATAGTATCTCAAATAGAGGTATATCTAGCTTACGAGAACAAGTTGGTATCATAGTCTTCTCCTCCTTCTCTAATAACATCTAGTTCTAAATCTCGCAATGCTTCCATTCATAACCCTTTTTCACAATTTCTTACATATACAATTTTTCATCATAACTTCCATTTCCTCTGCTTGATTGCTTCTAATGGATTCAAGCCAACCTGGTAGTCTTGTGATTCTCAGTATAATAACTGGCTGTTCTTGGAATCTTCATGTTATTCCTCATGTTTCACTTTAGCTCTTGGGTCCATGGAGTCTTCTATAGATTCCATGCCTTGAATATTGCAACTTCTTCCTTTCATCATAAGATCATGGATGTAGATGAAAAACCAAGAATACTTTGAGTCTTTTTTTCGAAGAAGACTTCTTCTGAACAAGTGTTTCTTATCATGGTTTCTACTTTCAATGTGAACAAGGAAATATACTTCATAATCCTCATGTTAGAATATAATGGATGTGCTTGTTTAACCATAGACAATATCACTATTGTCACCCAACCATAGGCTGGATCCACCCCCGAGCACCTTAACCTTGACAAAGAATCATTCCAGAAATAAACCCTAGGCTAGATAGCCAAACAAATGTGGCACACCTTTCTCCAAGGATAGCGCACCAATAAAGAGTAACAAGAGCTGATTAGAGAGTCCAAACCATAAACAAGAGATATTCCAAGCCAAAACCAAAATATTTAGTTGCAACAACTGCAACAACAAATCTTCTTCAAACTTGCACACAAACTGGCCAACTGCAGTGTGCACAAGTGTTGTTTCTACAATTCTGAGAATACTGACCAGAATGACGACTGGCCTCCTATATTTATACTAATTTTGGCAGACTTCCTGGGTTGACTTATCATTATGGGTACTAAATCTTTAGTATATAATATTTCCTTTAGCTGACTTCTTCTCTTGGAGGATAATAACCTAATACAAGTCATTCTCTTAAGCCGACTTCTCTTCTAGGGTTATTAACCAATTAATTAGGGTTTCTTCTTATTTCCTGCAATATTCTATTCTCATCAGGTTTACACGTGGAGGTAAATACCTCCCACAACTACCATAATATCAACACTCCCTCCTAGCTAGGGAGGTATTGAAGGTAATGGTCTTGAGCACAAACATACCATTCACCCGGTAGCATCAACATAGTCATATAGACTAGCTCATGATTAGATCATGAGCACCATCATCACTATCAATGTCATCAACTGCATCATCTCTTGAAACCATACTCCATCTGAGTAATTAGACATGATGATGGATAAGTCACTCACTCCACATAGTGACATAAGATCCATTCTTCTAATCTAGACATGTGTCCTAGAAGAATAAATGTCCTGGACCATTTTTCGTCTAGGGAATCTTTGTCCATTGATCATCCATATAGCTGGTAATCATTTCCACCACTACTGATAGTATTCAAGGAAATTGGAACAATGTCATTCAATATAACACAACTGTGTCTATCCATAGTAGTACACAACTACAATCCAGTGGTACACTACCACACCAAGTAGCACATAGATACTTGATCAGTGACATATAGTCACAATCAATGTAACACATCCACCATAGTAGTATACATCTATTGTCCGGAGACATACAATCTCCATAACAATCATATCATTTAATGTCAACTTGAACAGAAAACATTGGTATGATAAAAAATGAATCATCTGGGCCATTCTTCCACTCACGTCTATGAGGTATGGAAGAGAATATGCCCTCATAAGGTAAAACATCAATGATTAGCTATCTAAACTATTCTTCTCAAGCAAGGAAGAATAGTTGTCTCGATTTCTGAGCCTGGACCATTCACCTATTGGGGTCATTCCTTCGAAACTAAACAAATTGCAACCTGGAGAGAATGAGTCTACCCTAGGGAATGTCTATCCTCGTTTGTTGAAATTGGACCATTCACCTATCTGGGCCATTCCTCCGACACTTAAAATAATGAAACCTTGAGAGAATGAATCTGCCCTAGGGAATGACTGTCTAGACCATTTCCTAAGGAAATGATTGTCCTGCACCAACCTCCAAAATGGACCATTCTTTGAAGCTGCTTACAACTGTGAGCTTCGAAAGAATGACTATCTGGCGAGGCAGACCAGTCTTCTTGACCACTACTGAGAGTGATCGTAAAGTAAAAAGACTTCCCTAGACCATTCCCCATGTTGACCACAAGGGGAATCACTGTCGGTGGTACATCAACAATCCATCGAACCCTTTTCATTACAAAAAATGATCGTTCGATATGGACTATTTTCCAAACTCGAAAATGCTTGTCCGTTAGAAATCTCAAACAAATTTCTGAACTAGAAAGGAACTTCTCATCCTGGACCATTTTTTGAACTGAAAAATGACTGTCCATAAGTCAATAACACATCAATTCTCCCTCCCAACCTGGGATTCATCTCTTCCTTTTCCAATAAGGAAGTTGTCTCCACAAGCTCCAACTTGAGTATGCAAACTCTTTCATCTTAGACATAATATTTACCAAAATGTCTACTTATCTGCTCATCTATGGAGATATATATTGGAGAACCACTTTTTCTTTTCTGGTCTTCATCAGAAAGAATGTAATGCTTAATCTCAAATGTACTTCGGTCTTTCTGGAACAGGTTTTCTCTCAAGGCTTCATATAGCTTTGATCAATAAAGTATATCATTGTTGGATTCATCTATGTTTCTTGCTAGCTCATAACATCGTGGAAGGGGTCAAACTAGAACATATCCATGTGGTACTTATTCTTCCATCATGAGAGTTTTTCATGGATTAGCAATCCATCATCTTGAGTTTTTTGAGTAACCATTCTGATACAATATCTTTGTTATAGAAAGTATTCACCATGCTTCTGTTGTGCATTAGAGGTTCTCCACCAAGTTGTCTTCTTCCACCTGCATACAAGGGTCTCTTTCTGGTATACCTCAAATCCTTGAGGTTGATCTTCATGCGCTCTTTGTTCAATTGTTCTGGAGAACAGTCTTTGCATTCATATGATGTAAACTCCAACCCATGGATATTGCGGATGATATAATTGTTCATGTAGAGGTATGTCTGGTTTATTGGAACAAGCAATCATCATAGTCTTTTCCCTCCATATAGGAGAATGTCTAGTTATGGATCTCGCAATGCTTTCATTTACAAGTCTTCCATACACTGTTATTCATCACAACTTTCAGTTCCTCTACTTGATTGCTTTTAGTGAGTTCATATCAGGATGGTAGTCTTGTTATTCTTGATATAATGACTGGTTGTTCTTTCTTTTCTTTCTTTCTTGTAATCTTCATGTTCTTCCTCATGTTTCTCTTTATCTCTTGGGTCCATGGAGTTTTCTATAGATTCCATGCCTTGAATATTCTAACTTCTTTATTTCATCACAGGATCATGGATGTGGATGCAAAAACAAGGATATTTTAAGGCTTCTTTTCGAAGAAGAATTCTTCTAAAGTCAAACTGAACATGTGATGCTCTTCAGGGTTACTACCATTGATGGGAACATGGATAGATACATCATCATCTTCAGTGGATCATATTATTTAGGATTATATCCCTCCTAATCCTTTCATAATGCATGAATGCATGCTCTTATTTTGGAAATATATAATCGTCTCCCTCCATATAGGAGAGTCCACGCTTCCATCTACATCCTTATTGCCTTCTGCAAAGTGTCACAATATTTTTCCAATTTCCTTTTGATTGTTGACTTCTTTCTGTCTTTACTACTTCTAGGTTTCTTCAAGATTGATTCTGATTTCGGCTTATCTTGCAGCTGTTACTTATGTAATAGCTTCCACATGAATTGTTACCAGGGGTTGTTGATGTACTTCATCCTTTCATGTGTATTTCCTGACTTGTAGTCATTGTAATAGAAATACTTATCTTGTTGTTCTTCCATAGGTATAGTTTCTCTTTGAACATATTATCTTCTAAGAAATAGATATGCAAGATATGTACAAAAAACATGGTATATACAAGAACTATGAAGAGTATTGTTACCTTTTTTTGTCTTACTTGGGTTTCTTTGAGGGTTCCCTTTATTCAGAAACTGATGCTTCATGTGTTTCCTTCCTTTTCTTTAACTCGAGACAATGATTCTTTTAGTGACCATATTTTTGATAGTTGAAGCATTGTATTTCTGACATATCTTTCTTTTGATTTGGCTTCTTCCTTGAGCCAAATTTCCTTTTGTTCCTGAAATTATTGAATCTTTCTATGAAGGCTTGATCATCGTATTTGTTTTGTGGTTTCTCTTTTGCACTAATCCTTGATTATTCTTGTGCACAACAAGTCCAAAGTTATTCAAATGTAGGATACTCCTTCCTTGTGTTCATGCTTGCGGCAAATGCATCCCATGTCTTGGGAAGACCGTTGAGTACTATATTTACCAATTCCTCTCTGAAAAGATCTCTTCAATGGCTTGGAGTTGATCTCTTAACTGAGATATTCTCACAAAGTATGATGTTATGATGTCATCATCGTTCATCTTCATGTCACAGATCTCATTCTTCAGACTCATTACTTGTCCAATGTTTCTGACTGAGAAGATGTTTGTTAGGGAATCATACATATTCTTAGATGAATCAAGATGGGATATGTAGGGTATCAAGTGGTATTTTATAGAATCCACTATTATACTCATGACATTGATGTCATTATATTTGAACTTCTCCATAACTGCAACGTTCAACAGTTCCTTCCCTTTTCCTTCTTCAAACTCTAGTTCCACAATCTTTCCTTTCACGATATCGAACACTTTGTTCTTGGAAAGGATGATATCAATACTTTTATTCCATGCTCTGAAGTTAGAAGCCCCTTCTAACATTTTTTATAACTTCATAGAGTAATTCATGTCTGCTCTGACTTGGTCAACCCTAAATTTGACCAAAAACTCAAACTTGATGTCTTAGCTTGGTGAGAGTAACAAGAGATGTGCTAGGCTAGGGTGCACTAATATATTTGTAAAATAGGTCAATCCCTTCACTTAAGGTTCCTTAACGAGAGGGTTAGGGTTTTTGTAACTACACCTGCTAGCAACCCTAGCGGCAATGCTTTAGTAACTGCTCCTACTAGAAACCCTAGCGACAGTTCTTCAACAAGCTTAGTATCCTTATGGATATGATCCCTTCCATTGGTTAAACTGAATGGATGAGGCATGGGCCCAAAACCTATTAGAATATAATGGATGTGCTTGTTTAATCATATAAAATAACACTATTGTCACCCAAACATAGGCCAAAGCCACCCTCGAGCACTTTAACCTTGACAAAGAACCATTCTAGAAGCAAACCCTAGGATGGATAGCCAAGCAATGGTGGCACAACTTTATCCAAGGATAGTGCACCAAGAAAGAGTAAGAAGAGATGATCAGAGAGTCCAAACGATAACCAAGAGATAGTCCAAGAAAAAACCAAAATCTTCTAGTTGCAGCAGCTGCAACAACAAATATCGTCCAAACTTGTGCATAAACTGGCCAACTTTAGTGTGCACAAGTGTTTCTTCTGTAGTTCTGAGAATACTGGCCAGAATGAAGACTGGCCTCCTATATTTATACTAATTCTGGCAGACTACCTGGGATGACTTCTCATTCTGGGTACTAAATATTTAGTATATAATATTTCCTTTAGCCGACTTCTTCTCTTGGAGGCTAATAACCTAATACAAGTCATTCTCTTGAGACGAATTATATTCTAGGGTTATTAACCAATTAATTAGGGTTTCTTCTTGCTTCCTAAAATATTCTATTCTCGTTAGGTTTACTCATGGAGGTAAATACCTCTTGCAGCTACCATAATATCAACACCTCAAAGTATCATATCATTTAGGATTAGCTCCCTCCTAATCCTTGCTTCATGCATGAATGCATTCTCTTCTTTTGGAATTCTGTAATCACTTCCCTCCATCTAAGAGAGTCCAGGATTCAGTCTGCATCCTTGTTTCCTTATGCAAAGTGTCATGAGTCTTTTTCTAATTTCCTCTTAATTGCTGACTTATTTCTCTTTTGACTTCTTATGGGTCTCTTCAAGTTTGATTCTAATTTCGGCTTATTTGTCAGTTGTTACTTATATAATATCTTCCACAGGAATTGTTACCAAGGATTGTCAATGTACTTCATCTTCTCATGTGTATTTCTTGACTTGTAGTGATCATGATAGCAATCATTATCTTGTTATTCTTCCATAGGTATTTTTTTCACTTGAACATCTTATCTTCTAGGAAATAGATATGCAATATATATATATAGAAACTATGTAAACATGGTATGTAAAAGAACTATGAATAATGTTGTTACATTGACTTAGAAGAAGAAGTATGTTTTATCCTGCTTGGCCTTCTTCGAGGGTTCCCTTTCTTCGACAACTATTTCTTTGTCTGTTTCCTTCCTTTTTATTAACTCGGGACAATGGTTCCTATAGTGACCATATTTTCGATAGTTGAAGCATTGTATCTTCGACATATTATTTTCTTGATTTGGTTTCTTCCTTGAGCCAAACTTCTTCTTATTTCTGAAATTATTGAACCTCGCTGTGAAAAAATGATCATCGTATTTCTTTTGGGGTTTCTCTTTTGCATTAATACTTGATTCTTCTTGTGCATAGAAAGTCTAGAGTTATTCAAATGTGAGATAATACTTTCTTGTGTTCATGCTTGCAAAAAATGCATCCCATGTCTTGGGAAGACCATTGAGTATTGTATTTACCAGTTCCTTTTCTGAAATGATTTCTTCAATAACTTGTAGTCGATCTCTTAACTGAGATATTCTCACAAGGTATGATGTTATGATGTCATCATCATTCATTTTCATGTCACAGAGCTCATTCTTTAGACTCATTACTTGTCCAATGTTTCTGATTGAGAATAGGTTAGTTAGGGCTTCATACATCTTCTTATATGACTCAAGACAAGAGATGTAGGGTTTCAAGTGATCTTTTATAGATTCCACTATGATACTGATGGAATTGATGTCATTGTCTTTGAACTTCTCCATAACTGCAATGTTCTGAGGTTCCTTCTATTTTCCTTCTTCAAACTATGGTTCCACGATATTTCCTTTCATGATATCCAACATTTTATTCTTGGCAAGGATGAGGTCAATCCTTGTCTTCCATGCTCTAAATTTAGAAGCCCCTTCTAACTTCTTTTCTGACTTCATAGAGTAAGTCATGACTACTTTGACTTTTTCAACCTTTGACTTTGACTTGGTCAACCTTTGATTCTGACCAAAAACTCAAACTTGGTGTCTTGGCTTGTTGAGAGTACTAGGAGGTGCACTGGGTTAGGGCGCACTAGGATATCTAGAAATTATGTCATTATATTCATTTAAGGCGCCTCAACAAGAGGGTTAGGGTTTTGTTGATGGGACAAAAAATTGAGTACAACTGCAACTATAACTGAGCAAATCCTCCCAATCTATCTTCTAGTGGTTACACTATCTAAAGATAGTGTGGAACCATAACCTGTTAGAAATAATATATGTGATCATTTAACCATAGACAATATAGCAATATTGTCACCCAACCATAGGACGAAGACACCCTCGAGAACGTTAACCTTGACAGAGAATTATTTTGGAATCAAACCCAAGGCCTAATAGCCAATCAATGTAGAATACTTCTCTCCGGAGCTAGAAGACAAGGAAGAAAGTACAAACCATAACCAATATAAAATCCAAGACTAAACCGAGAATACAGGTTGCAGTTGTTGCAGCTATAACTACTCTCCAGACTTGTGCACTTACTTAGTTTTTGCAGTGCTCACTCTTACATTTCTGTAGTTGCAAGATGTGTGTAGAAATTGAGCTCTAGCGCCTTATATTTATACTTCTTTTTCCAATTTCCTTGGGCTGAATTCTCTTTCTAGAGGCTAAAGACTCAATATAAAATTTTCTCTTTAGCCAATTTTACTTCTAGGGTTATGTCCAAGTCTTTTAGGGTTCTTCTTTCTTCCCAGAATATTCTATTCTTTTAGGGTTACATGTGGAGGTTAATACCTCCCATCACTACCATAATATCAATAGGATGTTCAAGCCTTCTAAGGTTTACCAAAGAAGGCCTCCTCTCAAGTCTCACATTGCTAAAACCCTTTACCATAATACCTTCCTCTTGTTCCAATGGCTCTCCCTTGGGAAATGGACCTCTACAAACCCCTTAACATGGCCAATATCCAAGGTTACCCTAACAAAATGCCAAAATAAGTGAAAAAGTGGTTTCCAAAGTTCCTAGGAAACAATGTGATAACTGCTAAAGACCACATTTATGCCATGGGACGAGACATGGACAATGCGAGTATTGATCATGAAGATGTGGCCATGAGGATATTTTCTTCATCATTGATTGAAGAAGCCCTTGATTGGTTCAAAGGACTCCCTAATAATGATATCACTTCCTATGATTCTTTTTCCAACTTATTCAAGAGAAGATGGTCGAAAAAGACAGATGGTGGCACAATTGGGACACAATTCAATAAAATAAAGAAAAAGGAGAATGAAACCGTAAAGGAATTCATTTCCATATTTGATAGGTTGTATAATAAAATTCCAACAGATTATCTCCCTACAACATCCTCATATCATTTCCTTTACATGAATTCTTTTGAAGGGAATGTCTGGCACATTCTCAAAGATAAAAATCCCACATCGTTGGAAGATGCTAAAGAGTTCAGTATTGATATTGAAGAGAATATCCTTGATTCAAAAATAGAACCTTTTTAGTACCCTCATACCAAGACAAAAGCAAGGACGAAGGTTTCCAACAACAATGTTCCTGATCTGATTGCTCTCCTGAATCGGAAGATAGACCAAAATGAATACTCAATTTGTTCAAGTGTAGAATCAACTTATGAAACATATGACTACAGTGGAAAGAAGTCATTTTTCTCCCATACCTCAGTTTTCCAGATAACAAAGAGATGCCACTAGTTGGAAACCAAGACCTCAACAAGAAGCAAAGGCCCCATATGGTTTGAAACCTATTGGGATAATTGATATAGAAGCTTGGTGTCTCGCATGCCAAGAACCCCATAGGGAATATGAGTGCCCCAGAAGAGATGAACATGCTACCCAATAATAGATCAATGAAGAGAAAAGAATAGGAGAAAGAGAGGGGATATTTTGGGCCTTAAATAAATTGACATATGATCAGAAGAAGGAATTAAGGAGGAGGTAAATTCTATCCTACAGAAGACAAAATGCTTCAGCCCCTCCGTCACATCCTGATACTCTTCTTCCATCAGTAGAAACGGTGGCTCCACTACCTCCACCACTAGTATGTGAGTTTCTTCCTAAGACAACTCCGACAAATGACATTCAATTGAATGTAGATGTTGCAAACATGTTTAGAAAATTGAATATGATGCTCCTAGTGATAGAGATGTCTAAGATCCTTTCTGTGAAAATGGAAAATTTGAAAATATTACAGGTGTCATCCGAGAAGGAGGATCTTCCCATAATTTTGAATACTATGTATCTCGATTGTCCAAGAGACAAGAAACCTCCCTTATATATTTCAGTAGAAATGAATGGCCTCTGCTTGAACAAGTACATGCTTGATTCAGGGGCCTCAACAAATGTAATGTCATTGAAATTGATGAAACAACTTGGTTTGAAGACAATTTGACCTTATGGAAATGTTTGTGTTATTGATTCAAGATGAGTTGAGTTCTTGGGGATTCGTGAAGACGTTCATGTATTTTTGATAGATTTTCCACATATTAGAGTCCTTGTGGACATATTGGTGATCGATGTTCTAGATGCCTAGGGGATTATATTCTCGAGGACTTAGTCATCATACCTTGAAGGTTTCCTTAGCATGAACCTTACACATCCATATATTCCAATTTGCGATGGAACGTATGCGATATTACATAATAAGTAAAATAAATATACAGATGTGATGGATATGAGGGGCCCTAACTATGTCAGTGAACACTACTATGATATGCCTCCACAATTTATTGAGTATGAGCCATTTGAGTTACCCTTCATGTAGGAATATTCCATAGAGATGTTTCTCCCATGGATAGATAAAAATAATACTGCAAAGTGCCATGGGAAGGAGTTAGGGTCTATTCATATTATGGAAGAAGAATATGAGAAATATGAAGAAATATTCAAAGAAATATTCCACACAAAGCTTCCATACGATGAGAATACACCTTGCATCAATTTGGATAAAGGAATTCTTGTGCTGATGTGGGACAAAATAAAGGGAAAGCCCAAATATGACCAAGAAGACAACAATTCTTGACTTGGACCTTACATCATCATGAAGAAGTCTGACAAATAAAGGTACTATCTGGAAGCATTAGATGGGAGGAATATGCCACTACCGATAGATGGGTCTCTTCTCCAACCTCACATCTAGGTCACATGACTTCTTCAGGGTCCATGCCCTAGGTAAGTAAGTAAGTCATTTTGGTTCCCTTCATTTTCATATTGATTTCTCAGATTAGTTTAGATGCATTTCCTTTTCATTTTTCTCTACTTTCATATTGATTTCATGCTTAGTTTAGAACTTTTTGAAAAAATGTCAAAATTTTATTTTTCTAGCTTAGTTGGTTTTGATTATGATCATATGAGAACAAGGCTGACTAGGCCATCCTTCACTTGAAAATTTGATGTTTCCTTGAAAGCACATGTCTACCAAGATATGTTTCATTTCTCATGCTCTCTACGACAAACACATGTCCCCAAGTAGGAGCGAGATGTTATCTCCATTTTTGGATAACTAAGGAAATTATGTCTCGAGGACTTCAAGTTTCATATATGGAGTGTCGAGAGACTACATGACCAACAATACCCTTTTTCACAGATGGAAACCCCTCTCACCACCATAAATGGTCACAGATTTCCAAATGGCATTCACCACATCAAATGGCTTCTGGAAGGTAGTGGGCCTTTCTCCATGAGGTACAAGTCATTATTATGGTGAGAATCATTTCAATATTTAAGCCAACTGAGTATGTTGTATCTTACATTGTTGTAGATTTCATGATATATGCTTGGACATTATTCCTTTTTCCCTGCTTCACCTTAGTGGTTGACATTATTCCCTAGTAAATGGTCTTCCTTGGGGATGTGTTTTTCTACTAGGAATTCCCTTAAATATCCTTTGTACCACTCCCAACCATACTTACCACTTTCAATAATTATTCCCCTCCATTTCCTTATCTCTTGGGATTTTAGGGTGCATTGACCCAATAATGGGTTGTACCTCATTCTATTGGAAGAAGGGGATGAAGGTCCAAAGGGGTTGATTTTGGGTAAAATATAAAATGGTTTTATAAACCTTCCATATGCTTCACCCAAGGATCACCCAAGAAAGCAGTGAAACACTTATCTTTGAGTAAAGGGGACCCCAAATATAATAAAGAATGCTTAAAAGGTTAGTTGAAGGATAGGATGCCTCATCACGAGTTGACCTATCATCTAGTCACCATGCCCTGGCAGTGACCATTGACCTCTCCTTATGTTATATTGAAATACAATACAATGAAAGAAAGATAAATGGAAATTGATGGGCTTGGAAAAAGTTCATTGTAGATGAAGTTACCACACACCCTCTACAAAGGAACCCATGAATGAGACATTGTGACCCCTTGTATGTCACAATCCATATGCCCATTGAGTATTGACCCCAACCACTTCACCCACTTTACATGGATTAGAGAGGGATCTCTTGGAAACTCTCCTTGACCTAGGGAAAGATCAACCTAATAGGACACCTCGTCAACCCTCCCATATTCAATCTTTACAAGTCGCATAGTGTCTTTGAGAATTTAATTGTTTGATATATTGATATTCCATGCACATTATTAGGTGGATCATTTATTGATTGGATTCACTTATCATGATGTTATGACTTGAGATCCTTGGAATTCATTCTCATTTGTTTTTGCAGGACCTAGTTGGTGGACAGTTTTGGCAGAACAAGCCTAGCTTAGGCTTCCATGGTGATTCATATCCACAGGTTTGATGCCAAGGGCCCACATGTCAGATGAGAAAGATCAGACTTGGAATGCCTTGATATTGACTTGTATGACATAGCCTAGCCCCCACATGCCAAACTATTTTCCTAGGAGAGGGAAAACGTCACTCCTAGAGGCATGACATCACTTAGGGGGGATTAGGGCTTGGTGGTGAGGTTCCACTCATTTACACATGGACATTTTGAGGTGAAGAGGGTATTCACCATGATGATATTATCTATATTCTTGGCATGTGGCCTTTGGAGGCATAACTATGCTTCTCCAACACCAATGGCTTCTTCCAAGAGGCAAAATGTCCCCTAAAGGGGGGACGTCCATGTACAATTAGGGTTTATATGTGAAAAAGTAAAAAATTAATTGAATTATTTAATATTACTTTGTTAAAGGGGGAAATATTACGGTTGTTGACCCATAGTATTGTGGTTTACCCCTTAATTTATGGACAAGTCACCTTGGTGACATTTTGTATAAATAAGAGATCATACGATCTCATTTTAACATAACTCTCCCTCTTGTGTGAAGTATTGGTATGCAATGTTCGCTATCTTTGGAAATATTGTCTCTTTTGGCTCTTGTTTATGGTTATTTTATTGATTTTATGGTTGATGAGAGTGATGCTCTAGCCTCAGAAGGCTTATCTCTTGCTATTGTGGTGGATTATCTTGGAATTTTCCCTTGAATTGGTATGGTTTTTACTCTCATGCTATCATTTGTTTCAATTCAAGGTCATTGTGCTAGGATATAGGTGGGAAGTATAAGGGCATACACCCCCACCATATTCTTCATCATTTTATGCTTCATGTTATTGGTTAAACAAGGGTTTTCTAAGGGAAGTATAAGGGAATACACCCTCTTAGCTTAAACCCTAGCTAGAGAAACTTTCCTTGAGAAGTAAAAGGGATTACAACCCCAAGAGGTAGCTTCAATATCTCTTTATTTTCATGACCCCATTAACAAAATAGTTAAGAGCACTAGTAATTTATTATTTCATTCGAGAACTGAAATATTGCATTCGGAAACATGATTTTTGGTCATTTTTACTTCCTGCAAAGTGGATTGTATTCATTGTTCCTTGGGAACTTCACATCCACTAAGGAATCACCATAAAGGGGATACTTATTTCTTCAATTATTAAATTACATCTTCAACCATTAGGGCTGTAGAATCCCTAACTCATTTTCTTGAATAACTCCCTTATCAACCATTGGATTTTGCTCAAAGTTTGTACACTTATTCTTCTTGGTCTAGCACACTTTTTGGAAAATTTTGAGGGGATTTAAGTGGCTGATTTCCTTTCTGATATAATTTGTTGTATAAAAGTGTTTACAACCACCTTATCATTTTATTCTAGAATATTGGTTTTTCATCTTGAGTTTAACTAGTCATTAACTAGTTTTTCTCTTGTATTTTATACTTCATATCTAGCATTTATTGAGCAGATTATAGTACCATTATATTTTTTATATATGTTGTTATATATTTCTGCAAATTAGGAACAACAATATTAACTTGTCAATCCAACTAACATACATCATTGCAAAGTGGTTTTTCTTGTGTCTCGGGTAGGTATTTCACCATTTACAAGTTACTCAACATACTTGGAAACCGTTGGACCTTCCCAAGTCTTCATTCCACAAATTTCACTCTACTTAGAATTTAAATTTAGGGTATTCACTTCCATATCTATCAATATCTATCACATTCCCCATAGGGTCATCGAGATTGCCTCCCTAGAGTGACATAATCACCCTTGAAGTGTGGGAACTACATCGAGGTGACATTGGGTGTATGATTCCCAAGTTGTATCACTTTATTTGTAGTTGGGTTGGGATTTTCCCAACCTACAACTTGTGCTATAACAAGTTCCTTAGTATCTTGCATGGGTTCAAACCTCAACCTTTTATCTATTGAGATGGATTTACCCGAAAAATGCCATATCTTGGAGATGGGACACTTTACCAATAATTTGTTGTTTATTTGCATGGTTTTATGTGATATAATTACTCAAATTAGTCATTTCAACCATACTAGATTATTAGGTTTATTATGGTATCTCCTTTAGGGTCTTTTGTTTCTCCACAACTTGACCTACCAATGCATTAATATTCTAATCTCATTCAAATTCTAGTACATGATATAAATAATTCCACAATCGAAATATGGAGACTACAATTTCTAAAAATTTAGTATCTTTAATTTTTGTCTTCTCCAACCTTTCCTCTGCTTACTTTAGGTGT
The DNA here is from genome assembly GCA_000966675.3 of Picea glauca. Taxonomy (NCBI): domain Eukaryota; kingdom Viridiplantae; phylum Streptophyta; class Pinopsida; order Pinales; family Pinaceae; genus Picea; species Picea glauca. The sequence goes on from JZKD02S1998331.1 coordinate 125,621, forward strand.
CGAATTAGTGACAATTGATATTTTATAGAAATGTTTTGTACTTCTTTTTCCAATTGTTAATTATTTGAATAAAGAGTCTAGTAGGAATTTTGAAGTATTATAATCTATTCCTATGCAATAATGTGTGCAATAGGTTTTGAAGGTCCTACTGTCACTTCCATGTACAATATTTCAATCCTAGTTGTCAATAGTTCTTTGATTGAAACCTCTAACACATGATTCTTCGTAAATTTATAATAGGTGTGCCCCAACCTATAGTGTCAACCTTATAACTCAATCACTAAATCATTGATGTACAAATTCATGTGCATTCAAAGAATTCCAAAAGCATACAATGCTACATTTGGAACTTGGCAAGAGGTCCTTTTATGAATTTTTTTTGGAGACAAAGGAACCATGATTTATTTCCAAATATTCATGAGAAAATACTTCTCTTAGATATTCAATAGTACTTATACTTGGTGATGGAATGGTTCATGGATTATGATTTGAATATTTTTTTTACTCGGTCGATTGTTCACCTTCTGGTAGTGGGAGAATCTCAAAATACTATTGAAGAGAAATTACCTCGTGTGATGCATCTTGATGAAACATATATTCTACCTCTAAAAATGAATATAAAATATCTGTGATCTATTGAATCTTAATAAGAAGAGTTGATTTTGACTCTTTTATCATTTGTTGCAATGGTGGTCTCATGTCCTTCAAGCCAAAAATATTTGTTGAGAGCTCTCAAAGCTTCTTATGGAATCATATATTGATAATCACTTATTGCAGAAAAATTAATAGGTCGTAAAAGATCATCCATTTCTAAACTGGGTTCATTAAACAAAATAAAAATGTCTACAAAAATGGACTAGGAACCAAAAATTATTAAGGATCCTACGAGAAGAAATCTTGGCTAACTTCCTCCAAAAATTCTTTCAAGTTCAAGGATCAAGCTAAGCAAACTGTGAGTTCCTTATTGAATAATACTTTGTCAAATTATTTTTAAGTGGAGTCATGAGATGATCAAGTTTATTCCAAAACAAACAAGAAGCATCAAACAAAGCAAAAACAAAAAGGAAAAGAAAAATGAATCGTACTACCGGAATAGAAAGACTTATCCCTGGAAACAATGCCAAAGATGTCCTTGGAGTCACAAACCTGAATCTAGACCCACTATCACCTCAATTTGGAGTCCTTGTGTCTAGGCTCACTCCTGGGGAATCCAAGGGGGTAGATCCTATTAAACTATGTGAAAGTTTGTTTTAATTCTAGGAGTTAATTTAGTTGTTTAAATAAGAAAACCCAACCCAATGACATGAAACAAATGCAAAATTTCAATTCCTTTAATGACAAGCAAACCCTTTATTTATAAATCAACAATTAGACCAATTCCTAAAGATTACCCCAAAATTAATTAAATGAGATATACAACAATAATACTATTATACAATAATGAGACAATGTTATGAAATAATTATGAGAAGCAACTTCACATTTAGATAAATTGTGTTCCAATAAATAAAGAATACATAAAATAAAAAATGCTTTGAAACAAATATTCACATGAAAGGAATTTGCTAAAAAGTAAATTGCTTGAAAAAGTAACTTGCTTTAAAAGTAAATGTTGTGAAAGAGTGTGTAGGTTGATTTTAGCAAGTTTTAGGTCTCTCTTTAACTAAGGGGGAGATTACGTGTGAAAAATGCAAGCCTACATTATGTTACTACCCCCATTTCTTATCCCTTCAACCAAAAAGAATAGTTTGGTGCTCAATAATAAGAACAAACAAGGTTCGTCACTAGCTCCACAGGTCAAATCTAGAATGTTTGGACACTCAACATGGAGGACACATAGTATCGTGAATCTGTCCCCGAATTCAACCCCTTCTAGCCTCCCAAGTCACATTTTTTGGTGGTAGAAGCAATAATAAATTGGGTTCCTAATTAATCTAGAATCTCAATCCTTTTCCCTTCCTTAGTTATCCAAGATCCACAAAGTGCCAAAGGGAGGGAATACAGAGAAAAATGCGAGGCAACAATATGATTACTTTGCAACAATTTAACTTAAACTAGCCTTCACAATAATGGATGGATAACAAAGACAAGCACTATGCAAGGTGTGGGCAAAATTAAATGAATTGAAAATAAAAGCACAACCTCACAACTATGGCACAAGATGGAGGACAAGCCTACCGGTTTGGCCAAGATGGATAAATAAAAGAAAAGAAGAAAATTAAATTTTAATCTAGCCTTCACAATATTTCATGGATGGTGAAGTCAATCACTATGCAAGGTGTGGGCAAAACACTAAAATAAATTTACAAATTTTAGATTTGGATAATGAGATAAAGAATGCAAGCGCAAGAGACTCTCTTGGGCTTCTTACAATGCTTAGAGAATGAGAATAGAGAAGAGGGTTTGGAACCAAAACTCTTGGATGCTTCCTTGGGTCTTTTTGGGCCAAAAATATGCAGAAATTGTCCTTAAACCCATGTAACGACCCTAATTAGATACATGCTTAAAGATTATAAAGCAAAATTAATTAAAAGAAAATGATTGTGATTAACTAAGTAATACTTTAACTACAGACCACATTTAATGACCTGAGAATTATAATTTAAAAGATCAATGAAAATGATATAAAATGGTGGCGTATGCAGAGAGGAAAGCCATGAATCCCGAGTAGATAAAACAATAATTCATGAAGAAGGACGGGGGACAGAGGGTGGTTGTGGAGTAAGTGAGTGAGTCGGTTGGGAGGAATAAGGAGGGGAAAGAGGGGGATGTGCGCACCATTCGACAGGGGGGGGTGGTTGCAGAGGACTGTTTTCTGGCTATATGCAGAGAGCCGAGAGCTTTGCTGTGAGATTGGTCTGCTCAGATTGAGGCACGGGATTTTATGGTTGTGACATATTGATCAGGCAGGCACCAAGTTGCTAGAGGTTTTGGGCACGGGGGCCAGGATATCCGTAGATATCCTGGAGCTAGGTCGTTTTCCTAGTTGGCATGGTGGACATTAGTTTTGGGCAGTTATTTTCTGTGTCTGTGGCAGGAATGGACTGTGTAGCAGAGAGCAAGGCAGCAGGCAACATAAATTAGCATCAGAACCAGGTACTTTTTCAAGTTATGTATCTATTTCTTTCTGCCATGAATTCAGTATTTGTTGATAAATCTAAGATACTGAAGTTTCTGTTATGAAAATCAATATTATGCTTGGAAGTTATTGTTTCAGTTTATTTCATAAAATGTTTATGAGACTTAATGATGTTTAGAAATATATAAGGGAATTACATATGGTATCAGAGCGTCTTAGTTTGAAATCTGGAGCCTAAGGGCCGAAACCCGGAGTTTTAACTCCAGCCATGTTTCAACTATAAGAGAAACATGTTCAGTTTGAGTTGTTATGACGGAAATAGTAACGGAAATGCACTTAGGATAATACTCCTACGTGAAACCCAAGCAAATAAGATCATATATCGCAAGCAACAGTTTTAGGTAGAACCTTATAACTAGATCATATATGGTCACTACAGTTGTAGTCTGAACATTCGAAGGAATCCCTTTAAAATAGTGGCAGCAAACCGGATAATGGGAGGGATCACCTTCCACAAAATGACTATCCTTAAAATGACAGGAATAAAGCTATTTAGCACGAGAAACAGAGATGATAACTTAGTTTTATTTTTAGGATTACTTGTCAACGAAGTTTAGGGTAGAATAGACACCTGAAATCGACGGAAATGTTGAGGGAAAACTTCTATTGAAGGCTTGAAGAGTGAAAAAATTTAATAACTACACGAACTACACTAAATAAAATGCAAGAAGATAATTGTAAGACCAGGGAACGGGCTTTTACGTGGAGGAATGGATGTGATCCATCGGATCTCACCTAGAAATCCCGTTAGCCATTAGATTTAGACAAGTTGCACGAGGTTTAAGCCCTAGCATGCATAGGAGGAGTTATCGGGAAATCTGAGTCATCGAGGTTTTTCGAAATCCTGAGAACGGATCCTAGCCGTTGATATCGGCAGGACGCATGTCAGTAGATCCCGTAGAGTCGGAGATTGGCATATTGGGGTTTCCGGAGTCATGAAACTCTTGCGCAATGAAATCGCGATCCATGATTTCCCAATACGATCAGAGCCGTTCCATTTGAGGGATGCATGTCGCAGATCCAGAGAAAGTCGACGATTGGGAATCCCGTAGACATAGACACATTGGTATCGAAATCCCAAAACCGTGAGAAGCGATCTGGACCGTCCATTTGGAAGAACACGTGGCAGAGATCGAGTGAGAGTCGGGATATTGGCCATCGGGAAATCGGAGTTCTCAAGGTCATGAGAACTGGGACCTCGAAGGTCCCGAAAGCCCGAGAGTCAATCAGGACCGCCCATCTTCAAGAACAGGTGGCAAAGGATCGGGCGCTATCGGAGTTTTGTTCATCAGAGAATCAGGGTTTCCGGAGACAAAAGGCTCGTACATATTGAAATCGGGATATGTGATTTCCCGATCGGATCTGGACCGTCCATTGTGCAGGACGCGTGTCAAGAGATCCTGTAAAGTCGAGGATCGAGAAATCGAGGTTTTCGAAGATAAGGAAACTGCGTCGCCGAGAATCGCGATCGGCAATATCCCGAAGGTGACGTAACCAAGGTGGGACCCCTAGAGTCAGAGTAAAGGACAAGTGTCCATCATCGAGAAGAGTTGGGAAATCCATGGGAAAATCCCGATACAATCAGAGCCGTCCATCTGTGGGACAGGTGGAAACCATCAAGAACCCATCGAAAAATCAGGAATCGGCATATCGGGGATTTCGTGGACACGAAACCTTTGCATTTTGAAACCACGAAGTCTAAAACCCCGAAACAGCGAGAGGCGATAAGGACCGTCCATCATTTCGGACGCGTGTCAGAACCCGAGAGAGAGCCGGGAATCGGGAATCGGAGTATTCGGGCACACAAAAGTCATGTCACACGGAATCGCGAAATGCGATTTCCCGACGAGATCTGAACCGTTCATTTGGTGGACAGGTGTCAGCAATCTAGGCAAGGTCGCGGATCAGCGTATCAGGGTTTTCGAGACCAGAGAACGCTCACAGGGTGGAATCGCGATCTGCGATATTTCGATGGAAGTTCTGAGCCGTTCATTCCGAGGACACGTGGCAATGATCGGAGCTATCGGGAAAGGTCCCGATGGGAGTTCGTCCACCAGGCCATCGCGCATCGGGAAATCGGGATTTTCATGGAATAGCGGTCAATGACAGTAAGAATCGCGAAACCCGGAATCCCGATAAGGATAAGACCGCGGTCACAAGGAAAGGTGGTGTGGACCACGGGCTTAGCTTGGAGGGCTAAATCTCTAGGAACATATCGAGGATCGGAAAATTGCGAGTCCTAAGGAACTGTGAGTCTCGACAATGAAAATCCCGAAACCCCGATGAAAGATAGGGCTAGGGTCACGTGGGGCGCCGGTCATATGAGATGGGAGTCTAGCCCGAAGGGCTAGAACATAAAATGTCGTATCGGGAATTTGAGGGAACAAGAATTCTTGACTTTAGGGAATATGAAACCCTGAAGCCCGATAATAGGATTCCTAAAGGAAATTTGGGTGTGATCCCAGGGTAGAGAACGTGAAGAAATGGGGAAGACCCGAGGGTCGGGTATTGACCGGTGACTCCAAGGGAAATTCGCAGAGCCGCTTGGCTCGGTTGATGAAGATGAAAGGTCCAGTATACACATACATACGCATATAACAACAAGTTTACACAGGTGAATGATTTTTTTTTATTTACAAAGGAAATAAACCAAAAGAGAACAGCAAAATTCGTACAGAACGGGAATTTCAAGCAAAATCATTTTGTTCAAAAGAGGAATTTACCATTTATTACCACGGCGTGAGGAAGTTTTGTGCAAATCCTCAATTCGAATAACCCCACGATTCTTCATGAAGGTACTGAAACCATGACTGAATCGTACCCTTACCATAGTTGAGGGCGAGCTCCGCAACGTGTACAGACAGGGGATTGATACCCAATATTTCAGAGAGATTGGACTCCAGGTTCTGGATCGTGTCAGTGGCCATATCACTGCACTCGGTTACTGTAAAACGAAATGGAGCACATACAGCATTAACCAACGCTAGCGAAGTGCTCAGAATGATAGTGAGGATGCGAGCCATGGCAAGGGAGATTCTGGAAACCTCTGAGCAGAGCAGAGGCAGAGCTATGATGGGAAAAGACTACTGCAAGGAAAGTCCTAGCGGATGAGAAAGTCGGACAGGGTAAGGACGCATGGGGAGTTCGAAGGAGCTGACAGGTGTAGGATGGTGAGGTTAGATACGATGGAGTTTGAGGAAGCCAGACAAGCACGTGGTACCCATGCGTGCCCAAATTTTGTGTGCAC
>JZKD02S1998331.1:142201-157823 GCA_000966675.3 Picea glauca
TGAAAATAATGCTAGAAATTGATAGATATGTGGCTGGAAATGAAAATATAAAATGTATGAAGCTTTAGATGGATGAAAAAAATGGATTTCCAGATCTAAAATCCACTCCTCCAAGCCTTTGGTAACGTGCAAATTTTGTAAATCCTTGCTACAAGATACGAAAAAAGGTGAGTGTGTTCTAATAACTTGCAAAATAATTTCCAAATATACTAGAAAAAACTCGCAAAGATTAATAGTAATACTACCACTAATCTATCCCAAGAAAAATACTTTGATTGGGTCTCCAAGTGAAATAATGCAAGTAAGGAAATACAAAAAAATAATTGCAGCAATATTACCTCATAAACAAACCAAAAAATGGCTCTAAGAATACTCCAAGAGACACAAGATATCCTTCAAAGATTCTATTTTACTAACCAAGAAAATATTTTCCCAATGGCACCAACAATCATGAGAGAGATGAGAGAGGATGTGAGAGAGATGGGAGAGAGATGGGAGAAATTTTGGCGTAGTAGAGTTTCTGGGAGAATATATGTGAAAATGAGGAGGGGTAGGTTTTATTTTATATGAGGTAAAGAGGAGATACCTCTCTTGGATGAATTACAAAGTGGGTGAAATCATGAATATGGGTGTCTATTTGCTTGTTTTATGAGAAAAAAACTATATTTTCACAAGTTCTTCAACTTTTGGTATACAAAAGTATTTTTTTTTTTTTTAGAATTTCACTTTACAGTAAAAACAAAACTTGTGAAGAGTTTTGTTAGCTTTCCATTGACTATTTTTCAAAATTGTTTTATTGATATTTGATATGTCAATTTGAAAATTGTTTAACAGTATGTTCCTTAAACATGAAAGGAGTGATAATGAGTATTTTTTTCCCCTAATCTATTATTAAATATTTTTTTTAACAAATGAAATATACTGCAACAATCGACAAAGACTCTATTTTATTATGACTAAACTTTGAATCTAACAGATGAATATTATAATTTGTAGAATTTTTTGAAGGTGACCACGCCGAAAAACATTGTAGATTTTAAACACATGTTTTCCCCCACCTTGTATCTATCTTAATTTTTATTTAAAATTTAAATATAAAAATACCCTTTTGAAAAGAATAGTTTAAGGATTATGAATATAAAATTTTTAAAATTTTTCACTGTGCATTTTTAGAGATACAGATATTTCATTTCAGTAAATAACAATGTAAACTGAAAATATTATGCAATGTTTTTTTTTTAATTTAAATAAAATTAGATAAAAATAATGAAAATGAAAAAAAATTATAGGAATTGAAAGTAGATTCAATTTTGCAAATGTTGGTATCATTTTTAAAACCAAATTCTGAGTATTTGCAGGAGTCCGCAACCTCCAAAGTTCAGGTAAGCTAGAGGGAATTCTCTGGTTCCCGCAAACAGTCTTAGTCACTAGCTTTCGGCCAAAAAATGTAATTCTAACGAAATCCATTAAAATTAAACGTTTTCCTAGCTTTTCATCCGAAAAAAAAAAAATCGGATGAAAGATGCATGAGAGAATTTCGTCGGCCAGAAACAATGAAAAGACATGTCGTATGGTTTCATTTCGTGCCAAATCGTATAAATAGGTTTTTGGCCGAACACATTTAACACAATTGATCGCTTGTTTCATGGTTTTCTAGAGTACCTAAACAAAGTTTCGAATCATCTTTTTCGTTTTTGTTAAACAAGGTAATTTATGTTTTGAATGCAGAAAACAAAATATGTTTTTTTTGAGTTCAAGTTTTTATTGGAATAACAATTTATATGTTTAAAGCTAAATGTTGAGCATTTTTTCAAGGTGAAGCCTTTGTTGAACATAAAATTATTGATATTATTTTTTAATAATTTTTGTGACAATGAAGTTTTTCTGAGACTATTCTGAAATGTTGATTTTGTTAAAACAATTTACAGATAACTATACTCATGGGAAACAAAAGTTTGCACAAGAGAAAATTTGATCGCACTCGAGATGAAACTCACCATAACAATCAAAGGAAATAACATTATTGGAGAAATAAACGAGACCATGCAAATATTGAAGAAAGAAACGATGATAATGTAAATAGATATTTTCAACAAGAAGAAGTCCAAGTAGGTATACATGAACATATTGTCTATATTAAAAGTATAAAATTCAAATTTAAAATATTGTTTAATATAATTGATTGTCATTAAGATTTGATGTTTTTCAAAACACATAAATAGATTTGTCTCATAACATCGATGAAGACGTTGAAACTGAAATTGAAGTAGAAGACGAATCACCTATAGGTATGTACATAAATTTAGATAATACAATATGAACACTTGTATATAGTTTAGTGAATTTATGTTCGGGTTTTGTTTTTTAATATAAAATTTAAATTGAAATATGCAGGAGAATCTATCAACATTGATGATGAAATATTAGAAACTGTTGATACTGACAAATTTGGAAAGAAAGAAGCTACAAATTATATAAGATATTGAACTAAGAATATGTAGAATATTTTTTTCAAAGATGAATCAGTAACAATACAAGCTCAAATTTTACTCTGTCTAATAAATTCAAGAAATTTAAAAGAAGCTACATCATTATTGGGTATTCAAAAGTTGACAAAAGATACAAAATTGAAACAAAATGTCTTTGAAAATATAACAAGTGTATTAAAATCTTTTGGAAAATATCGAAAAAAAGATGTCACTGTTGTACATAGAGTGATACAAACAATAGTTGTTTCATCTAGAAATATAAAAGATCGTTTGACATAACACATGGAAAAAACGATGGGAACATCAAGAAAAACATTGTACAAACATAGAAAATTTTGATTGGAAATAGATGGAAATGATGAACTTGTTTGTTGGACAGTGATTTCTCGACAACCCTACAAAGATAGACTTGTAGAAAATGTTAAATAATTGGCCCGTAATTGTTGTTTGACAGAATCTTGTGTTTCACCACATACAAGGGATGTGTTGCGATGGAGAATAGCACAAAAAAATATGAAGAACATCCAAAACATATATTTCCACTGACACAAATACAATTTTTCAATAAGTTCAAAGAAGAGAATAAAAAAGTTAAAATTTTCATCAATACATTTGTGCAACAAAAACCATGGTTTGTTAGAAACATCACTGCCCGTGACACTTTTTGTTGTCATTATCATGTGGAATTTGAGTTATATTATGACACTTTTCTTTATTTTGCTAAACATTTATGGCCAAGTTCACCTCCTCCTTCCACATTCTATGCTTTTATATATGAAATTCTATGTGAAAGAGAAGGTGATGAATTATTTTACCAAAAAAAATGTGTTGGTGGAAAGAAATGTGATCGTTGTGGAAATCTAAGTTTTTTTCACTCAAATTATCATATTGATATGAATGATCAATTGTTTTCTAATATAACAGTCAATTGGAAGAGATATGAATATATCAACAGCACGACTCCACATTCTTCAAATGTTATTTTGAAAATGATTGATTTGAAAGTAGATAAAATCTGTGTGATAGATGTTTTGAAGAAGTTTGAGGAAGAAATTTATAAATACACCAAGAATTCACATAGAGCTCAATGGGAAAACCTACAATTCAAACAATCCCATGAAGTGTTTCCACTAGGGGCAATTTTGTCTGTAGTTGATTTTGCAGAGAATTACACATTCATTGCACAAAAAGAAGTACAGACTAAATATTATCATTCTGATCAAGTCACTATATTTGTCCATGTTTTATATACACATGCTCAATGGATTATTGATAACATAGAAAGAACCAATGGAAATCGACACGTTATTAAAGAATATCACTTTTATATAAGTGATGAGTAAGCACACGACACACATTATGTAAAACATTGTTTTGATAAATTTTATGATTCATTGAAAGAACACAGGATTGGATTCGGTTAACATTGGATATGGTCAGATGGGTGTGTGGGTCAGTTCAAATCTTCACAATCATTTTATTGGTTGTTTCTTCTTCATAAAAAATAAAACATTACACATTGTTGGAATTTTTTTGAGGCTGGTCATGGAAAATGAGAGAATGACGGTGCAGGGGAATGTGTAAAACGAGCACTTCGAAGGTATTAGATGAACCCTCATGATGATGGATTTGAATCCGTTGATCAAGTTGTTGAATGGTGCAAAATGGTGCTAATCCATGAAAATAATTCGTCAAAGGATGCGGGCAGGTGTGTATATATATACATGTTACACATGTATACAAGATATTTTTATTCACGTGTTCAAATTTATATTCAATCTTCAATCATTTTCTTGAGATATTTCAAGTTAGCAAGTTATTATTTTGTGTAGGTTCTTTTGGTATGTTAGAATCCAAGATTTAAATAGATCAATCCCATATGAAGCCAATACAATACATGGAACACGAAAAATGAATTTAGTTAAAACAAAATGCTATCAAAATGTGTTTGCATTTGATAGAAGAAATGAGTCTTGTTTTTGTTCATTTTTCATAGAGGACACGAAATCCATAGAGATTTGTGGAAATGAAAAATGTAGAATATGTTAAATCTTGGATACATACCCAACTTAATATAAAAGAGAAAATTCCACTTGCAAGATGATAGAAGATGAAATCAAATGAAACTATAGTGTTAATTGATGAAAATAGAGTTTTTGATATTGTTAGAGAAGGTAATTTTTATGTTTAATTTTTTTCAAATAGCTTGTAGATGTACTTGTGTGATAATCTAACACGAACTACTTGTTGTCAAACATATCGAATTGTTTGTTGGAGATGTCTTTGTCATGGTTTAGCCTATAGAAAACACTGGAAACATGAAATATTATTTGATGCGATACACAAAACAAAAGATGAGGTTATTAGAATATTTTGATGATAACAATTTTATATATGAAAGAGGATCCATCGTATTGAAAGGATATTGTTTTCAAGAAACCCATCAAACCAATACTCATGTTCACTTTCAAGACTACCATTCAAATGTCATAAGTTGTCAATATAGTGATTTGATATGTGCAGAGTGCATAAAGTTAATAGAAGTTCAATCAAGAAAAAAACAAGTTAGAAAATGGAAAATGTCCAAAGTTGATCATGAACAAATAATTGAAGATGACATACCATTACGATTTCTTTAAACAATTGACATGTACATTCTATAATTTAATATTTTGCATTGAAAGTACACGTATTTATGACTATCTAGGCTTTTAGAATCATTTCCAATTTAGTTTACTTTCATGGTCCATTCAATCAAGAAAAATTATATTTTTTATGAATTACAAAGTTTACCAAGCCTTATTTACAATTTCAGGGAAGAACCTATAGATTGTATCTAGGGAACCTAAAATGACCTATAATTTGGATGATTATACTTTAATCCTACAAATTATCCAGATCGTATACACAAATCCTTTAATGCATGTAACCAATTTACTACATATAAGATTTGGGTTCATTATTTGCAATGATTGTTCAATGGTTTTTCATATGAAGAGGATAACTTCATATCAAAACTAGGAACCATTTCCATGTCATTATAAGAGACTATTGATGGCTTAGAAAAACTTTAATGACATCTTAAAAAATATGATTAGCATCATAATTAAAGAATTCAAGGTAATACATATGATTAACATCCTAATTAAAAATTTTAAAGACATCTTAAAAAGTATCAATCTTAATTATGAAATTGTGAATTTTGATTCCAAAAGAGTTGATATTATATTAAATTGTTAAATTTGTGCATTTAGATTTCAATATCTTGAAGCAAATTGAAAACACAATTGAAATTATGAGCTACTTGAAAAATGTGTATGATGAACCTAAAACTACATATATTATACACATTAAACATAGTTGTCATTAAGTTTGATTGAAAAAAACTTAAGTTGAAAAAAAATTTGATTTTGTGGCCTAATAACAAAAAATAAAAAATAACAGGTCATCTACCAAGGCTTGGTTTGTTGCATTTAGATTTTCATTTTTTTAATTGAATTTGGAGTATATTCAAAATTCAAGGTAGTGTATGATTAACATCCTAATTAAAAATTAATATCACTATTGAATACTTCCATTAATGTTAGGTTTTATATTAATGGCATTAGTGAATAATTCCAATGTGCAGAGGATTGATAATTTCCATCAACAATACTTAAAAAATTTATGTCAATATAATTTTTTTTTTTTTTTTTTGTTAATTGGTCCGGACCTTTTTGGCATTGGGATTAAACTTTGGCTTGAGAAACCGCGACTTAGGGGCATCTAAGCCGTCAAAATCACCTGGGGATTGCACCCGGCCTGAGCCACACTAACCCTTAACATGGTTGGATTTTTTGTCCCTGCAAGTTTCGAACCGGTGACTTTTCAACACAGAGTGGCTTAAAAACGCACTTCGTCACCGACTGTCCTACACCTCGGGGACATATCAATATAAATTTTAATGAAAAACACTTGCTTATATTAAAGTATATTTAATTTTACATATTAAAATAGGTTTTAAATCATGTTTTTATTTCAATTTTTATTTCAAAGTACATATTTTTATTTCACATTTTCTTGAATAAATATATTGAAAGCTCGAAAAGAAAACACAGACTAACATAACCAGTTTAGTGTTGGAGTGTCATAGTGAATACTTACATTAATGGTATAGTGAATACTTCTATTAATGTTAGGTGTCATATTAATGGCATTGGTGAATACTTCCAATATGTAGAGGATTGTTAATTTCCAGATCAACCATTTACTACCATTTTCGATACATAAACAATTTATATCAATATAACTTTTAATGAAAATAAATTACTTATAGTAAAGTATATTTTAATTTTACATATTAAAATAGGTTCTAAATTGTAACACACCCACGATGGGGCATAAAAAAATTCTCTTTTGTTAAAGGACAAAATCTCCATTCATGGTTTCAAATTTGGAAATTCACGAAACCAGTCCAACCTCCTGGTCAAGGATCTCTGATTCTGAAGCCAAAAAACTCTCTGAGACCTTGATGGTATCATTCTATAATTAAAAACAACAACTTTAGGCTTCTTGGAGTAGGTTTAAAGGCACCCGTGACCTTCCCTCCCACTCCCCTATGAAATCTCAAAGTACTAGGCGTTAGCTCCTTTTCTGGATAATCCCCCTCTTGATGTGACCTTGGGCGATGACCTTATGGGACCGCGTGATTGTGGACACGGCCAAAGGAGGTTTGAATCAAAATGATTTTCAGCCCACAATTCTCCTCAAGCCTCCGCATGTCCTCTTTTCAAATCCATAGTTTGAATTTTGGCCCACCCTCAAATTTTTAACATCCATGCAACTCATATCCCCGCAATGCTATGGGATTGTTGATCTCCCAATCTTGATGGTACTTCGAAAACTAGCGGTTTAGATATGCCCCTCTCAAACCTACGAATCATATCTTACCTCTTGCAAAATCAACGAACAAGATCTCCTTCGTGATTTTGGGTTTTGGGAGTTTCAAATCTCAAAACCTTGATCTCTTCCATACTTCAATATTCCAAGTTGACAATCTACGGACACCTGTCCTCCTAATCAACGACCTTGCCTTTACTTCAAGTGGTTGACCTTTCAACTGGATCAATGGTCTTGTGGCCCTCTTCTCAATCAACGGTCGAGATCTCCTTCGGGTTTTAGACTTCTGAGATATCAAATCTCAAACTTCACCCTTTTTCCCAATGGATTTTATCCAAAGCCTATAATCCACTAATGCATATACTCTTGATCTGACGATCAAGGATTACTTCAGGTCTTTACCCGAAGTCCACATATTTGCTCCACGTCTCCCTTAGATCAGACGGCTATGAATTACTTCAAATATTTATCCGGAGTTATTATATTTTCACCATGTCTTCCTTGGATCTAATGACTATGAATTACTTTAGATCTTTATCCAGAGTTCTCATATCTTAACTGAGAAACTCTCGAAGGGATTTCCCGAAGTTATTGATCTGACGACTCAGATTCACTTTAGCAATTCGACGCTTGAGATTTACTTCGGAGGATATGACGATTCATATCTACTTCGTACGATCCGATGATCGACGTTTACTTTGGGTCTTCACCCAGAATCCACAGATTTATGCCACCTGTCATCTAGATCTAACGGTTCAGATCTACTTCGGACGATTCCACGGTCGACGTTTACTTTGGGTATTTACTCGAAATCCACAGATTCATTCCACCTGTCCTCTAGATATGATGGTTCATATCTCTTTGGCTCTATGGTGCTTCGACCCTTCGGCACTTCAGCGCTTCGACACTTCATAGTTTCGATGCTTCGGGCTTTGGGAGTTTCAACTCTAAATCTGAAACTCTCGAAGTGATTTCTATGAAGTGTATGATCTATCATCATGTGTACCTATGGATCTGACAGTTCATATATCCTTCGACTCTCTAGGACTCAAGAACCTCAAATCTCAAACTTTACTTTCACCCGAGGACAACTAATCTCCACCATGTGTCCCTTTTGATCCGACGGTTTAGATTTAATCCCGGGCTCCGACTCTCTAGGATTTGGGAGTTTCAACTCTCAAATTTATTTCTCTGGAGTTACTGATCTGCTGATGCATGTCCCCTAGTAATCAATGGCTAGGATTTACTCCGACTATTTTTCCTCTTCCATGTCCACAATCCTCCGAAGTTTTGGATCTTATGCCACATGTCCTCCTTGATGATGGATGGTCCCAATTTACTTTGGGACTTTGAGACTTTGACAATTCCACTCTCTTGTGGGCACAAGGGTTAAGTCTCATGCATTTACTTCTTGATCCAATGGTTATTGGTCCTTCATGCTCAGATCCAACAAATGGGATATGTTCCTCTCCTCTACGCTTCCTTTGTTCATTGGATACTGATCTGATGGTCCAGGATCCTCTCCACAACCGATCTGATGGCTTCTATCACTCCTCCTCCTGAGATTTTGACTTTCTCTATCTTAGAGGATTTTCTAAGTATTCAAAGGCCTCAGCTTTTGTTCCTCCTACTAGCCCGTCTCTTGGACCTCGTCTGCACTTCTGAAAAGCGCTTATCTCTTATGAGCTTCGGGACTTGGAATAATTCCTACTCCTATGCCCTCTTATCACTATCTCTTCTAAGCTTCAACTGCTTTGAACTCGAAGGTCTTTGTCCCTTTTATTCCTCAAAGGGATATTTGTGCCCTCCTGGCATCTTTCTCTCAAGCACTCCTTACTGAGCTACAAAGTGTTTGGTAACTTTGTGAGTGTCTCCTAAGTGATCTGTAACTTCAACTTCGGGACTTTGGTCACTCCAACACATGACTCTCCCAAAGCGCAGACTCCGAATCTCATAAATCGGATGGTCGAGAAGGATCTCGAGGGATCTAGAGATCCACAGTCCAGATTAACTTCGGGACTTCAGGACTTTGGGGATTTTTACTTCCCTTACAATGAACTCATAGTTCCCCAAACTTGTGAAGTCCAAAGGACTCAAGGGGTTAACTCTTTCACTCCTTTTTGTATCCAACGGTCACAAAAAACCTTGGCTCTTTCCGAATAGATTCTCATTTGTGCGTCATCTGAACAAAGGATCCTTCCTTTTGATACTTCAATCTTGCTATTATTCCTGATCTTGGTTTGCTCTGAAAGGCTTAAGATCCTTGTGCTCTTTCTCTAGAATGTAACACTTGGAAGAATCCTTCCATGTAACCCTTACGTTCATTCCTCAACTATATAACTTAAGTGGTTCTCGGTCTCTATTTTCCTCACAGAGAGCCTATGCATACGTTCACTATCTCTCTTTATCTTTAACAAACTCCATCCTCCAAGGGACTCAGAATGACTAGGAGGGTCAAGACATGTACATGAAACTATACCCAAGGTCAACGAACTCACAGTTCATGGCTCTAGCTTAAGCCCCCATAGGATGCAAGCATTTACGAGTATAAAACATATCCCATCCATATAATTTCCTACTTTACTAATTATACAATCAAGCATACACCAAAATGGGATATAGTATAAATCATTAAGAAAACATATATATCCCTACAACATTCATAGGATATCCAACTTTAATTCACAATACCACTTAAATACACAAGATATGCGATTACTTATCTATTATAGGTGGTAGCCAACTAACTCACTGTGGGTGTTCATCCTTCCACCCGACTATAGGCTCAGAGGCATTCATTCTTATCACTCTAACCACCCCCATTCCAAGCCATGATATCACCAGGGAACTCTTGCAGTTCTCAAGGATTCTTTCTCTATTTAAGATTCTTCTCAGGTTCTTTTCTCTGCAAACTTTCAGAGATTTCCTTCTTTGTTATGGCCTCGATCAGGTTGATTAGATGCTCACTCGGCATCAAACTCATGGACTTCTATTCATTAACCATTGGAGATATCTGCGCATTCTCCTTATTGATTTGTATATCTTTATTCAAGGATGGTTCTCGACCCATCCTATTCCTTTTGTCAGAAGGGAGCTCCAGTCAGTTTGGTCTGCCATACCCAATGGTACTTCGGGCTAACATTCTGCAGTTTTGGCCATGCTTCCATTTATGGGAGTGGTTGATAATTCAACCACTGGTCCTTTCTTCATTAACTGATTTCTCTCCTTGGGATCCGAAGGAGGTTTATTATCCTCATCAAGGGAATTTGGGGTCATTTGATATAATGACCCTCTCTTATAGTTTTCACATTCTTCCTCTAGTGATATTATGGCCAGTACTTTCAAGGCTTCACCCCCACAGTCAGTTATTGGCAACTCAAACAATAATACATTTACATTGTTCACATGTCTTAGCATGGTAATCCTATTTTATGATTAATTACAAGTTTGGGGGAAACAAGGGGTGTTACACAAATCATGTTTTTATTTCACATTTTCTTCAATAAATATATTGAAAGCTCGAAAATAAACAAAAGACTAACATAACCAGTTTAGTGTTGGACTGTTATTTCATTGTGAATTTTCAATAAAGAAACCAAGGATGAACATATTTCATTGTGAAATTCAATTTTGAGTTCATATTTTTTACTAAATTTTGGATTGATAGGAGTCAATATAAAGGAAGGGCCTATATTGATGTAATGATCAATATGCTTAAATTTACAATTTTCAATGTTAAAGTCAATTGATTATCACTTGAATGGAATGGAATAAAACCCATATCACCCAATGAAAATTGGCTTTTAACCTCGGTAGTCTAATACTATTTTTTCATCACCATGGACTCAAATTTTCGTTTTATGTTTTCACTCTCTCATAATAAACTCACATATATTTTTAATATACAATATTGTTTGTTTTTTTTTTCCATTTTAATATTATTAATAGGAGGCAATTGAGAAGTATGAAACCTAACTTGAGCAATCCCTCTATTCCTCAACCCTCATCTCTGAGTTTCGTTTGGGGTAAGGGGCTCCAAAGTGGGAAACTATAAAATTTGATGATATGTTTGACTATTTTCAACAATATTTCCAAATCAAACAAAATTTAAATTATAAGTTAGAAACTATAATTTGATAACTACCCAAATCTCCCATCACTACAGAATCAACTCCATTTTATACAAAATCATCCTTAACTCCCATAGTACAAATCAAACAAAATTTAAATTATAAGTTAGAAACTATAATTTGATAACTACTCAGATCTCCCATCACTACACAATCAACTCCACTATATACATAATCAACTCTACTTCACATAGTATAATGATGTTTATAAATAAAATGAAACAAAACATTTTTAAATTCAACACAGTATCATAAAACATAAATTAACTTTTTTTTTTGTAAATAAAATAGGATCTGTATATTAATAATTGTTTATATTTATGTCTATACAATGCCACCTATTAGCCACCTATTCTGCCAAAAAAGGGAAACCAGAATAGGTGGCTTTCAGCAACAACTTATCCTTTCACCATCATAAAAATTCAAATTATAATCTATTGACAATTTATTAATGAATAAAAATTACATTTCACCATCATAAACAATATAAGAGAAACCAAATATGATACAATAAATTGATATTTTGAGTTCCAAAAATATCATATATATATAATGAAAGTTTGAATAGTTACACAGCCAAATACATAGGTTCCACATCCATTTTGGGATGATAACAAAAACTAAGACATTTAACTCTAAAATTTTGGACTCTAAGCCATCGCTTTAAGATATATCACTTCATACCTGCAATTCATACATGCAAAAAAAAACATTTGTCGAATTCAAAATTTAAAAATTTACAATAAAATATATGTACAAATTTAAAATAAAATGTGCACATGTACCATTTTAGATACATAAAACAAGTTGTGATTAAAACAAAATTGACATACATACCAAAAGAGTTAAGTCTCATTCTCTAACATATTCCTTTCCATTAAATATAATGTAAACATATTTTCCACCAAATATAATGTAGACATCTGTAACAATAAAAAACAATAAACAAAAAATCAAATAACACATAGTAGCATATATACTTTAACTAAATATTAAATAAACAATAAGAAATAATAACATACCCAACCAGAGTTAAACAAATTAAGATTATCCCTCTCTTTTTATTAAACTTTTTTGACACTTTTTTAAAACCAAAATTCCATCACAAAGTTCCAAAACTTTCAGAATAGTTACTCTCCACATTAAGCATACATGATTTAAACAATGTAAAATCTTATCTAAAATCTTAAAAAAAAATTAAAGAGAAAAATTATGTTCTTAGTAACCAATTTTTGTGTTCAGAGTTAGATAATACTTTGAAAATAAATATAGTTGTGTATGCATAAAGTTCACAAATATCCATATTAAGTCATTCTTCCAATAAAATACGTATTTCCTTGTGGATAAAGTCTCAAATCCTTCAAGTGAAATTCTCATGCCAGGTGATCTTATTTACTCAGCAGTAAAATACTTATCTCCTCAGCAGTAAAATACTTCTCTCCTCTTCTGCAGTGGAATAGATGTTCTCATATAATCAAATCCCCTCAAATTCTCTTTCAAATTAAAGGAATCATAAATCTCCATATTAATCCATTCTTCCAAGAAATTACTTATATCTATGAAAGTTCATAAATCTCCATTTTAAAAACATTCTTCTAGAAAATACTTATCTCCTCTTTCTACGGTGGAATAGATGTTCTCATACAATCTTTCATGTACATGAAAAAAACACAATTTTTCACATATATTAAATCATTCTTCAAAAAACATTTAAATTTTCATCTTTGGGATGTATTCATATTACATATAATCAAATTCTCTTTGAAATATTTCTTCGTCATAATCTAAACATAAGTGAGATCATGCATGTACATAGTTTATTTGTAAATCTACTTGAATGTTGGTTTTTGTGGTTAGTAACCAATTTAATTAAGAGTTTGACAATACCCTGGAAAGAAGGAATTCACTTCATTGTATGAAGCAAACACAAATGTCTATACTATGTCATTCTTGGAAAGGAAGGAAAGGAATGAAATCAAAGAAAATTTAGAAACTTCCCCTTTTTTGATGTGGGATAGAGTATGTTCTCATATAATCAAATTTTCAAGTTCAAAATTAGGTCTTCATCATGATCTAAGCATAAATAAGATTGAATGTACCATTTAAGACAACGATAAGCTTATATATGGGTTCTATATATTTCAAAATAATTGATAAAAACATTGAAAAGTTAAATAGACACTAGTTTAGTAACCCTATGAATTGGAAAGACTAAACTAAAAATTTGAGAAAATAAAAATTTGAAAAAAGTGAAAAATATAAGCTTATTCAAAAAAAATAATCTTGAACACTTTTATATAAAAGATCAACATAAAAGAAAATTAAAACTCACAGATGTACAATGAACATACATTTATGAATCATCATGAATAGATGCATCATTCCTAGGTATGGATGCTTCCTCCTCAATCTCAATCTCTCGCACTCTCTTCTCCACATTTTGTTCAAGCACACTCGTAGGTACTCTCTTCTCCACATTACCTATATAACACATTTCAAATTTGAAAATTTGTAAATTAAATTTAAATGATTTTAACACATTAAATTTTAGTTTTAAATTTTGAAACATGTAATTCCTATGATATCCCAACCTATGATTCAATAAATTAAATATTGTTTAAGATATTTTTCTTTTAAATTAATAATTTAAATGACAATTTGCAATTTTAATATAGAACTATTTTTTTTTTCAACATGCAATGATACCTGTGAACTCACACCCTCTTCAAACTCTCCCAATGAGAATTGGAACAAGCCTACTAAAGTAGTAGGAGATTGAATAGGGATTCGTGAACAACACAACTAAGAACTAAATCTAGGATTCAATGTGTTCACATTTATACAAAATCATAAATGTTATGTTGTTGATCTTATTCAAAATATTGGAGATTGGACAACTAAAGTTCTCATATGTGGATATTAGAAAACACATACATGATTCAACCCATCCAAATTTAAACTTGTGGAATCAAGTCCCCTATTTACTGGGGATTCATTTAACATATCTCCAAACTATAATTAATTACAATAACAACTAAATTATTTCTATAAATACAATGATATGTATTTAGATCTAGAACTAGAAGTAAACTATCCTAAAAAATTTACTAACTAGAACACATACCAATCTATTGTTCAATTCATCATTCTGAGTGAACTCCTTCCAACCATTACGAAATTTTTTTGCATACTCCTTAAGATATTCTAATGACATGGTATGTAACTCATCATCTGTTTTATAAAAAAAAATGGTCTAAGAATTGGATTCTGCTTGCTGACGGTTCAAACTAACATCAACACCATAAAAAATAGATGCTAAATTTTCCCTGATTTCATTCCTAGCCTCTTTGCGAACCTCTAGTGAAAGTCACAAATATGAATGTGAGGCAAATGGGCCTATTGGGCGAGATACTAAAGGTCGTGGAGGCCTCTGCAATGTTTCATTTTGATATGCTCATTTTCAATCATATGTTCATTCTTTATCAGCCCCATAATAATCAGATGATAGGCTAATATAATCAGGGTAAATGTCCATGAAAAATATGCATAAAAGTGTCTAGCAAAAGAATGTGGAACCTCATCATTCCATGATAATTTCTCATATGCTACTAGAAATCTATTATACAGATGTCCTTCTATGTTGGGGTGCTTAAAATATTGCACCTTCAACATATTTTTTTTTGCCCCATATTTGAAATTGAACATAGAAACTACATTTTCTTTTCAAACTTTATTTTTTACTACATCCCATTTATCAGGGCCCATCACCTTGGACTTTCGTCTCATCATCAAATTGACAAAAATATCATTGGTTAGCCCCATCTTTTGATATGAATCCATAAATTTTGTAATGAATACAAAACAATCTCCAAGCTTTGTTTACTCTCCTGAGGGAGATCCAAGCTCCTCGAATAGTTTTTCAACCTGTTTTTAACACCTGAGCATCACTCAAGGGTCATTGCTTCAGTAATCCCTTCTCAGGGAAGCTCATCACCAAAATTTGAAGGATAGGTGGATGTATGCATGTAATCTTATATTTCTTGATAACGCTGCCTCCTAAATCCACCTTCACCCTCTTCACCAACATTAGAATCTTCGTGACATCCACTCTCTCTTTCATTGTCT
>JZKD02S1998331.1:166014-200186 GCA_000966675.3 Picea glauca
CCCTTCCTTCCACCCAAGAATATATGAGAGATAATAAAACTTTACATTAAATCATCACCATCAACCAATCATCACATAGAACCTGATAAGGCTTCCTGAGACTTCTTCAATTTCTACAATTATTCAATTCTTTGAGTACTTTGATCCTGTAGATAATATTACTCAATGTATTCTCTAAAACTCCTCCAATTTTCACTCCTTGAATCCTCCCCAAAAAGAGGTTATAGAAAAAAAGGTAGACTTTATTCAATTCTGGTCTGTTCAGAAGGCCCAACTTGTACAGCATGCCCCATGCTCAATATTTAACATCTGATTCTAAAACTCACAAAAAAGAAGCTAAATTCTGTACTCTTTCCAATGGAAGTGGTCCCACTTCATTTGGATTCTATATGAATAAGTTATGATTGTTTTACCCAGAACACCTGTTTATTGACTAGCTTCAGGACTGGTCACAAACCCTATCTTCCACAGAGTGTATCTCCATAATTATAGCGAATCAAGAGATGAAATTTTTACCAGAGGTACCTTGGTATGTCTTCTCAATACCATACCGATGTCACCATCTGAAGCATTCTAGAAAAAATGTTATAGAAAATATGGTAAGATGACCTGAAAATAACATACCTTAGAACACATCACCAAAAGACTTCACCCTCCCTTGAAATACGGCCTTCTTTTACTTCTTCTTCCCTCTAAAATTCGACTTGTATCAAATGAATGTATAATTATGTTTATTTATACCATTTATGTGACTTCCATTTAACATTAGGGCCGACCTGACACTTTCTTATTTTGTAATTATCTTCAGGGCCTACATGTACAATTCACTTTGTCATCTTCAAAAATTCATTTCTCCTCAACCATGAGGATCCACGTGATGTGCCACATACCACTGGAAAGAACATGATGTATATTATCCATCCATGGTTGTTGTATCTTCATGTGCATTTTCCTTCATGTCCAAATACCTTCATCAATCTTGCGGTCCAAAACCCATGACTAGGGTTGACATCAATGACAACAACCAATCTTCCAACACATGGACAGGCTCATATTAGGAACTATCCATGAATAGGGACAGACCCAAATTCGGGCATGTCCATGTACATGGACAAGGACAAATATGACTTTGTCAACACTTTTTCACTATAAAATATAAAATCTAAAATCTAACTAACAATTTAATACTAAGACTAATTGTTTAAATCATAAAATTTCAATTTATTATCTAAGCAATGCACAGACATATACAATAAGCATGCAATGCTTAACATATTTTCCCCTGTCCATGTATAGGGACAGGCCCAATTTTAGGCCTGTCCCTTTACATGGACATGCCCAAATTCAGACCTGTCCCTATACATGGACATGGCTATATTTGGCCCTGTCCATGTACAGGGATAGGCCCGAATTTCCCTAACCATGTATAGGGATAGGACCAAATTTGGGCTTGTCCCTGTACATGGATAGGGCCATATTTGGCCATGTCCATCTATAGGGACATGCCCTTATTTGGGCATGTCCTTGTACATGTACAAGGTTGAATATGGCCCTATCCATGGACATGGGCATGCCCGAATAAGGGCATGTCCTTGTACATGGACAGGGCCAAATATGACCCTGTCAACACTCTAAGGCTATAAAATATAGAATATAAAATCTAATTAACAGTTTAATACTAAAATCTAAAATCTAAAATATTTAATCTAAAATCTAAAATCTGTGAGATGTAAGTTGTAATTACTATGAAGTTGATTATCAAATAAGTGTTGTCATAATAATCTAGAACACATACATTAACTCTATGTAAAAAAGGTTAATTGTAGCCCTATGGACCTGTTTATAACACATATCTCTTTACCTAATATGTACACCATTTTTAGATAAGCTCAATGTTATCCAAGGTTATTATAGTACAAGCAATACACTTCTTGTAATATACTCTATATATATAACATGTCTCATGAATCAAACCCATGATGTTCAGAGCAGATAGGGTATACTTATCTATTATGGATCTACTTATGAGACCTAATCACTATTTAGTGAAGCTAGCATAATTACAAATATTACGTACTATTAATCACATATAGTATAATGATTATAGTATTGTTTCCATAAGCTGCTATTGGAGTATGATGTATAGTCGTAAGCACATTAGTATGATTACCCTTATATGGAATGGGTTAAGGAAGATGGAATCACTATTAGTTATAGGAATAAGATTACATAATGGATTAGAGAACAAGTGTATTTTATCACTTCAACTAGTACACAACAATGGTGAAAGAGGGATGTAAGCTTAGTTACATCTCATTGTTATTGATATAATGGAAATTATTGTGCTCTCCATATTTGGTGTTTACTTATAACTCACCTCATACAAGATCAATTCATAGGGTTGAACAAGGGTTACATATTAGTTTGGTTATGAGGTAGTTACTTACCCTATAGCTTATAAGAAATCGACATGGTTCGACAAAGAGCAATGGTTGTGATTAGCATAACACAATTGGATTACTAGTTGAATAGGGGAACATAGTAGATTAAGTCATAATTACATGTATTGTATATTACTAATAGTACAAGCATAACACTATTTATTTAATGATGTGTAATTACCCTAATCATATCTAAGCTAGTTAGTTGGAGCTAAAACGATTATGACATAGATTATACAAGTGCATTACTTCTATATAATATGTTAGATAAAAAAAGATTAGCTTATCATAACATAGGACACAAAGATTGGATTAGCTATGGTTCAATTCCATAACATAGGACACATTGATCATCATATGTAACAAGTTAAAGTAATATCATTGATTATACATACAAGATAAGCATTACTGCTTCGTATAAAGGGTGGTATAAGAGTTATGTATACTAATATTTAAAATAAGCATAGGATAGAATTGTTCCCATATGTTGTGATTCTCTGTACACTATAGCTATAGTAAGCATGTTCATTAAGCTAATGACTTGTGTGATACTACTCTTTTCAACCCTATTAGAAGCTTATCAATATCCATAATCATTACAATGACTAGTATGTTTCCCATATACCTTTATACTACTAGGATGTCATGTGCTTCTACTTATTCCAGCTTACCTGTCATCGGTGAATCCCTAGCAACTAGTGAACAAACATGGTATAGATAGACTAATAATCCCATTCATTTACAGGGAATAGTACTAATATATACTACAATGACCGAGTATCGGTTTTGATATCGTGTTGACTATAGGAATAAACAATAGCATAGAACCAGGTATGATACACATTGGAGTCCATACTTATTATGTAAATACAATACCATCATATCAGTAATAGGGGATATTAGTTCCAATATCATAGTCACAACTAAGCATGTATTCTATGTAATCAAATAAGGTTCATAGGGAATGACCCTGTCCATGTACAGAGACAGGCCTGAATTCAAACATGTCCCTGTACATGGGCATGGATGAATACGACCTTGTCAACAATCTAAACATAAATTTTAAAACTAAATTTCAACTAACAATTTTAGACTATCAATTTAAATTTACTAATCTAAATGTACCTGGACTGAATGCCTGCAACACCAACATCCGTTTGCCCACAGCACCAACGTTTTCCCACCCACAACAATGACATGCAACACTATCACCTACTGTTATCACCAACACCAAACACTATCACCTAGCACTATCACCAACACCAAACGATATCAACTAACAAACAACTCGAGAAAACTATGACAGGCGCGATGTGCGGGTAATATATAAACCTTTTTTCGGCTAAAAGGTTCTTTCTGCCAAAATATTCTGTTGGCCAAAAAGATGTTATCGGATAAAAAAAATTCCTTCTGGCTAAAATTGTACAGGAAAATCGAGGGCATCCTCATGGTACCATTCGATTTAATGTTCAAAGGTTCGACCGAAACATATTTCGACCAAAAAATTAGTACTTTTGGCTGAAAGAAGTATTAGCTCAGCCAAAAAAAGGTCTCTATGAATTTTGGAGACCCGATTCTCACAAAAGTGTTACCCACCTTCATGATTTTACCCAAGTGTCATTCATCCAAAAGAGATAGACAAAGTGAAGGAGGGCACACTTTTAGGGTTTTAACATTAGTTAGATTTTGAGGGGTGAGAGGAGAAGGGGGAAAGAACTTCTACCTTTTACCAAAAATGAAGTTAGGCTCAAGGAGGGGCGCACTTAGGGTTTTTGTATCCTTCTCACTTTAATTTTATTTTCCCATCGGTTCATGAGCAAGGGGGCACACTTTTCACTAGGGAGACAACACGTTTGGTTGTTGGATTAACATGGGGGGGTATTATAAGTGGAAAATCACTTTTCCAACTTAGGAAGTACATTGTTAATCCTTTCCCCACATTTTTTCATGACTTTAGTTATTTTTACAAAATTTGGCTTTCTACCTTAGCCATTTAAATGACGACTTTTGACTCACTCGGACTCATGGACAATCAACTAGAAAAACTTGTCTAATTGAGATAAAACTTGGTCCAAAGGTGTAGGGTGTCATATGAAATTTAATTTTAGTACCCACACCCCTATAAAAAATCTCTAAGAACCAATGTTTTACATTTTACATAAAAAATAATTAAAATTTCCAATTAATGAAAAATTTTAATAATTAAAAAAAAACTATCAAAACTTAATGGAATTCCGCAAGAATCTAGCAGATGTCTAGCATGGTCATTTCAAAATTCCCAAACCTTATTCACCCAATGGTATTGATCATTAGAATTTCTTTTGATGTAGAAGTATCGTCAACGAGCACGCGTGGCAGGACAACTCAGCGCTTGGGAATCATTTCGAAATCTCAAATGTTGGGAGTTACTCTGAACATTTTGGAGCTGATTGGAAAAATAGAAGAAGATCAAATGCTTGGGAGCGGATGATCATAATTGATTTGGAGTTTCACTCCAAGTCTTGAATGTAACTGAACTTAGGTATTAGTTAGATTTTTTTTTTCATTTTTCAAGTAGACAAGTAGTCGAGGGGGAACCCTAAGGACCCTATAAGATAAATGGAGGTTTTGTATGCCCAAATGAGGCTGTTGCGAGTTAGTAGGAATTTTCTGAGTTTTGAGTTATTTTTTTGATATTATCTATAGCCATTTACTTTTGAATGAATATGACAGAGGAAAATTGACTCAAAGGCATAGCACTGTTACTATTTGTAATTCTCTGTTATTGTGTTTTCATAAATGAATGAATTTCATTATGAATGGATGGAACTGTGAATGTTAGTATAAGTTTCAATTGTTTATCTTCTATTGAGTGAATGGAAGGTGTGCACATAGAATGCAAGGAGTGTGTGATGGGATCTGTTTCGATTCTGAAGCTCATAAGAGATAGCATGAAACTTCCCCTTTCCAAGGAGTGCAAAGCGACTGCTGCAAGGCGTGCACAGTCATCCACAAGAACAAAGTCTTGCATAGGAATCTGTTGCAAGGAGTGCACAGATTTATAATTCGGCTAAGTGTTGAAGGAACTGCATAAGAGGTAAAGTCACGAAACATGAAATCCTGACTTGATCACAGTCGTTGATTGAAGAAAAAGTCTAGATCGTCGATCTGACACTAGCAAATATTGAGAAATCGAGGATGGAGAGAACATAGGTGAACCAACCTCCAAAGTCGCGAAACGTGAAGTCACGACTTGATCATAGCCTTCGATCGAAGGAATATAGTGGACTGTAGATATAATCATATAGGGAGTTCCCAATATGCAAAATCCCAATGCGCTTGAGAGTTGAGCCTCGGGTCATGACCAGAGGTGACATTGAGGGAAGATAAGGGAGGAGCTAGTACATAATAAAATCTTATTAGGGTTTCTGAGGTTGGGAGAATTGGGGTGATTCACATGAAAATACCTGACACATGAAATTGCGAAACACCTTTTGGGTTAGGCTCGTGGTCACATCCAGTGGTCGCGTGAGAGAATCTTACGCCTGGTGCTTGTTCACATGATGAAGTTTCATGAAAAGGACATGTGGACATTTCTTGAAGATTACAGCAGGGAATCGAAGAGCTTCTCCAGCTCAAATATTGAGAATATCTAGATACCAAGAGGTCAACAGACCCCGCTCATGTGGGGAAACCGCATCAAGTGGTATCAGAGCGGATTTTTGTCTTTAGGTTTTAGACGAAGAAGATAAAGGAGGTGAAAGAAATTGAAGACACACTCTATGTGTGAGAGACAATCGACACAATGCCACCGAGGAGACAAGTGGAACAACCTTTAGCCAATCATGTTGTAGGAAGGAAAATGTGAGAACTTCATGCAAGGTTGGAGGCGATGGAGGCAACACAAAGAAGAGCACCTGATATTGGAGAAATCAGTGATGCAGAGAGAAAATATGTAGAAGTCAAAGAAGTTGTAGGAGAGAATTGTTTTGAAGAGTGCTTTCTAAGAGTATTTGTCAGATTGGGAGCTAGAGCCAAAATAGAGGTCCCAATGTACAAAGGCAATTTGGATGTTGAATAGCTCCTGGATTGGATAAGATCCATGGAAAAATATTTCAACTATGAAGATGTTGATGAGGATAAAAGGGTGAGACAAGCTGTCACCATACTAAAAGGACATGCACCACTGTGGTGGGATGAACTACAGGCTGAGAGGAGAAGTAAAGTTAAACAAAAGATAAAGAATTGGGACAGAATTGTAGCCAAGATGAAGGAAAAATTCATGCTCGAATATTACCAGATCAATCTGTTCAGGAAATTGTAGAACCTGAGACAGAAGGGTATGATGGTTAAAGAGTACACATAGGATTTATACAAGTTGAACATTAGAACTGGACATAGATAGAAAGATGAATAAAAAGTTTCCATGTATATAAATGGCCCGAGGTATGAAATCCAGGATGAGATCAACATGATGTCAATAAGGATTGTGGAGGATTCTTATCGGTTCACACTGAAGGCAGAGGAGAATTTAGCCAGAAAAAAAAGCCAGCAAGGTAGAGGTAGAAGCCAAGTCCCGAACAAAGGCAAGGGAGTTTCCCATGACAAGGCACAAAAATCCAAAGATGAGACTGAGAAACCACATAGTCACTCAAAAAGAGGAGTAAGTTCCCAAGGAAGACAATATGGTGGAAGAAGTTCTTCCAGAGGAAGAGGAAGAGGCAGAGGAGGAGAAGTGAGATGTTACACCTATGGAATGGTGGGACATAAGTCTTGGGAATGTTCTGAGAGAAATAAATAAGGAGAAGGTGAAGCTCACATTTCGGAAGCATGGAGAATAAATGTTGAAGAAGAAGGAGAAGAGGATGGAACATCTCTAATGTTGAGAAAAGTTCTCTTAAAACCAGAGGCAGAAGTTGAAAAACTGGTGTAGAGGAATAGTCTCTTCAAGAGAACTTGCAAGACTAAGGACAGAGTCTACAAGGTGATAATTGACAGCGGGAGTACTGACAACATAGTATCCATAGAGATGGTGGAGAAATTGGAGCTGGAGACAACTACACATCCGAAGCCATACAAAGTCTCGTGGTTCCAAAAAGGACACTAGGTAACGGTTACTAAACAAAGCTTGGTTGAATTTAAGATAGGAGGATATAGAGATGAAATTATATGTGATGTAATTCCCATGGATGTATGTCATATTTTTTTGGGAAGACCATGGCAGTTTGACAGGAATGTCATTCATGATGGGAGGAAGAATACGTACACCTTGGAGAAGAATGGTAGGACACACATGTTGTTGCCAATAGAGGAAAAGAAAGTGAAAGAGGAAGTCAACACAATAATACTTCTCATGAGAGGGAAGGAACTCATGAAAGAAGTCAAGAAACAACAGGAGATGCAATTTGTTGTGGTGAGGAAACCTAGAGTTGTCCTTACAAGTACTACAATGGATTATTTTCCTGAAGAGATTTGGGAATTGTTGGATAATTTTGCTGACATAGTGGTGGATGAGCTTCCTAGCTAATTTCCACCCATCCAAAGTATCATCAATCATATTGATCTGATACTAGGAGAAATTCTTCCAAACAAAGCAACGTGCAAACTAACACCTCGAGAGAATGATGAGGTAAAGAATCAAGTCCAAGAGTTGTTAGACAAGGGGTTGGTTAGAGAGATCTTGAGTCCATGTGCAATACCAGCTGTGTTGAGCCCAAAGAAAGATGGAGGATGGAGAATGTGTATAGACTCAAGAGCCATTAACAATATCACCATCACGTATAGATTTCCTTTACCAAGAATGGATGATTTAATGGACTATCTAAGTGGAGAAAATTTCTTTTCTAAGATAGATTTGAAAAGCGGATATCACCAGATAAGAATGAGAGAAGGTGATGAATAGAAGACAACCTTTAAGACAAATGAAGGTTTGTATGAGTGGCTTGTTGTGACATTTGACTTAACAAATGCCCCAAGCACTTTTATGAGGTTGATGAATGAAATACTGAAATATTCCATTAGCAAATTTGTGGTTGTATATCTCAATGATATACTGATCTTTAGCAAGACTAAAGAGGAGAATTTGAGACACCTAACACTAGTGATGAGGAGATTATAGCAGGAGAAGCTGCTGATAAATCTGAAGAAGTCCTCTTTTATGAAGACAAAACTCATTTACTTTGGTTTTGTGATCTCTTCAAATGAACTGAAGATGGATCCAGAGAAGGTGAAAGAAATCAAAGAATGGCCATCACCAAGAAGCATGTTTGAGGTAAGAATCTTCCATGGATTAGCAAGTTTCTATAGGAAGTTCATCAGAAACTTCGGTGGAATTTGTGCACCAATGATGGATACAATGAGGAAGAAGCACAAGTCTTTTAAATGGATAGAGGAAGCTGAGACGAGATTCAATAAAATAAATAAGAAGATAACATAACGACCAATTCTGGTCTTGCCAAATTTTGAAAAGACCTTTCATGTGAGATGTGACACAAGTGGAGTTGCAATTGGAGCAGTTTTGAGCCAGGATAATAGACCGGTTGCCTATTTCTGTGAGAATATGAATGAGACTAAGAGAAAATACTCCACATATGATAAGGAATTTTACGCCATAATTCAATCCTTGAAGAAATGTAGACATTACTATGTCCCACAAGAATTTGTCTTCTATAGCGATAACCAAGATTTACAATTCATAACCAGATAGGAAAAATTGAATCAGAAGCATGCAAAGTGGATTGCGTTTATGTAGAACTTTACTTTTTTCATAAAACATATTGTTGGACATGCTAACAAATTTGTTGATGCATTGAGCATGAGATGTTTAATTATGAAGGAATTTCAAGTGAAGACCTTGGGGTTTGAACACCTTACTGAAATGTATAGTGATGATCCATATTTCAAGGAGGCATATGAAGCGTGCGCAAATCCTATGCTGAGAGATAGGAGCCAGTGGGAAGAGTGTATGATTCGAGAGGGATTGTTGTTCAATGGAAATCAGTTATGCATACCAAAATGTTAAATGAGGGACAACCTTTAAAAGGAGAAGCATAGTGGAGGATTGGCTGGACATTTTGGCCATGATAAAACATTCAAATAGTTGAGAAGTTCATACTATTAGCCAAGTATGAGGACAAAAGTGATGAAATTTGTGAACATATGTAGAATCTGCCAACATGCAAAAGGTAAAAAACAAAACATTGGATTGTATCAACCATTGTTGATACCAGAGAGGCCTTCGGATGCGATAAGCATGGATTTTTTGTTAGGACTACCAAGAACACAAAGAGGATGTGATTCCATATTTGTGGTGGTGGATAGATTTTCAAAAATGGCACACTTTATCCCATGCCAGAAGACCAGTGATGCAACCCATGTTGAAAATCTATTTTTCAAGGAAGTTGTGAGACTTCATGGCCTACCCAGAATCATCGTCTCGGAAAGAGACACAAAATTTGTTGGTCATTTTTGGAGAACATTGTCGAAGAATTTGGGGATAGATCTGTCCTTCAACTCAGCTTATCATCCTCAGAGAGATGGATAGACTAAGGTGGTAAACAGAAGTTTAGGAAACTTTTTGAGCATTTTGGTCACTGAGCATCATAACCAGTGGGATCAGATTCTGCCACAAGAAGAATTTTCATACAACTACTCGCCAAACAGAAGCACTGTAAAGAGACCATTCCAAATACTGTATGGAATGCAACCCAAGGGAGTATTTGAGTTGAGAGACTTAGAACAAATGAGATCAGAAGTGTTGGAGCAGAAGATTTTTCTATAGAAATGAAAAAAATCCATAGCCAAATTAGAGGATAGTTGTTATCATAGGGGCAGACCTAGGGTTCAATGCTACAACAACGCACCAACAAAACCCTAAATACCAGCCCTTTCGGAAACACCTATGAAGAAGATGAAGTCTCACTCAAGGTAGAGGCAGGGGTGGTTCCAAGACTCCAGTGTTTGCAGCCTTAGCTAGGACACAGATCTGCAATTCTAATCACTTAACAAAGCACTCAACAACTAACATTCATCAATATTCAATTCTTAGTTACAACGTAGTTAAACCCTAATTAAAACACAACGCGGTATTCATTCAGATCTACTATATTCAAGCACTAAAGCACCTCCACATAGGCCATATCTAGTATTCATACATACTATTAAGCACATAACATTGACATATCTATCTATCATTCATCTATGTTAAAGCACTAACAAATTAAACACATCAATACATCGCACAAAGCAGAGAAACACAACATGTAAATGGTTCACCCCCACCCTAGGGATATGTCCACCAACTCTTCTCTTCTTTATTAGCTTGGGTCAAGATTCTTACAGGCACATAGCATCCAAGTCCGACTCTGTAGAGGATAGTATATCTATGCACCTCGATAGATCTTCATTCCTTGCGTTACAACACAAAGCCTTCCACAGTCTATTACAACCACTTGCACTTAGCTCTACAAATCTCAAATAGTATGCACAAAGCATCTACAATCCATACTTGAACTTAGCACTCAAAACTTAGCTCATCGGCCTAACATCACATAGATTCCCTTCCTTACATCGCCTAGACATCTATTTATACTTTACAAAATAGGCCTATGCATGGGTAAACCCATGGGATCACATCCCATACCCATTACATAATCCTAAATCCCAAAAAGAGCCCTAAAAGGGGTCTATATCCCATGATCTCTGATTCGTTTTCGACAGCCTATCTAAGTCCCAAAATTAGGTCAAACATGACCAAGAATCCTCAAAACTTGGTCAAGGGCCAACAAGTCCCCAACACTCACCTGTGACTCGTCCCGAGTCACTCTGATCTAATTAGTTCTTCTTCAAAATCCTTGAGATTGGCTCGAGATGCTTCAACTTGTTGTTGTGCCATGGCCTCCTCTTCAGTGAACTCTTGGATGACTGCTTCGCTGACAGGTCCCTCTAGGCGTTGTTCGACTGTAGTGACGAATTTCTCCAGTTCCTCTCCTTGGCCTTTGATTTTTGTGAACAGTCCGTAAGCCTCATCCTATATAGGTTGGATCCTCTGAGGTACTTCCATAACTCTTCTCTAAATGTTATGGACCTACTAATAGGTAGTGCGCTACTCTTGGGATCGCTTCATTCTTTCCACAGCTGACAGGGGATTCAACTATGCCTGTATTGTTTCTTCTTGATACTTCACTTCCTGGAGCTATGAGTCCAGTGCCTTCAATTATGGATTCTTAGTGAGTCACTCATACATATTGGAAATGTGATCACTCAATTTCTTGAATTCTAGAGCAAGGAATTTTATTTTTTCAACTGCGCTTCAAGAAGTTGCTTCTTTTTTATCCCTTACATCCTGTGAGGTGTCTGGTATGGTGTGGAGATCTAAGTCCATTATTCATTGTTGTAGTTGTTGGATAGCTTCTGCAAGTTTCTCTACTTGATGCATGACTTGGTCTTCAGCCTGTGGTTCTAATATTGTCACAGAGTGGAGGGCTCTGTTGACTTCTTCTTTTACTCTGAGTTTCTCTACAAGCAACTGTTCTTTTTCTTGTTGCATCTGTGCTTTATCTTCTTCAAACTTGTTCTAGAGAGAAACCTTCTCACGTTCTTCAATTCTACATTGTTCTATTATTACACCTTGTACTTTCTTCAATGCTTGGGTGGCTTGTTCTATTTCTTCATGTGCGCGATGAGGGTGAGCCTCGACCACATCTGCTAGTCGGTGGAGTTGGGATGGCTCATCTCCCAAATCTAGTTCTCCTGATGGTAGGGGTACAGTGGTCACTATGTGGGTGAACTGAAGGGCCTTTTGTACCCCTCAAAATTCAACCTTAATTCTATCATACATTTCCTCCTACTTGGCTTCTTGTTTCTCCACGATTTCCAATGAAGCATCGTTTAGGGCTTCTATGATGAAGTCAAAATAATCGATAGTTAGCACTATCTTCATCTTGGTCACGGTCGCTCTCGATTTCTTCTGGGAAGAAGGTTTTGGGGGAGAAACCTTCCCCTTCTTAAAAGGATCGGTCTCATCTCTAGGTGGTGTTAATTCCCCTTGCTTCTCTTCATCTCCTGTACCATTTATTTCTTCCTCATCACCCCCTCGGTTAGGTGACACAGAAGCAGTTTTTCCTCAGGCATTGCTTAAGTCTTGGACCTCTTCGATCTTCTTCATTCTGCTGGGTCCAGGTGTATCTTGTTCTTTGCGCATCGTCTCTGGGCTATCAGGGTAAGAAATATCTGCAGGGTCTGTGGGAATAAGGAAGTCTGTCGACCAGTCCTTAGTGATCTCCTCAAGGTCCTCTTGCATGAGTTTCTAGTATGACTTAAGTTGCTCCTTATGTTCATCGGCTCGCGTTGTAAGGTAGATTAAGTGTTGATCTGCGCATAACTTCATCAGGGTTCAAAACCTTTGTAGAGTGTTCGGAGTCATGTGAGGTTGAGCTTCAATGGCTCTCTTCAACTGAAGGTAATATGTGTGAAAAATAGTGTTCGAATGCCACTATTTGTTCATATCACTCAAGTACCAAAGTGTGGTGAAATTTGCAACAAGCAACTCAAATGGTTCAATATCCGAAAAGGTCGCACCTTCTGACATCTCTCAGGAAACAAAGGCGATGAGAATCAGGAGCCAGCTATAGTGAAACTTGTAGCCTTGATCCTGTGCTTCGCGGCAATCTAGTTCCAGCTGATTAACTAGGTACTTCACCCAGTTCATCTGTAGACCTTCCATGCACTTCCCTGCAAGGTCATAGACAAAGCCTATGACCTGCGTGGGTTGGTTTTTCCTTACTAACTTTCTGGCTATTAACTGGCAGGCTAGGCACACTGTGCCATTCTAGATGGAGGCTACCTTGTAGCCTCACATCCCCTTTTCAACATTGTCATATGTATCCTTGATCATCTGTTCTAGTGCACGATCTATAGATTTTTCGACATAAAAATCTTGTGGATCAGGTCCTTTCATACTCAATCCTGTGATCCTATGGATCAATGTTGGATTTACTATTATACGGTGGTCTAGCCATAAGTAGCAGCCATGGTAACATGAAAGAAATATCTTGACACAGGCGTTGACTTCCTGGTGCCTTTTGAAGTGTGGGATTTTCATTACATTTAACAGGGTGGAATGCATGAGGCTCATCATCCATGAATGAGGAATTATCTTTGAGTTCTTCCCCTTTGTCCTAGTTAGGTATTTATACAAGGTGAGCATACTGTAGTTCTTGCAATCTTCGAGGTTGAAGCCACTGAACTTCAACGTTGTGATCTTGTCCTGCTACGCTTTAACTATGCGTATCCCCTTCAAGAGGGATGCAATAACAATGGTGTACTTGAAATATCTTGGCACGCTATCTCAACTCACTGTGCCAACCAGAGGCAGGATGTAGTAGGGCAATATGGTCCGTATCAGCTTCACTTTTTCTAGGTTATCTCTGTGTTTGGTTCTCTTTTCCGCTGATGGTCGGGATGGTCCGGCTCTGCGAGAATTCGATGGAGAGGCTTGCACTCCTCTCATCAAGGATGCTTGTACACCTACAGACATCACTCTTTCAGACATGAATCTCTCAGTCATAAGTTCGATGAGTACTTCCTTCACAGACTCTTCGACTGCACTAAGTTCTTTAGACATACACGCTCATGGTTTAATATCTCAGGCTTGAAGAGTAACTTCTCAATGCAATGGGATGGATGGAAATAGCGTGATAATCACTGTGAAAAATCAACTATTCTACAGGATCAGGTAGTCATGGTTGTAAAAATTGTTCTTGTTGCATGGCATAGAGGGATAAATAGATAACTCGGCAACAAATCTCTTTCAATGGGGGAGAAGCTTTCACTAACTCAGTTTTTTTCGTTATGGTGTGGTCCCAACAGTCTGTTGGAAAACTTTCTAACCATAAATTCCTCTCAATCCATTCAGGTCGTCGGTCTAATGGCTATACTATTCCCAAAGTCTATATTGCTTCGTCATGGTGAAGTGCCATGTGATGCAGTTATGATATCTCGACGAAGTTCCAATTTTTCAATTTTTCCTTCTATGAAGTTACCTCTAGAACCTTCTGTAAATTTTCTATCTTATCTCTCTTCTTACTTAGTTTTCTATCCTTTTTTCCAGTGATCCTCGTCTCGGAATTCCTTTTTCCATTCTGATTCGTATCTTCTTTTGGCATAGTAACTTTGTGCTGGTGATATTCCTTCCTAGAAATAAGGGGAAATACTTCATATGTATCTGGAATAGGTACTTCATTCTTTTGTGGGTCTTCTAGTGTTCTTCTTACTTAGACATCCAAGTTTCTAGTTTTATATAGCTTCTCCCGGTTATCCTGTTCTTCAATCAATTGTGTGATCCTCCTAGTCATGAAATTTTTCAACTCTTGCTTCTTTTGTTATAAGACTTCTTCTTCTTTCCTTTTGGCATGATCTTTTTCAATTCATGGTTTTCCTAGTAACATAGCAAATGGAGCATTGCTCTCAACAAATATAACAACTTCAAATTCTTCCTCTGTCAAAGTTTCATGAGAACTCATAGATATCTGAGTAAGTCTTCCACATAGGGTTATCAATTTTCCTCTGAATAATTATATTCCTCCCAATGAAGGAATCATAGCAGGCTCCCCTAAAAGTTTCAAAGTTCTTTCTATCATGATATTCACCTTTGTTTCCTCATATAGAACACAGTCAATGCCGAAGTCTCATATTCTTGTTTCAATGCACTCTTTTTCTTTTAAGATCTCTGATAAGTTGATATGTCGGTAGTCATTCAGGGTTCCTTTCATCTGTAGCAATACTTTTTCTGATTCTTTTTGGGGTTCTTTCATAATCTCAATTGCTTCACCTTTCTCGTGGTCTTCTTGTCTCATATTCATCCTTTAAACCTTAGTAATCATTCTATGGAAATCTAATATTTCATGGTCCATAGCTTTGCAACAGAGCCAACTAGGTATTCTACCATGGCATTCCTTAACCAAATGTCCCGGTCTTCTGCAACTATAACAAAGGGTTAATCCTCTCTTTATTTTAAATGATCCCTAGCCTCTCTTGTACTACGCACTAGGATCATGGTAGCTAACCCGCAATAAATCCTTTCTAGGGTCTTGCATCCATTTGTTAGTCCAAACATTCTATCTATGCATATTTATAACATATCTTTCATTATTCTTATCAGATCTACTCATACCAAATATTCTTTCGTCTATCAGTGCCCTAGTTTTCAAGCTACGAAAAACTTTATCAAACATACCTAGATCCATAATTTAGAAACAAAAATTTCCACTAATCTTATCTTCAGTGGAGCACAAAGCTTCCAGATATAAAACTTTTCACTATTCTTACCTCTATGAGAGAACAAATAATTCAGATCTTACCTCTTTTCTTCAGATCGAACTTATTTTCTTAACACAGAGCTTCACAGATCGGGTAGAATATTGTGCACTAGAAAGATGATCTACACACAAATCTCTCACAATTTCAGGTCAGATCTTTGCACAAAGCTTGTTTTTCGTCAGTTCCCAACAATCACAGTTTCAGGTCCCGGCAATGGAACAATTTTTTGGCACAGGGGCAGACATAGGGTTCAATGCTACAACAACGCACCAACAAAACCCTAACTATCGTCCCTTTCAGAAACACCTACGAAACAGATCAAGTCTCACCCAAGGTAGAGGCAGGGGTGGTTGCAGGAGTCCAGTGTCTGAAACCTTAGCTGGGACACATA
Source organism: Picea glauca (assembly GCA_000966675.3). Classification (NCBI taxonomy): domain Eukaryota; kingdom Viridiplantae; phylum Streptophyta; class Pinopsida; order Pinales; family Pinaceae; genus Picea; species Picea glauca. The sequence goes on from JZKD02S1998331.1 coordinate 182,143, forward strand.
TCTATGATTCTAATCACTTAACAGAGCACTCAACAGCTAACATTCATCAGTACTAAATTCTTAGTTACAACACAGTTAAACCCTAATTACATCACAACGTAGTATTCATTCAGATCTACTATATTCAAGAACTTAAGTACCTCCACGTAGGCCAAATCTAGTATTCATCCATATTATTAAGCACATAACATTGACATATCTATCTATCATTCATCTATGTTAAAGCACTAATAAAGTAAACACATAAACACATCAATACATCACAAAAATAAGAGCAACAGAACATGTATGTGGTTCACCCCCACCCTGGGGCTACATCCACCAACTCTTCTCTTCTTTATTATCTTGGGTCAAAATTCTTATAGGAACATAGCATCCAAGTCCAAATCCGTAGAGTATAGGAGATCTGTGCACCTCACTATATCTTCCTTCCTTGCATTACAACAAAAATACTTCCACAGTCTGTTACAACCACTTGCACTTAGCTCTGCAAGTCTCACACAGTATGCACAAAGAATATACAATCCATACTTGCACTTACCACTCAGCACTTATCTTATCAGCCTAACATCACATAGATTCCCTTCCTTACATCACCTAGACATCCATTTATACTTTACAAAATAGGCCTAAACATGGGTAAACCCAGGGGCCGACATACTATACCCATTACATAATCTCAAATCCCAAGAAGGGCCCTAAAAGGGTCGAGATCCCGCGATCTCCTCTTTGTCTTGCACTCCATCTTTGACAGCCTGTCAAAGTCCCAAAATTAGGTCAAACATGACCAAGAATCCTTAAAACTTGGTCAAGGGCCAACAATAGTTGCATATCTATAGCCAAGAATACAAGCGCAGAGTTGATGAACATTGCATAGAAATTCAATTTGAAGTAGGAGATTAGGTTCTGGCACATCTCAAGAAATAAATGTTCCCTAGGGGAACATATAAAAATTTGAAGATGGAAAAGATAGGGACATGTAAGATATTAAGGAAGTTTGGTGCAAACACCTATCAGATTGAGATTCCAAGTGATCAGGGCATATCACCCATATTCAATGTTTTAGACCTATACCCTTACAGGAAATATGACATAGAGGGATCAAAATATCAAGATAAGATTCACTGGGAGAAACAAATTCCTATAGCAGAAAAACCACAGATGGATAAGATCATTGATCAAAGAATTGGGGAAAATACCAGGAGGAAAACCTATTTTGAATATCTGGTCAAGTAGAAATGACACCCAATAGAAGATGCCAGTTGGGAAAATGAAATTGATATCCAGAAGCATGGAAAGTCGGTGAAGGAGCTCATGGACAGGAGTCCATGAATTTTTTTCCAAGGGGAGTATGATGCAGGTGCATCGTCAGTGAGAGCGCGTGGCAGGAAAACTCAATGCCTCAGAATCATTTCATAATCTCAAACACTAAGAGTTACTGCAAATCTTTTGGAGCTGATTGGAAAAACGGAAGAAGATCAAACACTTGGGAGTGAATGATCACAAGTGATCTAGGAGTTTCACTCGGAGTCTTGAATTTAACTGAATTTAGGTAGCGGTTAGAGTTTTTTTTTCATTTTTCGAGTAGATGAGTAGTCAGGGGGGAACCCTAAGGACCCTCTGAGATAAATAGAGGTTTTGTACGCCCAAATGAGGCTGCTACAAGTTAGTAGGAATTTTATGAGTTCTGAGTTATTATTTTGATATTAGATGTAGCCATTTACTTTTGAATGAATATGACAGAGGAAAATTGACTCAAAGGCATAGCACTGTTACTGTTTGTAATTCTCTGTTATTGTGTTTTCATAAATGAATGAATTTCGTTATGAATGGATAAAATTTTGAATGTTAGTATACGTTTCAATTGTTTCTCTTCTATTGAGTGAGTGCAAAGTGTGCACACAGAATGAAAGGAGTGTGTGATGGGATCTGTTTTGATTCTGAAGCTCAGAAGAGATAGCGTGAAACTTCCCCTTTGCAAGGAGTGTAAAGAGACTGCTTCAATGTGTGCACATTCATCTGTAAGAATAAAGTCTTGCATAGGAATCTGCTACAAGGAGTGCACAGATTTAGAATTCGGCTAAGTGTCAAAGGGACTTCATAAGAGGTAAAGTCACAAAAAATGAAATCTCGACTTGATCACAGTCGTTGATCGAAGAAAAAGCCTGGATCATCGATTTAATGCTCGCAAATATCAAGAAATCATGGATCAGGAGAACAGACGTGAACCAACCTCCAAAGTCACGAAACAAGAAATCGCGACTTGATCGTAGTCGTCGATCGAAGGAAGATTGTGGACCATAGATCTAATCATATCGGGAGTTATCGATATGTGAAGTCTCGATGCACTTGAGAGTTGATCCATGGGTCATGACTGAAGTTCACATTGAGGGAAGATAAGGGAGGATCTAGTACATGCTAAAATATTGTCGGGGTTTCATAGGTTGGGAGAATTGGGGCGATTCACATGCAAATAATCAACACGCGAAATCATGAAATGACTTTTGGGTTAGGCTCATGGTCATAGCCAGTGGTCGCATGAGAGAAGATTGCTCCTGGTGCTTGTTCTCATGGCAGAGTTTCATGAAAAGGACCTGTTGACATTTCTTGAAGATTCCAGCGGGGAGTTGAAGTCCTGCTCCAGATCGAAGATTGAGAAGATCCAGAGACCGGGAGGTCAGTAGACCCGACAGAGGTGGGGGCACTGCATAAGTGGAAAGTCAATTTTACAACTTAGGAAGTACATTATTAATCCTTTCCCCACATTTTTTCATGACTTTAGTTATTTTTACAAAATTTGGCTTTCTACCTTAGCCAATTAAATATCGACTTTTGACTGACTTGGACTCCTCATGGACAATCAACTAGAAAAACTTGTCTAGTTGAGCTAAAACTTGGTCCAAGGGTGTAGGGTGTCATATGAAATTTTATTTTAGTATCCACACCCCTATAAAAAATCCCTAAGGACCAATGTTTTATCTTTTACATAAAAAATAATTAAAATTTCCAATTAATGAAAAATTTTAATAATTAAAAAAAAAACTATCAAAACTTAATGGAATTCTGCAAGACTCTAGGATATGTATAGAATGGTCATTTCAGTATTCCTAAACCTTAGTCACCCAATTTTATTTATCATTAGAATTCCTTTCACCACTTTGGAGGATTTTGTGAGTGAAAAACTGAAGGATAATTAATATTGCCTGGTAGACAAGATTAATTACCTGAGGAAAAAAAAAATAATCGATGAAAGGAATTCCCTAATGATAAATTCCTAGGAAACTAACTAAAAATTGAGTCATTCTATCATATTACATTATTATCCCACACAGGGGAGCGAACATTCCGAGTACAAAGAAAGACGTGCTAGGGGAAATGTTTTTTCTTCCTGAGCCATAAGTCTTCAAAATATGTTGTAACACAAGGTACATAGCTTCATGGTACGTGAAGTTGAACCATAGTTGAAATAGATGGTCAACATGAGGTCTATCTCAATTCCTTCCAAAATTTTGATCCGGTTACAAAATTATAGCAACACGTTTAGAACTGCCTGCTAGGAAATAAGAATCAATTTTCTGGAAAATAGTGGTCAAATATAACATCATATCGCTTGAATAATGATATTTGTTACAAAATTGAGAGAGGTTTCTGTGAATGGGATTGTTATTGATAATAATATCTTTCTATTTTCCAAAATTCCTCTCTAGTTTCTTGAGATCAATGCTGAAACATAATGACTAAAACAAGAAATCATTAAATGTTTAAATTTGAAACATAGGCTGTAAAGATCCATTCGAATATTCCAAAAAATGAAACTTGTGAAGAAACAAAGAGAGTTTTTTTTGAATGGGATCATCATTAACAAAATTGTCTTTCAAGTTTACAATATTCCTCTCCAACGTGTTGGGATCCATGGCCAAAGATAATAACTAAAACAAGAAATCATTAAATGTTTAAATCTGAAAAATAGGTTGTAAAGATCCATTCGAATCTTCCAAACCATGAAACTTGTGAAGAAAATTATAGAGGATTTTGTGAATGGGATCATTCTTTATAAAATACTATTTTAGTTTTCAAATATGCATTTTCATTTGGTCAGAAATTGAGTATGAATATGACTACAAAAACAATCATTTCCAGAACTCGCGTAGCGAACTTACACAACGAACTTTCGGAGCAAGGTTCCTTTTGAAATTTTATTTTATTGTTTGGATTTGATTGATGGATGAAGGTAAATTATTGATAATTTGACACTTTATATGGTGATAAACATCCCTAGGACCACTTCATTACCCTTTCAAACACCAATTGGGCCAAAATTGCAAATGTTTTACAAAAATTTAGATGTGCTAACATTGGCTCCAATGGGGATGGAGACCTCCCTATGAGGCAAAAAAGAACTTGTAGACCTATTCCTAATCCATTCAACCATTCCAAAATCTTTCATTCTTCACCTCTAACATGTATCTTCTCTAGACTTGAACCAAACCCGCTTTCCATCTACTAACAAAACATTGAAGATGACAACATTCACACTATAAAATCAAACTGAAACTGAAAATCCACTGATGCAAAATTATTACTATTGAAAACTGAAAAATTCTTGACCAACAAGATTATTTTCACACTCCTACTCTAACTTATGAAAAAAATTGCGGGATCGGGTAATTGAAAAATGCCAATATAACCAATCAAGTAGTTACACAAATGTTGTGACTACTTGACTGTGTTTGAACATAGTCAAATCTAAGACATGTAACAACAAAGGAAATTGATGATACTTTTGGTTCTCCCAATGAAAACATAGCTGAAGATTCAAACTGAAAAATCCTTCCATATGTGAATCTATAGGATAAAAAACAACATGATTTGTTTGATGATCCTCAGTGTATTCTTCAATTGGATTTTCAAAATTGAATTGTTGATGCATATTCTCTATTTGAACATTCTGCTCCCACTATGAATTTTCAAGATCATGATCAAAATAAAAAAATTCCTCTTTCTTAACAGCTAAGGGCAACTAGAAAAAATATTCAAGATAAAAAAATTGATAGTGAAAATCTTGGGACTAGATTTGAACTTCTAAAGCTTCAAGATATTTCTCAATATTTTTAGCAAACTCTTATAAAAAAATTGATCTTAGCTCTAGAGATACATTTGCATGAATTTAAATAGGAAGATAAGAGTGAATGAAAGTTTTCTTCCACTTCATCATCAGTGCACATAGCTTTCCATTCTATGAAATATGGAATAGAAACAAAATCTTCTACAAATTCGATCTTTTCCATCAATGCTTCCAAGAAAATAACCCAAAAAACTGAAAAATATCTTATGGATTTGGCGGGTAAACCATCGTCCCAACTTCTGTCGTTTACTTGGAATGAATAATGAAATATTCTAAGGAAAACATCTTCATGTTTGACACTAAGAAGATCAGTGAAATCACAAATATATGATATATGCTTCAAATTCAAACTCAAATCCTCACCATTAAATTTTGGACCATTCCTTAAATAATATCCATCCTTGGGTAAAGGATTTGGAAAACCATAAATCTGTGAAAAATACAAACATGCATGCCTTGAAACAATTGTATAAACATATGAGTTCTTCATCAAATCTAGTGGAGTCACTAGTACCTTATTCAAGATTTAAAACCTTCAGACAATGGAGTCATCATTGATACTCTGACATCTGGGTACAACTGATAATGGAGTCTTTAGGTGAATGGTACAACCTTCATGTGTTTGTCTTTTGTTCACCATCATAAGTAAAAAATGAACTTTGTCGTTTCTCTCAGGGAATATTTCACCTTCGCTCCTCGACAATGGTGCCAAAATGTTATCACTTCATAATTTCCCTTCGTTGTGGGAGGGGAACCATAGAGGTAACCAAAGACCACTTTGGGCTTTGAATCTTGCCTTTCCAAACCAAAGAGGAATCTCTCAATGTAAATTAGGCTCAGTGGCCAGATATGAAATAGAAATAAGGTTTTAAGATGTGGTGGCAGAGAAGAGAGAGAAATCCATTGGGCATGGAGTCAACTTTGAATAAAATGGAACTATCAGTGACTGGTGGTATAAATATCAAGGAAGTTGTTGATATCAATTCTCACTTCAGAATTTTACCTCCCCTTTATATTTTCCAAATTCTTCTTTCCATTTCTTTTCCCTCTTGTATACCTACCCTGATTTCCCCATTTTCTTTTCTCCCCTCTCTTTTCCTTTTCTAGTTATTATACTTAGTCTTTTTTCAAAAACAACGGGTTCACAGGTTCACGGACTTGCAATTATTCTCCTCCATATATGTTCTTGTATCATGAGTCTGATCAACTTCTTTGTTATAATATACTTAACCATCCTCACAACCTCAAGTTTATGGGTTCAAGTTTTCATCTTCCAAGTTATGCAATATCCATTTTTCACCTAAAGACTTGTGATCTACATTATCATCGTTGTACTTGTCGCGGGTACCGAGCCCCTAGGTATTTCATTTCTCTTGTGTCTGAGCCTGAGCGACCTCCATGCAATACTTAGCCTATTTTTTATCGTTCACAACCACGGGTTCACGGGATGTCAGTTTGGCAGGTTCACATAAAATCCCAAATTCAAATTAATCTCATTCATCCCCGCCATCCTCTCACTTTTCCAAATACACATTTATTATGGTTTAATGTTAATAATTGATCATGAAGGCTCCATAAATATCGTTATTAATAAGCGAAGCGCTCAAGAAGATTTTTCATGAAATCATATTAAAGAACAATTTTCCAAGGGTTATATTATTGTTATATCTTAGAAATTTTTCATTACAAGTTATTATCCAGTTGAAAGAACACTCTCATCAACTTATGGGAGTAGCATCCAGACAACATTTATGTGGTGATACTTTGAACATATTTGGTCGTGAAGACCATAAATTTAAGTGGTCTAGAGAATACTTGTATTACTCATCACCTCCTACAAAGAAAGATATAATCTGGACTTCGGGAATCGCCCGCGCAATTTGAGTCCCTGAGGTATTCGACTGCAAAGAACTGGTTTCATGGTGCATTGAAAAATACATATTGAGTCAGTGAATCATACAACTCTAGGATTGTTCCCCCATCTCTATTTCACCACAAGTGTTTCAAAAGATGGTGAAGCTCCCTGAGCCAACACTTACCTTTAAGAGATATTATTACAAAGAGTTTTTGAAAAAACATGACAATGGCCTAGACCTCTTGCCTAAGTATTTGGAAAATCCCACGGTTGTCCCATAAGACATAACCAGGATTCAGGTTGACTCATTTAAAAAACCCTTTTGGGAAATCACTTGGTTTTTTACCACGCTGATATGCCAAGAAAGCATCGCCACCATTTCCTGCATGATTCTTTATATTTTATATTTTATAGTTAAAGATCAAGCTATTTTCGATTGGGGAAAACTGATTTCCATTGAAATCTCCTCCCAATTGTCACATTACAAAAGAGACAAGAAATTATTTATGGCTTCTTATTTGGTATTTGTGATAAAATATTTCTATCAGTTTCCAAAATTGACTATATGTAAGAGAGTGAACTTTGAAGTTGATCTAGTCACCTTCTGGTATCAAGCATTATGGAGACACGAGACTTATTTACATTTTTACGAGGTTTACAATGATTTCATTTCAGTCTTTAAGGGACTTCTATTTGGTAGAAATACCCCTATTATATCATACCATGCAAATAAATTCTTGGAGAAAAAGGGGACATTAGAGAAGATGGAAAATCACAGTGTTATAAGGATCTTTTGTTCCAAGGAGAATCCCTCTTTTCTTCCATACCACGTATCTGATAAAATTTTTATTACAGAATTTGCAAGGAAATATAATTTCTGGCTGCATGTTTTGCACGAGAAACGAAAAGAGAAATTCATACCCTTGCCTTAGAAAATTGGAGACTTTATATTCAGGCATATAAAACAAATTGATGATTTTGTGAATCAGTTCCACAATGTAAATCTGAAGTATGCTGAAAGGATAAAGGGGTTTGACCCTAAAAAAACTTTCGTGGAACATATGTTATCAGTGGGATTCAACAACTCATTCATTCATACTATTTTGAGTGAAGAATAAGATAATAACTTAGGCGCTCCTGCTCACAACATTGGTGAATTGGAAGAAATACTTAGTACTAATGAGTTTTACAAGAAAAAATGAAAGGGTCCAAGTGAGAAGAGTTCCCAGTCTCTATTTGTTACCCATAAAAATACGACATCTCAGAGAAATGCTCCAATGACCCACCCAACTAGGATGGTTACCAACAATAGTTCAAGCGGCGGAGGATAAAAAAATCCCCCTCTGGGAAAAATCGAGAGCTCACACAAGCTTCATCTGAGAAAGAAGAGGAAGAATGTTGTGCAAGAAGATGAATACCAATCGTATAGAAAATGACATCAACGACTTCTCTCTTGAAGACATGGAAAATCATCATTAGAAATCATTGAGCATGAGATTTTCAATGAAGAAGCATTGTTCTCTTTCTAAAGCAAGGTCTTCGACAAGAAGTCTAAGAAGTTGATTATTTAAAAAGGTGATATGAAAAATAAGAAACTAAAATATCGTTCAAAGGTTGACCTAAATGATTGTCTTCCTTCCCAAATTTCCATAATTCATAGAGCAACTAGAGAGGATCTGGATGATTCCATTGGTGGTTTAGAAACAGATAACACAAAGTTGAAATAAAGGATCAAGGAAATGGAAGACGCTTTAATGCCTTTTTCACTTCTTTCCAGTCATTCTTCAATATTCAGACCCACCATTCCTGCTATTAAATTAAAAGGATCTTCATACCTACTTAAATCATTTATGAGATATGTGGAAATAAATATTAAGAAAATAATGGCATTGATCACATAGGCATGGGAAGTTTCGAAAAACATTGTTTCGTTTGGCTCAAGGGCACATGCCTTCCATGAATATTTGCAATCTGACCTAAAAAATGAAAAAGGTTTTTACATTGATGTTGTATTACCCTTTGGAAAAAAATTCTCCAACATGATGGAACTAAGGAGAAGAGAGGAGGATATTCCATCCCCAAGTCGGATAAAGCAGTTGAACGTGTGTTGGAAGGAAAAGATTAAAAATTTGCATAATATCGTTCAAGCATGAAATGAAGATATATCAAAGATTAAAGAACTGTTCAAGAGGCTTATAGACATAGACATAGCTGGAATTACTAATGAAGTGCAAGACCAAAAATTAATCCTCAAGTCAATGTTCCTAACAAAGCAACAGTTTGACGAACAAGTTTAGATTTTTAAAGGGTTATCAATTAAATTTTTTTATGGTATACTTGAATCTAATGAAGACGACAGAGACAATTGGCTAGTGGACTACTCTATGAAGAATCAAGATATTCAAGAAGAATTACATGGTATTTCCCTTGATTTACGAGACTTGGAGGGTGATTTATTCAACATCAAGATCCGACATGAGATAAATGTGGCACCAATGAAAAATTATATTGAAGAATGGTTCAAGAAATAAATTAACAAATTGACCGATGAGGGGTAAGAAACAGTTGAGACAATTTTTGTAACCGTTAATAAAGACAATAAAAGGACATCAGAAAGCAATTAAAGACATGGCATACCATCATAGTAAGTTTATGTTGATCACATATTTATTTCTTTATCAGTTCCTTCATTCAGTTACTACGCTTCTTTGACTAGAAAGGTTTAAATGAAGTCTGATAACTTCTCTTTTCTTATTTAGAGATCTTGTTGTTATTTTACCACCCATCATCTTCCTTCTACAAGATTAATTCATATGTATATTTTATTTATGGTTTGTGGGAGCACCAATCCCAATCCTTAGGACAAACACATTATAAATTTCGAAGAATATGTAATAGACTATATATTTTTTAGAAATTTCAAGAGATTTATTTCGGGATTAGTTTTGACTGTGCTTTGTAACTCTTAGCTTTGAGTATAAATTATTTGATATTGATCTATCATTATCTCTATTTGAGCTACCCACGTATGCACTCTATTAAAGTTCTCTTATACATGAAGATCGTTGTATTTTTATTTTATGTAATCAAAAATCTTTACTTTAACTAAGATGGATGTGAGGAAATTTTTCTTATCTGCTTTAAATTTATGAAGTGTGGAGTTCCTGGTCATTTTGTAGGAATTTTCTCTAAATAAAAAACAAAACAATTTCCTTTTATTTTTCTTGTAATCTTTATATTTCTTTGATTATAACGACAAACTTCTACAAAGTCCCATATTCTAAGAACTTACAGTCCCAAGAAAATATTAAAGAGGTGTACCACCTCTATAAAATTGCAGAGGTATTTACATCCTCGTGAGGTTGTCATTTCGGTCCTAACAGATTCAAGCGTCACCATTTTTGGTGACCATACTGGGGAATGAACTGAAATTTGTAATCTAGTTTAGCATTTTTTTGAAAAATATATGACTTTACCTCACGCTGATTAGCCCCACCTCGAAATTGGATTAAATAATCATGGAATCATTTTAGATCAGATATACAATCTGTTAATAACGATAGAAGAGACCCAAGAAGAATTAGAAAGGTCCTCACATATATTATTCTTTGAAGAAGAAAGATAAATTCTCTGGAGACAAAGGAGATACGAGCGACAAGACCGAAGAAACCAAAGGCTAGCTAGAGAAGCACAAGGAAAAGGTCAGGATTGAATATTGACGAATACAAGCGACCCATTACCAGAAGTAAAATAAAACAACTCTGCATTCTGAGAAGTGAAAACCATATTCCTAAAACCTCTCCAGATATGGAAGAAAGAAATGAACAACTACAAGAATAACCACATGAGAAGAAACAAGGAGGTGGAAGAGATGTTGCAAGAAACCAAGAAAACCTAAGGCTTGAAAATAGAAGAAGAATAATAGATTCCCCTTTGAATATTCTATGTGAGCAACATGACCTCCCTGTTCTCCCTAAGGGTACACTGAAGGAATTTTATGGAGATGGAACAATCGATGCAAAGATGTACCTTCACTTATTCCTTGATGTTTGTGATTTTCATTGTCTTGAGTATGACGATATCATGGAAAGGTTATTTCTTCAAACATTACCAAGAAGAGCGTATGAATGGTATACGACATTACCCATTAGATCAATTCGCTCGTGTAATGACCTTGAATCCATGTTCCTGACCATGTTTTCCCCTCCAATTTCTTATCATACCCTCCTCACCGATTTCACCCAAATTGGTTTGAGGAAAAATGAAAGAATACGAGATTTTAATCTCACATTCAATAAACCTTGAGTAAGATTTCAGAAGATAAAAGACAAAATGAACCAATCATGCTTGGTTTTTATAAGAATGCAATTCCCTCGAATGTGAAATATTCTATCAGCACATCCCAGATGGATACCTTGGAAGAAGAAATGACTAAAGAAACTGAAATGGAAGAAATTATGATTGAAATGGGTGTCGACCCCGACATTATACTGGGAAAAGTACAAAGGCAGTTGGTAGTATTAAGTATTGATAATCAAGGATCTTCTATTTCAATAAATAAAAAAGAATTGAATCCATGATCGACCCAAAATCAAATGATTTGAGGAGGATTTTTCAAGGGAAACATACCATATGTGAAGGTAGATCCTATTGAGGCACAAGAAACCAAGAAAAGAATTTAAATTACTCAAATGAATAGAACTATCAAGAAAATGAAGAATGAAAAAACCATACTAAGAAGGGGGCATAATTATGTGAAAAATCCAAGAATGTCGGTCCTAGAGAAAAGAAGGAACCCTCCTCAAGAAAACAGAGTGAGGTTTGACAACATGGATAATCCACAAAGACCAAGGGTTCCCAGGAATCCTACTCCCAATGTAGTCATTCTGGATGATATATATGATGAGAAAATGGTTGAGCATGAGAAATACTATTCACCTGATGAAAGTTCTGAAACTGTATAGATGGGCGGATGCGAGATGTACATGTATATATTTTAATAAGGCGACAATGACCCCAACTCACAAGAAAAATTCACCCAGATAAGAGGATTTGTAAATAGATCCAAGAATAAAAATGATTCTGAAAAGGAAAACAAAAAAGATAAAGAAAAAATGAATGAGAAAAGGTCAAATCAGAAAATGGTAGATAACGTTGCAAGTAAGAAGCAACACGTAATGCCAAGCTCTGCTCAGATAACATACAATGTTATAGAGGAATTAAGTAAATTAAGGATAACTCTTCCTTTTACTGAAGTGGTGAATATTTCCCAACAAAGGGAAAACAATTTGAGATGATTGGATGATCCATCTGAAAAAGAAAAAGTTTTGTCATAAGTCTGAAACAAAGCCATAACAAATCAACTGCTAAGTTGAGAGGTGAAATTCCTCCCTTTTGTATTTCAATTGAAAACCATGATATTGCACTTCATAATTGTGTAGTTGATACAGGCGTGACCAATAATATTATGCCACTCGCGGTCATGGAAGAATTGGGCATTAGATGTACAAAATATTACGAGACTAGTGAAGGTATATATGAAATATATTCTATACAAGTGCCAACTTATGGAGAAATCAAGGACATTTATGCTTGGATCATGGTGGCTCCCCATATTATCACAGTTTTCGATATCATTGTGGTATACCTTCCTCCCACATATGGAGTTGTGTTAGGAAGAGATTGGTCATCTATGGTCGGGGGATATATAATAAATGATGGAAGTTTCATGATGTTGCTAGGAAAAGAAGGCGCAATGATTAAGGTACCCCGTGAACCCAGGAAACCCTTCTCTTTCAAAAATAAGTATAATGAATTAATGGAAGACTATATAGATGTTCGGATTGGAAATTATGTTATCCTAGATATGGAACACATTGAAAACCTAGAGAAAATTCAATACATGGAGGATCAAGAGAATCCATTTGAAGTTTATTGGAGTTGGATCTTGTTCAAGATCCGGAAGTGGATTTGGAGTTGTCCTTGTAAGTCGAGATAATATTGTTCATCCACAAGCTATCATAATTGAATTTGCATGTACTAACAATGAGGCAGAATATGAAGCTTTGATTCAAAGAATGATTCTTTCATAAGAAATGAAGATACAACATCTAATTGTGACTGGCGACTCCAAGTTGGTAATTGATAAAGTCACCTAGAGGTATAAAATCAAGAAGGAAAGACTCAGGTTATATTTCAAAAGAGTTAACAAAATGATGGAATCTTTCATCTCTTTCAAAATTTCTTTCATTCTGAGGGACAAGAATCAGAAAGAATATTCATTGTCCTTGGCAGACTCACAGTCAAACCCAGATTCTATACAAAGAAAAACATATTTTCAAGTAGAAAGAGTATCTAGACTCTCTATACCCGATAACCTAAAATATTTTCAAGTGTTTTAGAATGATGGACAGTTGAAATATTTTTTGTTGAACGATGATGATGATGAAGATAATCACATATACTTTGTCCCGAAAGATTGTATTCAATTTGAGTCTATTTTTACAAAAGATGATCATGCTCAAAATATCCTAGAAGAAATTTCACTTCAAAGGGTTCAAGAAACAAGAAAGATCAATATTGGAACCGACAGTTCCCCAAAATATGTCAACTTGGGAGTTGATAGCACCATTGAAGAGGTTGATCAACATGTTTCATTTTTTAAACAATATCATGATGTGTTTGCATGGAACTATGATGAATTGAAATCTTATGACGAAAAAATATTTTAACATATCATTCCTTTTAGAGAAAAGGAAAATCCAGTCACACAAAAAATAAGGATGATGAACCCCAAATTGAAACCTCTAGTAAAGGTTGAATTGGAGAAATTAAAGAAGGCCAGAATAATATATACCAGTAGAAACTCAGATTGGCTTTCAAACCCTTTGATAGTAAGAAACAAGACCAGGGAAATTCGGATGTGTGTGGATTTCAGGGATATTAACAAAGCAAGAGTAAAAGATAACTATCCTTTACTTGACATGGAGATTCTTCTCCAGCAAGTCATGAGATCAGCTTGTATGTCCATGTTGGATGGTTTTTTTTGGATATAATCAAGTATTAGTTTTTGAGGGAGACAGACTAAAGACAACATTCATAACAACTTTGGAGACATATGCATATGCTAGGATGCCCTTTGGTTTGAAGAATGTAGGAGCCACATTTCAAAGGGTCATGGATCATTCTTTCAATGGGTTGATAGGAAAATGCATGGCATATTATCAAGATGACTTGACAGTGCATTCAAAAACAATGGGTGATCATATTCATCACTTAATGAAAGTTTTTGACATATGCAAATTATATGGTGTTTCACTAAATCCAAAGAAATGTTTATTTTTTGTAACTCAAGAAAAAATATTGGGTCATATTGTGTGCAAGGAAGGGATTTATATAGATCCAAAAAGATTTAACGCTATAAATGAACTCAACACCCCATTATCTAAGGAAGGAGTTCAATCGTTCTTTGGTAAGATCAACTTTGTGCGAAGATTTGTTTCTGATTATGAAATTATTGTGAAGTCGATCAATCTATTGTTGAAAAAGGATAAAAGGTATGAATGGACAACAAATACACAAGAATATTTCAATAATATCAAAATATAAATCACCATAGCTCCATTCCTCATTAGCCCAAAATTTCAAAGGGATTTCAACATTTATCCATTTTCTACAGAAACACTTGTTGCATATGTTCTTACTCAGAGAAATACCAAGGTTGAATAACTCCCAATAAATTTCATTAGAAAAAACCTTCACAATTTTGAATTGAGGTATTCAGAACTAGAAAATAAATCCTTGGCTCTTGTGAAGGTGGTGGCGCACTTTCAGACGTACATACTAAATTCTCATGACATTACTTATTTCCCATCCTCTCCAATGAAGATGCTTTTGAATCAACAATTGAGAGAAGCAAAATGGGTTAACTGGTTGGAAAATATCCAAGAATATGATATCAATATTAAACCTTTAAAGGCTTTCAAAGGACAAGGTTTATGTAATATCATCACAAATAGCGATTCTATGGATGGAATTATTTCAATTTCAGTAGGAGAACCATTGGTCAATTCAAAATGGTATGTAGACATTGCATTATATTTGAGGTTCGAGTGGTTTCTAGTTACCATGAGACCTAAAGAGTGAAGAACACTGAAGATGAAGTCAAATCAATATGTGTTGATTGTTGATATACTATTCAAAAGGAGCTATGATTTGTATTATTGAAATGTGTTGATGAAAAAAAATCCCAAGAACTAATGAGGGAATTCCATGAAGGGATATGTGATGGGAATTTTTCACCTACGACCACCTTCCATAAGATAATAAGAGATGGATTTTATTGGCCATGAATTTTTAGAGACTCATATGCCACAATAAGAAAGTGTGTATATTGGCAGAAATTTTATGGGAAAATGAAGAGATCTGTGATGCCATTACAACCTACAATTGTTGAAAAACTATTCTCCCAACAGAGACTTGATTTTTTCGGTCCAATAAATCCAAATTCAAGCAAGGGACATATGTACATTCTTACTGCTACGGATTATTTTATGAAGTGTCTAGAAGAAATGGCATTAATTTTTTTTTTATTATGAATAGTTAATGAAGTTCCTCAAAGATAATATTTTGTCAATATTTGGTGTCCCAGACAAATTTATCACTGATAATGGTTTGATTTTCATTGGTTCAAAATTTACAAAATTCTATGGAGAATATGGAATTATTATGGGGAAAGGACCAAAATATTATCCGCAAGTAAATGGTCTTGAAGAATCCACAAATAAGACATGCATTCATACTTTGAATAAAACTATTACCAAGAACCAAAGGAATTGGCACTTAAATTTAACTGATGCGTTGTGGGCGAGTAGAATAACTCCAAAAGATAGCATTGGGATGTCTCTGTATACATTGTTTTACAAGAAGAAAAAATTCCAATCAGCCTCGAACTCAATTCTTTGACTTTCATGGTTAATACAAAATATGCAGAAGACAGTTCACCTATCCAAAGGAGGATCAATCAGTTTTTGAAATTGGAGGAATAACGAATTAAATCCCTGAATAAGAATTCTCAGAGATAACAAAGTATCAAAATATATTTTGATCAGAATGAAACTGTAAAACAATTTCAGAAGGGAGAATTGGTTTTACTTTGGAACAAATCCAAGGAGAATCCATCGATCCATACAAAGTTTGAAGCACTCTGAATTGGACCATACATCGTCGATAAGATATTGGTTTTTAAATATTATATGCTCAAATACATGAAGGGTAAAATCTTAATATTTCCCATCAACGGGCAAAATTTGAAAGGTTTGTTCACCTAAAACTTTCTCATTTTCCTTATACATAAATTTTATTTTTCAGATTGTATATTCTTACCTTGACTCCATAGCCCAATGGATGGAAGAACCTGGTCATAAATATTCTAGATTATTGACAACCCACAAGGGGTTATCATCCCATAGTTGGAGACAGTTGTTGAGATCAATTCCCTTTTCTGAAATTTCCCTCCCCTTTCTATTTTCCCAACTTATTCTTTCCATTTATTTTCCCTCTTTTATGCCAACCCTCATTTCCCCTTTTTCTTTTCTCCCCTCTCTTTTCCCTTTCTAGTTACTATACTTGGTCGTTCTTAAAAAACAACAGGTTCATGGGTTGGTAGACTCGTAGGTCTTCACCTCCATTTATGTTTATGTATCATGATCTTGAATGACTACTTTGTTATAATATACTTAACCATTCTAACAACCATGGGTCCACAGGTTCAAGATTTCATCTTCCAAGTTCCGCAATCTCCATTTTTCACCTAAAGACCCATGATCTACATTACGAATGTTGGACTTGTCGCAGGTACTGAGCCCCTAGGTATTTCATTTCTCTTGTGTCTGAGTGCGACCAACCATCGTGCAATACTTAGCCTATTTTTTATCATTCGTAACCGCAGGTTGGCGGGTTCACAAAAAACCCCAAATTCAAATTTCTCTCGTTCGTCCCCGCTATCCTTGCGGGTTTCCCAATATGCATTTAGTATAGTTTAATTTTAATAACTAATCATGAAGGCTCTGTAAAGATCGCCATTAATAAGAGAAGGGATCGAGAATATTTTTCATTAAATCACATTAAATCATGATTTTCCAAGGGTTATATTATTGTTATATCTCATAAAGGTTTCATTACAAGTTATTATCTAGTCGGAAGAACACTCTCATCAAATTATGGGAGTATTATCTAGACAACAGTTATGTGGTGATAGTTTGAACATATTTGGTCTTGAAGACCATAACTTTCATTGTTCTAGAGCATACATGTATTACTCATCGCCTCCTGCACAGAAAGATATAATATGGACTTTCAGAATTGCTCACATAGGGTTTTTCCTTGAGGAATTCAATGACAAAGTACTGGTTTCATGGTGTATTGAAAACTATGTACCGATTCAATGAATCATACAACTCTAGGATTATTCCCCCATCTCTCTTTCACCGCAAGTGTTTCGTAAGATGTTGAATCTCCCTAAGCCAACACTTACCTTTAAGGGAGAGGATTGCAAATATTTTCTTAAAAAACATGACAATGGCCTGGGCCTCTTGCCTGAGTATTTGGAGAATCATCTGACTATCCTAGAAGACATAAACAAGATTCAGGTCAACTCGTTTAAAAACCCCTTTAGGGAAATCTCTTGGTTGTTTACTAGGATGACAGGCCAAGAAATCACTCCCACCATTTGTGAAGACCGGTTTTGAATTAACCTCTAATAATTCTACCAAATGCACAGTAATTTCTACAAGGTTTATAAAGAAGAATAATTCCAAATTTTCTTAACACTTGCGCATGTAAAATTTATCAATGAATAATAAATCTAATTAAACAATGGAAAAATTGGAATTAAATATCTTAACTCTAATGCTGTTATCCGCAGCTTGCTGAACCTGATGCTGTTATCTAGCTTGCTTCCTTCCTGCTTCTTTAGAACACTACCCAAAACCGACCTCCCTGCCGACTAGTTAGCTCCTAGCCCTAGGATATCAACGGATATCCTAGCCCTCCGTGCCCAAAACC
>JZKD02S1998331.1:211924-250100 GCA_000966675.3 Picea glauca
TGTGTATTTAAAACAAATAGACGACGCCTGCGTGCCCCCTGAATGTAATACAAGTTGAGCTCCTGGAACTCTTCCAGTGCATTTGATTTTTTTCAGTTATGCAACGGATTAGGACCTGTAGGAATGAATCTCTTTTCAACGCCATATCTGTGATCAATTTCATATCCTACACGTCTACATGATATGTGAGAACAGTATTGCCTCGTAGCATCTGATGCCTGTAAGGAATGAATGTTCTTATAGACTTTATTGCGACTTGTTGCTTCCACAGAATCAACCGATAAGACCACCCAAACATACAGAATAGTAATAAAAGAAAGTACTGCTCCCATCTGGTAATAACTAAAACCTTTCGCCATCTAAGAGAATCCCAAATACAAGCAAGATTCCTGAATAAATTCTAACATTTCTAGAAATAAGTAGGAATAAGTAATAAGTTAGTCTAAGCGAATAACATTTCTACTATTTTTTTTTAAAGAAAATAGTTCGTATTACTTTTATAAAAGATATATACACAAAACCAAAAGCGCTGGAGGATTGCCTCTTCTGCCATTATTGTTTTATCCTTAAACTAGAACCATACTGAAATTCAATGATTTGCATGGGCAGGTCTTGTTAAACAGATTTTTTGCAGTAGAGAAGTATAACTACAAAACATATTTCAATAGATGCGAAAACGGACATATACAATATGGGAAATCGAGAGTCGATCGATAAGAAGTAAACACATGAATCGATATACATCAATGATTAAAATAGTGACAAATATGAAGTAGAGATCACACAAACATTTGACAAATTTCTATAAGTTGCCTAAAGTATCACGCTATAACAATTATATATGATTAGGGATCTTACAAAACCACACCAATATTTATATACATGGAGAAAAGTAAGACCAAACGTGTTTATATATGGTTAGGGTTCTTACAAAACCACACCTACAGAACATATTTCAATAGTTGCCTGAGACCTGATCATCCTCCTTACTAAACAGAGTTAATATGTTCAAAACAGGATACATACTCTGTAACAACCCTAGTTGCATTCATAATTTACTTGTTTTACCTGGTAAATTTGTTTTGCCTTTATTTATTTTATTTTTATTTTTATAAATGTTTTTATGTTTTGTGTGCAGGTTAAGAGGAGGGGAATTTGAGCTGGGAACGTGGCCCTTAAGGCTCTAGTGTTTCAACTACGGCTCTGATACCATTTGTGAAGACCGGTTTTGAATTAACCTCTAATAATTATACCAAATGCACAGTAATTTCTACAAGGTTTATAAAGAAGAATAATTTCAAATTTTCTTAACACTTACGCATGTAAAATTTATCAATGAATAATAAATCTAATTAAACAATGGATAAATTAGAATTAAATACCTTAACTCTGATGCTGTTATCCGCAGTTTGATGAACCTGATGTTGTTATCCATCTTGCTTGCTTCCTTCTTCTTTAGAACACTACCCAAAACCGACCTCCCTACCGACTAGTTAGCTCCTAGCCCTGGGATATCAACGGATATCCTAGCCCTCTGTGCGCAAAACCCTCAGCAACCCCGGTCCACTGTGTCAATGCCAATCACAAAATTACTCCCTCTTTGCAATACTCAGAGCTCCCCAAAATCCATGGCCAACTCCCCCATAGAATAATCCCCCTCTAAACTCCTTTCCCCCCCCTTATTCCTCCTTCATCGCCTTCCCTTCATTAACTCCTACCTAACTGCTTTATTACACCTTATGCCCCCGCTGTTAATACCCTTATCCCTCCTTTATTACTTATCCTAATGTATTGAATACGTTATCCCTTGTGGGATACGTAACCTAATTTAATATTATATCTTATTATCCACCATTAATTTAATACATTATTAATTAATAATTAAATCAGTCATTAACCATCATGAACAACTATTTAATAATAATGTATTTGAAATGTTATTTTAAGACATAAATATAGTTTAGCTAATATTTTAGGATTATATTATTAAATTAATTATACTTTAATAATCAAGGGTCGTTACAACATTTCCCACATGATTATTTGTATTTTATATTTTAAAATTAAAGAGAAATCTAGTTTTGATTGGCGAAAACGAATTTCCAATGAAATCTCCTACCAATTGTCACATTACAAAAGATACAAGAAATTATTTATGGCTTCCTATTTGGTATTTGTGATAGAAAATTGCTCTCATTTTCCATAATTGACTATCTGTAAGAGAGTGAACTGTGAATTTGATCCATTCACCTTATGGTATCAATCATTGTGGAGACACAAGACTTCTTTTCATTTTTACAAGGCTTACAATGATTTTTTTTCAGTCTTTAACGAACTACTATTTGGTAAAAATACCCCTAGGATATCGGACCATGCAAATAAATTCTTGGAGAAAAAGGGGACATTAGAGAAGATGGAAAATCATAGTGTTATCAAGATCATTTGTTCCAAGGAGAATCCCTCTTTTCTTCCATACCACATATTTCATAAATTGTTTATCATGGAAGTAGCAAGTCAATATAATTTCTGGCTTCACTTTTTCCACAAGACATGGAAAACGAAATTGATACCATTGCCTCAAAAAATTGGAGACTTTATATTCAAGAATATAAACAAAATTGATGAGTTTGTGAGTCACTTCCACAATGTAAATATGAAGTATGTTGAAAGGATAAAGGGTTATGGACCTAACAAAAATTTTGTGGAATATATGTTGTTAGTAGGATTTAACAACTCATTCATTCATACTATTTTGAGTGAATAAGAAGATAACAACTTAGGATCTCCTACTCGTGAATTAGAAATGATACTTAGTACTAATGCGTTTTACAATAAGAAAGGAAAGGGTCCCAATGAGAAGAGTGCCCAGTCTCCATTTGTTACCCATAAAACTACCACATCTCAAAGCAATTCTCCAAAGGCCCACCCAACTAGGAAAGTTACCAAAAATAGTTCAAGTTGCGGAGGGGAAAATAATCCCCCTCCGGAAAAAATCGATATCTCACACAAGATTCCTCTGAGAAAAAATACGAAGAATGTTGTGTAAGAAGAATAATACCATCGCATAGAAAATGACATCAACATCTTCTATCTTGAATACATGGAGCTCAAGGCGGATATCGAGAAACTGTTTCCCACAATTGATCAGCCGGGAAACACGACCCATCAAAATTCATGATTAGAAATAATTGAGAATGATACTTTGAATGAATAAGAGTCGTTATCTTTATAAAGTGCAATCTTCAACAAGGAGTCTAAGAAGTTGATTATTGGAAAAGGTGATATGAAAAATAAGAAAGGAAAATCTCGTTTAGAGGTTTACCTAAAGGATTTTCAGCCTTCCCAAATTTATATAATTCACAGAGCAACCATAGATGCTCTATATGATTCCATTGGTGTTTTATAAGAAGTAAACACAAAGTTGAAAGAGAGGATCAAGGAACTAGAAGATGCTTTAATGCATTTTCCACTTCATGCTAGTCCTTTTTCAATAGTCAGACCCACCACACCCACTATTAAATTAAAAGGATCTTCAGGCCTACTTACATCATCTAAGAGCTATGTGGAAATAAATATTAATAAAATAATGGCATTGATCACAGAGGCATGGTAAGTTTCAAAAAACATTGTTTCTTTTGTCTCAAGGGCACATGCCTTCCATGAATATTTGCAAGACGAACTAGAAAATGAAGAAGGTTTTTACATTGATGTTGTATTATCCTTTGGAAAAAAAGTATCCAACATGATGGAACTAAGGAAAAGAGAGGAGGATTTTCCCTTCCCAAGTTGGATAAAACAATTGAACACATGCTAGAAGGAAAAGATTAAAATTTTTCATAATATCGTTCAAGAATGCAACCAAGATATATAAAAGAGGGAAGAATTGTTCAAGAGGCTCACAGAGATAGACCTAGCCGAAAGTACTAATGAAGTACAAGACCACAAATTAATCCTCAACTAAATTTTCCTAACAAAGAAACAATTTGACGAACAAGTTGAGATTTTTAAAGGGTTATCAGTTGAAAAAATTTATGGTATACTTCAATCTAATGAAGAAGACAAAAACAATTGGCTAGTGTACTACTCTGTGAAGACTCAAGATATTGAAGAAGCATTACATGGTATTTCCCTTTATTTATGAGACTTGGAGGGTGATTTATTGAAAATCAAAATACGGCATGAGATAAACGTGGCACCAATGAAAAAATAAATTGAAGAATGGTTCAAGAAATAAATAAACAAATTGACCGACGAGGGGAAAGAAGCAATTGAGAAGGATCTTGTAACCATTAATGAAGACAATAAAAGGACACCAACAAGAAAGTAAATACACGAGAGACCATTATAGTAAGTTTATGTTGATCAAAGATTTCTTTCTTTATCAGTTCCTTCATCCAATTACTCCACTTCTTTGTCTAGAAAGGTTTAATCGAAGTCTAATAATTTCTCTTTTCTTGTTTCTAGGTCTTGTTGTTCTTTTACTGCCCATCATCTTCCTTCTACAAGATTAATTCTTGTGTATATTTTATTTATTGTTTGTGGGAGCCCCAATCCAAGTCCTTAGGACAAAACATTTTAAATTTCAAAGAATATGTAACAGACTATATATTTTCTATAAATTTCAAGAGAGTTATTTCGGGATTAGTTTTGACTGTTCTTTGTAACTCTGATCTTTGAGTATAAAGTATTTCAGATTGATCTATCATTATCTCTATTTGAGTTTCTCACTTGTACACTCTGTTAAAGTTCTTTTATGCATGCAGATCATCTTCTTTTTATTTTATGTGATCAGAAGTATTTGTTTTAATGATGATGGATGTGAGGAAATTTTTCCTATCTGCTTTAAATGTATGAAGTGTGTGGTTCCTGGTCATTTCTCAAGAATTTTCTCTAAATAGAAAACAAAAAAAATTCCTTTCATTTTTATTGCAATCTTTATATTTCTTTGATTATCACGACACACTTCTGCAAACTCCCATATTCTGAAAACTTACAGTCCCAAGAAAATCTTAAAGAGGAGTACCACCTTTATAAAAATGCAGAGGTATTTACATCCTCATGAGGTTTTTATTTCGATCCTAACAGATTCAAGCGTCACCATGTTTGGAGACCGTACTGGGGAATGAACTGAAATTTGTAATCTGATTTAGCATTTTTTTGAAAAATATATGACTTTGCCTTAGGCTGATCAACCCCACCTGGAAATTGGATTAAACAATAAACAAATAATTTTACATCAGCTATACAATCTGGTAATAACGATAGGAGAGACCCGAGAAGAATTAGAAAGGTCCTCACAGATATTATTCTATGAAGAAGAAAGAGAATTATATGGAGACAAAGGAGAGATGAGCAACAAGACCGAAGAAACCAAAGTCTAGCTAGAGAATCACAAGGACAAGGTTGGGATTCAAGCTCGAAAAATACAAGAGACCCATTACCATAAGTAAAATAAAACAAATTTCTATTCTGATAAGTGAAAATCATATTCCTAGAACCCCTCCGGATATGGAAGAAAGAAATGAACAACCGCGAGAATAACCACATGAGGAGAGACAAGGAGGTGGAAGAGGTGCTGCAAGAAATTACGAAACCTAAGGTTTTAAAATAGAAGAAGAATAAGAGATTCCCCTTTGAATATTCTATGTGAGCAACACAAGCTCCCTATTCTCTTGAAGGGTACCCTGAAGGAATTTTCTGGAGATGGAACAATTGATGCAAAGAGACACCTTCACTTATTCCTTGATGTTTGTGATTTTCATCGTGCTCAGTATGACGATGTCATGGTAAGGTTATTTTTTCAAACATTATCAAGAAGAGCTTATGAATGGTATATGACATTACCCAATTGATCAATTGACTCGTTTAATGACCTCGAAGCCATGTTCGTGACTATGTTTTCCCCTCCAATTGATTATCATACCCTCCTCACCGATTTCACCCAAATTAGTTTGAGAAAAAATAAAAGAATACGAGATTTTAATCTCAGGTTCAATAAAACCTTAAGTAAGATTCCAGAAGATAAAATACTGAATGCCCCAATAATTCTCAACTACTATAATAATACAATGCCCCCGAATGTGAAATATGTTATCTGAACATCCCATATGGATACCTTGGAAGAAGCAATGACTAAAGCCACTGATATGGAAGAAATTATGATTGAAATAGGTGTTGAGCTTGACATTATACTAGGAAAAGAACAAAGGTAGCTGGGAGGATTAAGTATTGATAATCAAGGAGCTTCTATTTCAAGAAAGAATGAAGAATTCAAGCCATGACCGACCTAAAACAAAACAATTGGAGGAGGATATTTCAAGGGAAACATACCATATGTGAAGATAGATCTTTTTGCGGCACAAGAAACCAAGCAAATAATTGAAATTGCACAAATGAATAGAAGTATCAAGCAAATCCAGAACAAAATAACCAGACTAAGAAGGGGGATAATTATGTGGAAAATCCAATAATGTTCATCCCATAGAAAAGAAGGAACCTTCCCCAACAAAACAGAGTGAGGTTTGGAAACATGGATAATCCACAAAGATCAAGGGTTTTGAGGCAACCTACTTCCAATGCAGTCGTTCTGGATGATGTATGTGATGATAAAATGGTTGAGAAAGATAACTACTATTCACGTGATGAAAGTTACAAAAATGTAGAGATGGGCAGTGTTAGTGCCGCCATTTTTCTAGTTAGAGTCAGTCTTAGTAGACTCATGGTCTATGTGTCAAAGTGTGTGAGATCAATTACCAAACAACGAATGGGTCAAAGTAAGCAAGTGGTCAGTTGGGCCTTGGAGTCAGGAAGGGATGTTAGAATCAAAACATGTGTAAGTGATAAAGGCCTTTTCCCAAAGAGTCAGGTCCTGTCATAAGAGAAGGTTTTATGTGCCAAAGGTTGAGGAAAGTTCTTAAATAGGAGTCACGTCAACAGGTGCAATGGCCATCATATGTCATTATGAAGTTAGAAAGAATGAAAAATCATGATGCTCATATCACGTATACTCTGCAGCTCTTATCAGTTGTAATTTACATGCCCCAAAGTGTACCCATTACGCATATATCCTCAGAAAATATTCGGCTTTCTTTGAAACCTCTAGTCACCATGGATTTAATGTCCCCTGGAATGATTCCATCTCTCTACTGCCTAGTTATAAATGTCAGTTGCTCTTCTTGTATTCTGTTCACCAGCCAATTTTATGCACTGTCTGTTATTATTCCCGTGAGCCCTGAGTTTCTTGTGGATGGAATTTTGATTTCCTTCAACTGCATCACAAAACCGGGTCAATCAAGATTACTGCCTTGGGTTCGTGCTAAATCCACCGCACATAGAACAAATATGCGTTGCACCATGGAAACATCCCAGTAGGAATGTGGGGCCCGAACCTTAAAAATTGACATTGGTAAATGAAGATCCGGATGTCATAGCATCTTTTGAATAGGTCATAGGCATTCTCTTTTGTAGGAAAATCCAAGGATTCAACGTGAAATTGGTGGAGCAGTTCACACTCAGATTCAACGAGTTCCACGTAGTAATCGCAGGAATCACTTTCCAGCTAATGAAGGAATATTTGTTAGCCACAACATAAATCCCTCTACTTGGTGAAATGTGGTCTAAAGGCATGCCTTTGGATGCACTATGCTATGAGGAGTTCATAAAACTAAACTATTTAAATGATAAAGACGAAGTGGGAATTCCAAGTAGATATCTGCAGGAACCTTTTCAGAAGCTATTGAGGGAGATTAGAGAACATTTCACCTGTGAATGGAGGTTTGACATAATACACCCACATCACATCAAATTGTTGATGCATTTCACAGGAAGGAGACTGTTAAACCTATTGTTCTTCTTGCACGAAAGCGTTCGAGAAATGGCAGAGAATGTCCCAAAACAAGCAAACCAACTGAAGAAGAAACTATCTGACATCTCTCTAATCAAATTACTGATAGTTGAGGAGTTGAGGTGATTGGGCGAAAACTAGGATTCATTTCTGCTCACAGCTGACATCCCAAGGGACCCCAAAGGAGATTCCATTTCATCCATAGGAAAAGTAACATCCCACCATGTGGAGGAAAAAATAAGAACCGTTGTGGAGGAAGGAAATACATTGTAAGCCCCATCTCCCCAACAGTTGATAACTCGAAAGAGGGGCAGGCCAAGGAAGAATAAAGAGATCAGGGATGCCCAAGTCTCGAGCAAACCACACACAAATTTGGTCGCCGAAGAGTTACTCATGCGCACCATTCGGCTAGCACCTATCGAAGGTACAAGTTGAGAAACCTGCAATAGAAGGAGAAGGAAAGACACTGAAGGCACAAATGTTCATGAACTATCTCAACAACTAAAGCAAGTGAAACTTGCTATTTCTTATATATACCATGAGAATAGAGAGTTGAGACAGGAGTTAGTAGCGAAGAACCTCAAGGCATCAGCATCACAGGGTCGAGAGGGAAATGTGACTTGGCTCAAGAGGCAGCTCAGGGAAGAACAAGAAACAATCATCCAGCTGCACGAAGAACAGAGGATGTCAAAAGAAAGAAATGCAAAGCACTTCAAGGAATGTGGACCGACCCTAGAAAACGTTCACGCAGCTCTGGCCAATGCAGACAAGAGGATGAAAGGGAACGTGGTTCTGCAAAGAAACGTAATGAATCTAAAAAGGTGCAATTGATCTCTCAGGAGGACGCTTTGGATATCAAAACTACAGACGAGGCCATAAGCATAATTAAGCAACTCAATTTTTGTCTTCTCAAATGTGACATAGATTTTCTCTCCCCGTGTCCTATTTTCTACCGGGAATTCAGTACTCTGACAGGTACCTGCATGGAAAGCATACGATGCACAATGCTTGAGACCCATCTATTACAAAGGATAGGTGTATGTTGGACATGCTACAGTTTGAAGAAAGGCATTGTCCCCTAACTGGTGGTGTCATCTTGGAAACACCTATGACATTCCGCATTTACCCACCACATGCATGCTCCAACGAATGATCGCACGACAGAGATCAAGGCCATTACAATGGGAGGTAGGAGTCTGACAGAGAACTTGATCGTCTAGATACCCTGTCAAAGGAGAAGCATCAACACTTCACTCCCTAACAATGAAATCTTGTTGGTGACCAAACTATCATCGAAAAGATGTCAATTATTATGTGATCGAGTACAGTCAGTTTCCATTTTTAGTAAAGTTCCATACGAAGAGTTATCTAGCAGAGAATAGTCAATGCCTAATTTCTAGGGATAATAGTTAGAGGGAAGGGTATCCCAAGCGGCACACCCTGGTCTATATATTTCATCTTTTCAATGTAAGCTATGTTAGTTGGTAAAATAGTGTAGAGAGTGACTATTGAATGCAAAATATTTCATCTTTTCATACGTTCTTTCCTCTGTTATTTATACTCATATCTGTATTTTTGTCTAAATAGGAACATGATTCGAATCATACTTCATACTTCATCTTTTCATACGTTCTTTCCTCTGTTATTTATACTCATATCTATATTTTTTTCTAAATAGTAACATGATTCGAATCTAGAATTCACCGCACGGTGCTCTAGATTTGCGCCATTTAGTTGACTATGTTTCTTATAAGTGAACTCTGAATTCATCCCCAGTGGTGTTTTGAGTTGCTTCATGTGTTTTTATCTCTCCATACAGAACGATTTTTAACTGAAAGATTGTTTCTTACTTAGCCTTTATCCTCTCAAGTTCAGTCACTAAGTGATTTGTTTCTATCGTTTTATTAAATTGACTCCATAGCCCAAGGTCTGGCTTTCTTTCGCTAATAAAACCAAAAATATTGTATGAAAGTGTTAAATCTAGTCGCCAGTTTAAATCCATAACCTGTACAGAGACGAAGTCTTAGAGATAACCCCTTCCAGGTTGGAAAGGCTAGTTTTCAGCCTCAAATTTGGTTTGTAGGTTGACTCTGTCATTCATTTTCTCAATCGAACAAAGTTTACAGAGCGCTAATATTCTGGTGCCACTGTCGGGGACACAATTGAATAAATGTTTCTCTGAGATAACAACTAAAGCTATAGTTTTGACCCCTGAGGGTGATAGTGGGCCAAACATATATATTGGATGAAACCTTTACACTAGCGAATCCAGTTAAAGATACCAATAGCATAGAGTAGCACAACTCAGGAACCCTAGCTTCAAAGATAATTTATACCAGAGCCAATCCTGACTCAAACCCTGCAGAGCCCGTGTGTGACCCCTAGAAACTTTTGTGCAGGGCAAGGGAGTAGGAACCAAACCTATTCTATTACCTGGATAGAATTGTGTCTTTACACAAGGAATGTGCGTAAAGAATTGATGACCTCGATTTTGACACCTTGTTCGAACAAACCTTGTTCAGGTCTAAATCAGAAACCAACTTGGATGATATAGTCTTCGACGAGAAGAGGTTTCGATCTCTTATACAAAAAAAAATACCACAATCTTCAAATCCTGCTCAGAACATCCCACAAATCCCAAAATCCCCTAGAGCAATGGCTGCCAGACTTTACCCCCTTTCTCTTCCATCCCACCTGCATGATTTTCCCTAAAACTAAAACTACAACCAGAGGATCAAGTTGTATGATGCTGAGGAAAAACCTCTACCCAAAAGCACTTGGATTGGTTCAATGATTTCGTTGATCTAGAAGAGGCGGATCATGAAGATGTGAAGATGTGGTTGTTCATGCAAAGTCTTTCAGGGGAGGTTAGAAAGTGGTTCAAGGCCCTCCCAGAAGCAAGCATCCCCAACTTTGTTGCGTTTGAAATGTCATTCATTGCTAGATGGGGAGACAAAAAGAATGCTTTGCAACTAATCACATAGTATTAAAATATGAAGAGAGCATCGGAGGATACAGTGCAAGATTTATCGACCCGTTTCATGAGGTTCTACAACTCAATTCCTACATAATTCTAGCTGCCTCTCAAGGCTATGCAACTTCGATACACCGAATCATTTGACAACGATTTCACCTTACTGTTGAGGGAGAGGAGATCTGCTAATTTAGACGCCATGATGAGTGATGCACTTGAAGTTGAGGTAAACCTGATGGTGTTGAGAAATATTAAACAAAGCTTCAACATAGGCAGGAATAAAGCCCAAGGAGATGTGTAGCCATCGACTTCTCAATCCTCAGAGGACAAGTTCGAGTTGATGATGAAGACGATGGAGAAGTTGATCGAAATAATGTCTATGGGAAACAAGCTCACCACCCAAGAACAACATGACCTCCAGCCTAGAAATCAGAACCTTAGAAGAGGTATGGTCCCACAGTTCAGGCAGAGGGAACAGAGAGACCAGGACGACCAACAAATAAGGCCCACATTACAAAACAATTATGTCGATGAATATTTTTATGAGATGATCCAAGGTCAAATGCATTGTTGCGACGACACAAACACGCGCGTGTTCTTGACAAAGGGAGAAAATGATCAATAAATGAGAGAAAATGATGATCTTATGTTGAATACTGACGACGTGTTGTCATGGGAAACAAAGGAATTGAGGAAGGGCTATCACAATGTCATCATGCAGTTCCAAAAGAAATATAACCTCAAGAGAATAAAGACATCTATAGAACCTCAGTAGACAAATCCCATAAGGGAACCTCAGGCAGACACCCCTTCCACAAGACAACCAAATAAAGACAACTCGACCAAGGATGTGACTGAAAAGGGAAATTCAAAGGAGGAGGTTCCAAGGAAAGAACCAGAAACAAGTCGGGAGACAGGCGTCAAGGAAATAGACAAAGTCTTCCCCCCTTTTAACTTTTAGAACGAAATGACCAAGATGAAAATATCCATCCCTTTCATTGAGCTCATCAAGAAAGGATAATATCGAGATAAGATTATTAAAATTCTAAAGATGGGAGAGACTCTTGACACCCTGAACGTCTAGGATGACCACCCTTCCATTTTGTTTGGTTCGCGCATGGAGGAAACGAGCGAAACTAAGGAGGTCCCCCCATTCTATGTCAGTCTCAAGGTCAATTAAATGAATTTTCATAATTCCATGCTAGATTCGGGTGCATCGCACAATATCATGTCCAAGGTGATCATGGACGAGTTGGGTTTAGACTCACTAGGCCCTATAAGGACATTTTTTATTTCGATTCAAGGAAAGTGAAAATTTTGGGTCTGATCAAATATTTGGTTGTGTCGTTGGCCCAAATACCTTCTAAGAATCTGGTTATGGATGTGTTTGACGTCGATATACCCCCTAAATTTGGCATGCTATTGTCTATGTCGTGGGTCGCGAAATTGAAGGTAACCTTGCAGATGGATATGTCGTACACCACTATTCTTGTCTTCATCCAAGAGAGACAGTTGTACAAAGAGGTGTTGCTGAAATGCATGGTGAGTAGCAAGACCAAACCAAATAATCACCCTATCTACTTCGTTGAAACTAAGATCAACTCCTCCATATTTTACAATGACCTGATCTTTTAAGAATAAGAGTCGATGACTGTCATGACGGTCGAGGATAAAGCCGCACAATGAGAATAAGAGTGCACATACCCAAGGAACCGCATGGAGAATGAGATATGGAGCATGAGCTTCGATGGAGATGTCAGTAAGGAAGGGGAAAGGACCGGTGTATAGATACGTCCTCCCAAGGTGGGCACAAAAATCTCCTCATACAAACTCGCCTTCGATTGTACAAATAAAATGGTTGAGTTTGAGGCATTGATTTTGGGTTTGAGAGTTTTGAAAGAGTTGGTCACAAAGAGGATAGCGGTGCATGGAGGATCCGAGCTCGTTATAAACCAAGTGAAAGGTATATACCAATCCAAGAACCCCAGACTAAGGGTGTACAAAAACCTAGTGTTGGACCTCCTCGAATAATTCTCAGAGTATAATTTATCAACGATCCCGAGGGTGTAGAATCAAATTACATATTCCTTAGCCACCTTGGCCTCAGTTTTTAAAATTCCCATTTCCCCCCAAAAAAAGTATGAGATAGAATTCAAACACAAGCCACGATGATCAATAATATCAAGTATTCACATGTGTTTGAGGATGACAAACAGGTGGAGATATTTCTCCAAATTAACAACGAGTTCACTAATGTAAACATTGATGATGAATGTTGTTGCAACGAGGATGAAAGCACAGTAATGAAGACCCCTTTCAGAACCAGATAACTAGGAGGGACATAGTGTAGCTAAAGAATAATATCATCCCCAAAGGATTGGTTTCATTTGCAACATTGTTTGATGAAAACGATGTGGCCATAAATCCCAAGATCACTTTGAATGATGAGGAAGTCGAGGATTTCAACATAGGGACCCAGGAGAATCCGAGGATTATCAAATTATCAAAGACACTTAGTCCAAAGGTCAAACAGGACTACATCAAACTCATGAAATATTTTCCCATCTTTTTCGCCTGGAGTTATGATGACTTGAAAGTCTATGACACTAAAGTGATTCATCATGTCATTCCTCTCAAAGAAGACCAAAAAAATTTCAAGAAAAATCTAAGATGGATCAATCCCCTGTTGCTACCACTAATTGAAAAAAAGGTAAATAAACTTTTTGAATCCAAAATTATTGTTTCTTTAATATTTTCAAAATGGGTTGCCAACTTGGTGCCTGTAAGGAAAAAGAGCGACGAAATAAGGTTGTGCATGGATTTTTGAAACTTGAAAAAAGTATCCCTCAAGGAAAATAACCCGCTCCCTAAGATGGACTATATTCTGTAGAAGGTAGTTGGATCCCAGAATACGTCTATGCTAGACGGTTTTCCAGGTTACAATCAGATCATGGTACACCTGGATGACCAGGAAAAGACATCTTTCGCGACACCATGGGGCACATTCATGTATGACAAGATGCCTTTCAGACTTATGAACGTTGGAGCTACCTTCCATAGGGTGATGGATATATAATTTGCCAAGGAAAAGGACAATTTTATCATGATCTATCTGGATGACATCACACTGCATTCTGACTCCAATGAACAACACCTTGAGCATATTAAGAGGGTCTTCCATAAATTCAGGAGGTTCGACATATCGTTGAATCTAAAACAATCACATTTCAGAATGAAAGAAGGGAAACTGTTGGGGAACATCATCTCAAAGGAGGGTATAAATATCAATCCCAACAGGGTAGAAAGAATGTTGAAAATCAACACTCCTTGCAACAAGAAGGAGGTGTAGTCCTTCCTGGGAAAGGTGAATTTCTTGAGAAAATTCATCCTGAATCTGGAAAAAATTATAAAGCATATCACCAACAAGCTCCGAAAGGGAAACAAGATCAAATGGAACCTTGAATCTAGGATATCATTTGAATACATCAAGGTAGAACTGACCAAATCTCTCGTATTCGCCAACCCATATTTCTCGAAGGACTTCATCTTGTTCTCGTTTGCCTCAGAGAATACCATTGTTGGTGTACTGTTACAAAAGGACGATGAAATTTTTGAAAATCCTATAGCCTACTTCAACAAGACATTGAGAGATTCCCCAATGAGGTATGAATTTTTGGAGAAACAAGAATACGCCTTAGTGAAATCTCTCAAGAAGTTCAGGACTTACATACTACATTCCCATGTTGTCGCTTACATACCCAACAAATCATTCAAAGACATCCTAACTCAGCCTAAACTTGAGGGAAGAAGAGGTAACTAGATTGAATTCATGCTAGAAAACGACCTTGAAATAAAACCCACAAAGTTGACTAATGTTCAGGGCCTCACAAAACTGATGACGTAGTCAAACTGTGATGTTTTGGGAATAAACTTCATTGTTGATCTATTAGAAAATCCTCAAGAAGAAACAATCATGCAGGTGTCCCAGAAATTCATTAATTCACCTTGGTATACAGACATCATTTATGTGCTGAAGAATATGCAAGCTCCTCCAGGGTTAATTAAGACCAAGGCTAGGTTTTTAAAGATGAAGGCTACTAAGTTATACATATTAGATAACTCTCTGTATTGGAAAGATCTGGAAGGGATATTGTTGTGTTGATTACTAGAATATGACATGGGGCGAGCTATCAGAGAATTCCACAAAGGAGACTGCAGAGGAAATCACTACTGGAAAACCACCACACACAAAATTTTAAGGGTAGGTTAATATTGTCCTAGCATCTTCACAGATGTATACAGAGAAGTTTACAGTTGCCACAAGTGATAGATCTTCGATGGGAGGAGAAAGTTGCAACCCCTACCACTGAAACCAATCTCAATCAAAGCATCGTTCATGAAATGGTGCCTGGAATTTATAGGAGAGATTCATCCATCATCCTCGGTGCAGCACAGATGGATACTTACGGCTACAGATTACTTCACAAAATGGATCGAAGAAGTTCCAACAAGGCAGGCTACCGATACGGTCATCATTCAATTTCTGGAGACCAACATATTTTATATATTTGGGTGCCCTATCGAGATAATCACGGATAACACAGCCGCATTTAAGTCTAAGAAAATGGAAAATTTTTGTAATGATTACAATATAACCCTAGGACATTCTACGACTTATTACCCACAGGGTAACAGATTGGTAGAATCATCCAACAAAAGCTTAACCGGGATTATCAAAAGGCTCATGTAGGACAAAAAGAAGGATTGGAATAGGAAAATCATTTATTCACTACGGGATGATAGAGTCACTACCAAAAGTTCCATCTCACATCACCATACCAAATTGTATATGGCGTAGATGCAGTTTTCCCCACCTCACTGGGATTTCTAGTAAGGAAGCTACTACAAGAATAAGAGGTCAAGACAGATGACACTCAGAGAAGGATAAATCTGTTGATTCACATGCAACAGATGAGGGAGCAATTTTACAATCGATCACAGCTTCAGCAAGACAGGATGAATAAAATTTCCGAAAAGCACTCAAAACAGGAGGAATTTCGGGTAGAAGATATGGTGCTAGAGAGGGATGCGAGGAACGAAGACAAGGGAAAGCATGGAAAATTCAATCATATTTGGATGGGTCCTTTCAGAATTGGTGCATACCATGGGAACAATGCATATATGTTAGAAGATATTAATGGATAATCCACTGGCGGAGGGCCTGTAAATGGTAGGTTCGTCCAACACTATCTGGTTCAGTAAGGTATGTTTCATTTTTCGTGTCATTGTAAATAGTCATTTCATTTTTTTTTTTCAAAGAAGGAATTTTGATTATGTACGTCAGCAGAAAATTGAATCCCAGAGTGAAGGCCCTAGGTTTATGTTGAGTCTGGTCGAAACTATGTCAAGAAGGTATAGGTTGTGTTTTTCTTTTCCATTGTTTCAGAGTATGGAAGTCGAATAAGGCCCAATGGTCAGGCACCTAGTCTATTGTTCTTTGCCACCTCACTGGGAGGATAGCATCCCTGTTGGAGCTAGTTGTTAGCGTCATCATTTTTCCAGTTAGAGTCAGTCTTATTCGATTCATGATTTGTGTGTCAAAGAATGTGAGGTTAGGTACTGAACAACGAATAGGTCGAAATCAGCAAGTGGTCAGTTGCCCCTTGGAGTCGGGAAGGGATTTCATAATCAAAACATGTGTAAGTGATAAAGGTATGTTCCCAAAGAGTCGGCTCCTGTAAGAAGAGAAGGTTTTGCATGCCAAAGGTCGAGGCTAGTTGTTAAATAGGAGTCACATCGACAGGTGTAGTGGCCATCATCAAGTCATTATGAAGTTAGAAAGAATGAAAAACCATGACCCTCATATCATGTATACTCTGCATCTCTTATTAGTTGTAATTTACATGCCCCGAAGTGTACCCGTCACATGGATGTGCTGAAAAAATATTCAAATTTCTTCGAAACCTCCAGTCACCATGGATTCAGTGTCCCCTGGCATGAGTCTAGCTCTCACCCACCTAGCTATAAATGTCGGTTTCTCTTCTTGTATTCTATTCACCAACCAAGTTTATGCATTGTATGTTATTATTCCCACGAGCCCTAAGTTTCTCATGGTTGGAAAGTCGATTTACTTCAACTGGGTTGCAAACCTGGGTCAATCAATATAATTGCCTTGGGTTCATGCTAAAT
The DNA here is from genome assembly GCA_000966675.3 of Picea glauca. Lineage (NCBI taxonomy): Eukaryota > Viridiplantae > Streptophyta > Pinopsida > Pinales > Pinaceae > Picea > Picea glauca. The sequence continues at coordinate 228,931 of JZKD02S1998331.1, forward strand.
TCACCACGCCTAGAACAAATACACGTTGCACCATGACAACATCCCAAAACATAAGGAAAGGTGCGCGAAGTAGCAAGAATGTGGGGCCCGAACCTCAGAAATTAATGTTAGTAAATGAAGATCTATATGTCAGAGCATCTTTTAAAAGGTCGGATGCATGGTATTTTGTAGGAAAATCCAAGTATTCAAGGTGAAACTGGCGTAGTAGTTCGAACTTAGATTCAACGGGTTTCGCATAGTAATCGAAGGAATCACTTTCTAGGTAATGGAGGAAACTTTGTCAGCCGCACTGAAAAATCCCTCCTAGTGAAAGGTGGTCTAAATGCATGCCTTTGGATGCACTATGCTACGAGGAGTTCATCAAACTAGACTATTTAAATTGAAAAGTCGAAGCGGGTGTTCCATGTAGATATCTGCAGGATCCTTTTCGGAAGATGTTGAGGGCGATTAGAAAATATTTCACCTGTGAAGGGAGCTCTAATAGAATACACCCACATCCCATCATATTTTTGATGTGTTTCATAAGAAGGAGATCATTAAACCTGCCATTCTTCTTGCACCAAAGCATACGAGAAATGGAGAAAAACATCCAAAAGGAAGCAAACCAGCCAAAGAAGAAATTATCTCACGTCTCGCTAATCAAATTACTGATAGTTGAGGATTTGAGTCGATTGGGAGAAAAATGGGATTCATTTCTTCTCACAACCGGCATCCCTACGGTCCCCAAGGGAGATTCCTTTTCACACATGGGAAAAGTAACATCCCACCATGCGGAGGCGGAAATAGGAAGGGATGTGGAGGAAGGAAAGACATTGGAAGCTCCATCTCCCCAACATTCGATACCCCGGAAGAGGGAAAGGCCAAGGAAGAACAAAGAGACCAGGTAGGCCCAAGTCCCAAGTGAGTCATGCACAAAGTCAATCGTTGAATAGTTACTCATGTGCACCATTCGGCTAGAACCTATCGAAGGTCCAACTTGAGAAACCTATGGAAGAAGGAGAAGGACAGACACTAAAAAAATAGATGTTCATGAACCATCGCAACAGTTAAAGAAAGAGAAACTCACTATTGTTGAGCTATACCAGGAGAATAGGGAGCTGAGACAATAGCTAGTAGCGAATATCCTTGAGGCATCGACATCACAAGGCCGAGAGGGAAATGTGACTTGGATCAAGAGGAATCTCAGGGAAGCGCAAGACACAATCATCCAGTTGCTCGAAGAACAGAGGATGTTAGAAGAAATAAATGCAAAGCACCTCAAGGAATGTGGACCCACCCTGCAACACCTTCATGTGGCTCTAGCCAGTGCATAGAAGAGGATGAAAGGGAATGCATTTCTGCAAAAACAAGAAATGAATCTTAAAAGGCACAACTAGTCTCTTAGGAGGACGCTTCAGATATCAAAATTGTAGACAAGGCCAAAAGCATACTTAACCGAATCCATTTTTGTCTTCTCAAACGTGGCGCAGATTTTGTCTCCATGTGTCAAAGCCTAATTTTTAGGGATAGTAGTTAGAGGGTAGGGTAGCCCGAGCAGCACACCCTGGTCTATATATTTAATCTTTTCAATATAATTCAGGTTGGTTGGCAAAACAATGTAGACAGTGACTATTGAATGTAGCTTTCGAATTCGATTGAAACTTAATGCAAAGGTCCTTAAGATTTGACGAAAAGATTATAACAGTGGTAGTTTGATGTATTGTACTCTCTCTTTGTGTACGTGATTTCTTATGTTCTTTATACTCATATATGTATTTTTTTCTAAATGGGAACGTGATTCAAATCTATAATTCACCACGCGGTGCTCTAGATTTGCGCCATTTAGATGACTGTGTTTCTTCTAAGTGAACTCTGAATTCATCCCCAACGGTTCTCTGAGTTGCTTCATGTGTTTTTCTCTCGCCATAAACAACGATTTTTAACTGAAAGATTGTTTCTTACTTAGCCTTTATTCTCTCAATATCAATCACTAAGTCATTTGTTTCTATCGATTTCTTAAATTGACTCCATAGCCTAGGTCTTGATTTATTTTGCCAATAAAACCACATATATTGTATGAAAGTGTTAAATCTAGCCGACATTTTAAATCCATAACCTGTACAGAGACGAATTCTTAGAGAGAGCCCTCTATAGGTTGGAAAGGATATTTTCTGGCCTCAAAGTTTGTTTGTAGGTTTCCTCTGTCATTCGTTTTCTCAGGAGAATTAAGTTTAGAGATCGTGAACAGACGGATGCGAGATCTCCATGTATATATTTGAAGAAGGTGATAGTGACCCCAACTCACAAGAAAAATTCTCCCATACAAGAGGATTTGTAAATAGATCCAAGAATAAAAATGATTCTGAAAAGAAAAACCAAAAAGATGAAGAAAAAAATGAATGAGAAAAGGTCAAATAAGAAAATAGCGGATAATGTTGGACATAAGAAGCAACATCCGATGCCAATCCCCACTCAGATGACATACAATGTTATAGAGGAATTAAGTAAATTAAGGATAAATCTTCCTTTTATTGAAGTGCTGAATATTTCCCAAAAAAGGGAAAACATTCTGAGATTATTGGATGATCTGTCTTAAAAAGCAAAAGTTGTTGTCTCAAGTATGAAAAAAATCCATAACAAATCAACTTCCAAGTTGAGAGGTGAAATTCCTCCCTTTTATATTTCAATTTAAAATCATGATGTTTCACTTCGTAATTGTTTAGTTGATATGGGTGCGACCAATAATATTATGCTATTGGTGGTCATAGAGTCATTGGGCATGAGATGTACTAAATGTTACAATACTAGTGAAAGTAAATATGAAATTGATTCTATACAAGTTCCGACTTATGGATAAATCAACGACTTTTATGCTTGGATTACGACAGCTCCCCATATTATCACAGTTTTCAATATCATTTTGGTAGACCCTCCTCCCACATATGGAGTTGTACTGGGAAAATATTGGTCATCTATGGCCAAGGGATATATAATGAACGATGGAAGTTGCATGATGTGTCTAGGAAAAGAAGGAGCAATTATTAAGGTACCACGTGAACCCAAGAAACCCTTCTGTTTCAAAAATAAGGATAATCAATTAATGGAAGACTATCTAGATGTTGGGATTGGAAATTATGTTATCCTAGATATGGAACACATTGAAATGCTGGAGAAAATTCAAGACATGGGGGATTAGGAGCATCCATTTGAAATTTATTGGAGGATGTCATTCAATGGAGCTTGTTCAAGCTTTGAAAGTGGAGTTGGAGTTGTCCTTGTAAGTTCAGGTAAGATTGTTCATCCACAAGCTATCAGAATTGAATTTACATGTACTAAGAATAAGGAAAAATATGAAGTTTTGATTCAGGGGATGATTCTTTCACAAGAAGTGAAGATAGAACATTTAATTGTGAATGGCGACTCCGAGTTGGTAATTAATCAAGTCACCTAGAGGTATAAAATCAAGAAGGAGAGAATCCAGTTATATTTCAAAAGAGTTAATGAATTGATGGAATCTTTAAGCTCTTACAACATTTCTTTCATTCCAAGGGACAATAATTAGAAGGAATATTCATTGTCTTCGACAGACCCATTGTCAAATCTAGATGCTATAAAAAGAAAAAACATATTTTCAAGTAGAAAGAGTATTCAGACCCTATGTACCTGATACCATGGAATATTTGCAAGTGTTTGAGAATGATGAACAATTGGAAAAGTTTGTGTTGAGCTATGATGATGATGATGATGAAGATAATCACATATGTGTTGTCCCGAAAAATTGTATTCAATTTGAGTCTTTTTTTACAAAAGATGATCATGCTAAGAATCTCTTGGAACAAATTTCACTTTGAAAGGTTCAAGAAACAAGAAAGATCAATATTGGAACTGACAATTCCCCAACATATGTCAACTTTGGAGTTGATTACACCATTGAAGAGGTTGATCAACATGTTGCATTGTTTAAAGAATATCATGATGTGTTTGCATGGACCTATGATGATTCAAAATATTATGATGAAAAAATATTTCAACATATCATTCCTTTGAGACAAGAGGCAAAGCCAGTCAAGGAAAAAATAACGATGATGAACCCCAAATTGAAACCTCTGGTAAAGGTTGAATTGGAGAAATCAAATAAGGCCAGAATAATATATCCCATTAGATGCTCATATTGGCTTTCAAACCCTTTGATAGTAAGAAAAAATATCGGGGAAATCCAGATGTCTGTGGATTTCAGGAGTATTAACAAAGAAATCATAAAAGATAACTATTATTTACCTAGCGTGGAGTTTCTTATCCAGCAAGTTACGGGATCAACTTCTATGTCCATGTTGGATGGTTTTTATGGATATAATGAACTCTTGGTTTCTAAGGAACACAGAGAAAATACAAAATTCATAACAACTTGGCAGACATATGCCTATGCTAGGATGCCCTTTGGTTTGAAGAATGCAAAATCCACATTTCAATGGGCCATGGATCATTCTTTCAATGGGTTGATATGAAAATTCATGGCATATTATCAATATGACTTGACAGTGCATTCAAAAACAAGGGGTGATCACATTCATCACTTAAGGAAAGTTTTTGACATATGCATATTATATGGTGTTTCACTAAATCCTAAGAAATGGTTATTTGTTGTGACTCGGGGAAAACTATTGGGTCATATTGTGTGCAAGGAAGGGATTTATATAGATCCAGAAAGAGTTAAAGTTATAAATGAACTCAACCCCCCATCATCTAAGGAAGGAGTTCAATTGGTCTTTGGTAAGATCAAATTTGTGCGAAGACTTGTTCATGATTATGCAAGTATTGTGAAGCGGATCAATCTATTGTTGAAAAATGACCAAAGGTTTGAATGGATAGTGGATACACAATAATATTTCAACAATATCAAAAGAGCAATCACCATAGCTCCAGTCCTCATTATCCCATATTTTCGAAGGGATTTTATCATTTATCTGTTTTCTAAATAAACGATTGTTGCATATATTCTTATTTAGAGGAATACCAAGGGTGAAGAACTCCCAATCAATTTCATAAAATCCTTCATGATTATGAATTGAGGTATTAATAACTAGAAAATCAAGCCTTGGCTCTTGTGAAAGAAATGGCACACTTTCGGACGTACATACTAAATTCGCATGCCATTGCTTATGTCCCATCCTCACCAGTGAATATGATTTTGAATAAACAATTGAGAGAAGGAAAATGGACTAACTGGATGCAAATATCCAAGAATATGATATTGATATTAAACCTTTAAAGGTTGTCAACAAACAAGGTTTATGTAAGCTCGTTGCAAATAGCGATTATATGGATGGAATGATTTCAATTTCAGTAGGAGAACCATTGGTCGTTTTGAAATGGTATGGATACATTGTATTCTATTTGAGGTCCAAGCAGTTTCCAGTTACCATGAGCCCTAAAGAGAGAAGAACACTGAAGATGAAGTAAAATCAATATGTGTTGATTGTTGATATACAGTTCAGAAGGAATTATGATGGTGTATTATTGAAATGTGTTGATGAAAATAAATCCCAAGAACTAATGAGGGAATTCCATGAAGGGATATGTGGTGGGAATTTTTCACCTATGACTACCTCCCATAAGATAATAAGAGATAAATTTTATTGGCCACATTGTTTCCCACTCGACTCTGCACAATATCCTTTATCAGTCATGAAATTTAATTCATAAACAGACAAGTCTACATAGAATATCAAAGATAGATCAACACCTATGAAAAACAAGTGTTTGAATGATGTAATTGATCTTTGAATCTTGTTGTCTACAATAGGACCCTGTTGTCATAAAAGAGAATTAGCTTTTAATGAATTGAAGAATGAATGAAAAATGAACTATCTCAATGAAACTAAAGAGAAAACCTTAGTATGCTTTCTCCTTCTATACTCCCCTTTGTTCTTACTTCTCTTTTTGCCTTTAAGTAATTAAAATTGGTTGAGGTAGTTCAACTACCTCTTTTAGTTTAGTTAACAAAAACCCAACTGACTTTTAGTTTAGGGGAAGAATTAATATAATAATAATAAGGGTCTTTAATATATAATAACTAGTAGGTGGGACCCCTTATGACTCCCTTTAGTTTCTTAACAAAAATAAACATAACCAGTCAATTAATCAAGCACATCCCTCCTCGTGGCTCCCATCATCATTATCATAATTTGAAAAATAAATATCAATGATATTTTAAACCATATCCAAAAACATAATATCCATAATATCCAAAAATAGTATGATGTCCCAAAAACTTCAGCATTCAACTATTCTCAACAATCAGTAATAACATATACTCAAAAACCATATTTTCCACTTTGGGAGGCAATTTTCCATTTGTTTTTGTTGTCTCCCTTTGAATTTTATGAATTATCCTTAGGCTATATGGATCCTTTAGGCTTGATCTCACTGATAACATGAGAGAAATCATCTCTCAATTACATGTAAGATGAAACGAATTTGTCTAAATCACTTTAGGGAGAGGAGGGGGAAACAACAATTTTTCCTTTATCATGCATGTGGTGGGCTTCGGTTTTGAGTCTCTTTCTTGTGTGCGAAGACTATACAGGTGAGTGTGCAGGGGGAATTTGGACATTTGGGTTAACCGGTGGAGGAGGAGCAGGTAGAGACAAATTGGGCCAGCCACGGTGTTGGGATACTTTTGGGTGAACAATGTCCTACCATTAGTCATTCTCAGGAACTTTTGGTTGCAATGAAACATGAGGGGGAACATGAATTCTAGGGACATGATGGGGTAGAAAGGGAGGCCTTTCTAGCCTAGGTTCGACTACCCCTTGTCCAATCCAATTGAAAAATACATCTTGGAAGAGCCAGTTTAACTCTTATGTATTTGCATACAAATGTATCGAAATTCTAGGCCTTCAAGGGCCTATGTTCCAATTCCCTCTGCCCCTTTTATTTCGGCCATGGATTCCTCTATTGAAGAAGATCATCATGTATGCATTGTTTATTAGAAACTAGCTTCTTAAACATACCATATATGATATATCTTTAATATGAAACAATGTTTGGCTCAACAATCACATCAGACCCATGCAATCCAATCCATAAAAATCATTTAATACTTGTCAATGAGCAGGGTGTGAATAAGGGTTTTGGGATATCTGAGGGGGTTGTATTGAGTGAAAAGGTGATAGAATTAAAGGGAGTAATACATTATTACTGTTGAACAAATCATTAAACAATCAACTGTCTTACAATAACAAAATCATATCAACTATGCCCTATCTTTGTGTCATCCTTTAATTGTTGTAATACAAATTTTTCATTTAATTTTAATTTAATTTTAAGAACAAGGCGTGCAAAGTGAATCTGGGAATGTGAGGGGATTCATAATGTGCAAAAAGGTGAGAGAATGATAGGGAAATTAATGGATATTGTTCATAAAACAAATGAAATAATCAATAATCATAACTTTGTATTTAAATCAATCCAAAAATCACCAACATTCATTGTTTCTCAATTGTGTACCAAAATGTTTGTTGTTCCAATAATTAAAGTTCCCATAATTTCTCAATTCATAACAGTCTGTGCAATCATAACTTATAAACAAGACAACCTTTCCATTCAACAGTAATGTTTAACAAAGCGTTGATCCTTTCTTTCTTTTCTTTAAAAAATAATCAAGAAAATGTACAACAATATGCTCGACATCTATCCCTGATAATCCATAATGCATCACGATAATAATCAACATCCATTGTTTACCAATTTACAATCAGCCTAATTAAAATATACACAGGTCTCTTTTCAAATACGAACAGACTTCCAAAATATGCATGATTATACAAAGTCTTCTTCATATCAATCAACAAGATCTTGCAATGAAACAAAATTCAACCAGAACATCAAACCTGAGCCTTATCACTGTGGATATAAATTCCTTTTAAAACCATTAGTAACTTGTATGATGATCCAATATAATATATTAAGAGAATATAACCAACTACACAGAGGCATCATTTTTAAAACTAGCCATAACCCTGATCGAGCCTAGCAAAAACACATAGGTGTTTCCATTTACAATCAAGACCACGCTGGTAAACAAATAGTGAGTGAAACCATAATGAAAGAAGACAACTCTTGAATGTATGCAAGCACCTGTTTCATTCTTATTCAAACAATTTAACCATATAAGGACAAGACATAGAATCAACAATAGAGTGTGTTTCATTTTTTTTAAAATACCTCCATAACCATTTCACTGATACTCGATACTAGATAGCCCCAGAAAGTGCCTGAAGTGAGCAAAGACAATGGAGTCTATGTCAGGATCTGTCAAAAATAAAATGTAGGGAAGAAACAAGAGTTCTCTCATCCTTAACATCAACACAGAGAGATGGGGGTCTTCTGAGACTTATCAACCACAGGGAAAATACCTTTCAAAAAATACACAACAGTGAGCCACACAATCTTCTTATTACTCCAGGTCCTGGACATGACCAATGATCAATACCCAAGGAGAGAAAAGACGACAGAGAAAAATAAACCAGTGCACATGGTGCGGTTAACACTTGCAAACAAGAGGAGAAGTTTAATTGAAAAGTGGCAGTTATTAAAAAAAAACACAGAGATATAACATCTATATCCAATACTTAATATCTGAACAAATTGACAACAACACCGGTGAGGACGCACACATCCTTTTGACATAATGTCGAGATACAATGTGTATCAATCCAAAACCATACATGAATATATTAATGTTAGGTCCACCCAAGACTTGATCTTGGGACACTTCGGTGAAAATGCAGTAATAACTCGCCAACGACCATGGGTCGAGATTTGAAGAAATACATAGAAATTGTTGGCAATCCTTTTGCCACCGGGTAAGGGTTACAACCATTACTGTGAGGGAAATGAAATAAATGATGGTAATACACAAAATGGAACCCTCCATCATCAACGCAGAGCCATATGTACCACCATTCACTTATTATTCCATAGAGACCCATCATGATACTAAACTAACCGAGCAACCAGTCCATGCGCAACTTAAAATACACAATTATTTTTCTTGCAATCCCAAACATTTTACAGTCATCAACAAGAGCTATAGCACACATATACACAGTCAAAATTCTCAATAACACATAGAATCCAAGCATCACTGAGCATACAACAGAGGATACCTCATGGATGGAGTGAAAAAGAATCATACATGTGGAAAAATGCTTAAATGGTGAGTTGAACAAGCCTTCTTTCTTCCAAGAGCCTAAAAATACGGAGCTTCACAACCAACAAAGAGAAAAATAGAACAATGGGGCAATGCTAGGGTGATGACCGACAGGGGGAGTATGGAGTGACATGTAGTAAATGCACGTCGCTTCCATCACCTGGCCTATTCAATTCAAAGTACGAGACAACCCAACAACATCACATTCACCAATCAATTAAACCATGTATTCAATGCCAAACCATTGTGAAATCTACGACGATATCCATTGCATAGTGCACGACCCAATATCATTTACATGTTAACCCTTTTCCATAACTCCATGCCATAATACATATTGAATTGTTATATGTGCCCCATTCAAATCTAATGAAATTCGCATAGCCCACTAACCAAAAATAGCATAATAGTTCAAACTAACACTAATATCCTTTAACTTTTCCATTCTAACTTGCATATAATCCTTTATCATAGCTCCAACATATAACTTATTTCCCTTTGTTACCTTTTATGATTTTCTCATAGGTTTTTTTCTTTGTTTTAATCATACTACCATTAAAATATCTCTTGCATATATGTGGCTAAGTGATCGATCATAAGGTTAAATCATAGCAACTGTAATTAACATGCTCCTCATAACCATAAAAATGTTTTGGATCACAAAAATCATTCCACAAAAAGCAACATCCACCTATTACCATGTCAAAATGAAACCAAGACTGCATCATCAACAATGTAGGACTATGTAGGAAACATCAAAACAAAACAAAAAAATGTGTGATATGTCTATCCTTGTGCCTCTATTCTACAAGGGGGTCCAACCTACTATTATTATATTATTAGCATAGTTAAATAATAGGGATTAAGCAATACTTTGTGGGCATAATTCATCGTTACGATTTTAATCGTCAACAAGAGGCATGGGAAGTTTCGAAAAACATTGTTTCTTTTGGATCGAGGGTGCATGCCTTCCATGAATATTTGCAATCCGAACTGAAAAATGAATAAGGTTTTTACAATGATGTTGTATTACCCTTTGGAAACAAAGTCTCCAACATTAAGGAACTAAGGAAAAGAGAGGAGGATCTTCCCTTCCCAAGTGGGATAAAGAAGTTGAACACATGCTGGAAGGAAAATATTAAAAATTTTCATAATATCGTTCAAGAATGAATCCAAGATATATCAAAGAGGGAAGAATTGTTCAAGAGGATCATAGAGATAGACCTAGCCAGAAGTACTAATGAATTACAAGACCTCAAATTAATCCTCAACTAAATGTTCCTAACAAAACAACAGTTTGACCAACAAGTTGAGATTTTTAAAGGGTTATCAGTTGAAACGTTTTATGGTATACTTGAATATAATGAAGACACCATATAAAATTGGCTAGTGGAATACTCCATGAATAATCAATATATTGAAGAAGCATTGCATAGGTTTCCCTCGATTTAAGAGACTTGGAGGGCGAGTTATTCAACATTAAAATCTAGCATGATATAGACGTGGCACAAATGAAAACTTATATTGAAGAATGGTTCAATAAAGTAATCCACAAATTGGCTGATGAGGGGAAAGAAACAATTGAGATGGTTCTTTTAACCGTTAATGAAGAAAATAAAAAGACATCAACAAGAAAGTAAAGACACGAGAGACCATCATAGTAAGTTTATGTTGATCACATCTTTCTTTCTTTATCAGTTCATTCATCCAATTACTCCGCTTCTTTGACTAGAAAGGTTTAACCAAATTTTGATAACTTCTCTTTTATTCTTTCTAGGTCTTTATATTCTTTTATCGCCCATCATCTTCCTTCTACAAGCTTAATTCTTTTGTATATTTTCTTTATGGTTCGCGGGAGCCTCAATCCCAATCCTTAGGACAAACACATTTTAAATTTCGAAGAATATGTAATAGACTATATATTTTTTACAAATTTCAAGAGAGATATTTCGGGATCATTTTTTACTGTCCTTTGTAACTTTGAGCTTTGAGTATAAAGTATTTGATATTCATGTATCATTATCTCTATTTGAGCTACCCATGTGTCCACTATGTTAAAGTTCTTTTATGCATGAAGATCATCTTCTTTTTTATTTTATGTGATCAGAAATATTTATTTTAACTATGATGGATGTGAGGAAATGTTTCTTATCTACCTTAAATGTATGAAGTGTGTGGTTCCTAATCATTTGTTAGGAATTTTCTCCAAATTAAAAAAAAAAAAAAAAACCTTTTATTTTTCTTGCAATCTTTATATTTCTTTGATTATCACAACATAATTCTGCAAAGTCCCATATTCTGAAAACTTAAAGTCCCAAGAAAATCTTAAAGAGGAGTACCACCTCTATAAAAATGCAGGGGGGTTTACAACATCATGAGGTTGTCGTTTCCATCCTAACGGATTCAAGTGTCAATAGAAGCATAGGCTAGATAGGTGATAATATTTCAGTTTAAATATTGTTTTCGTATGATGGAAGAAATAGAAAACAATTAATCACATTCAGAGCACCAGCTGAGATGAACTCTGATTGAGTTAAGAAGATATAATAGTAATTAAATTTCTTGAATCTAAAGCATCAATATCACATGAATTTCAGACCATTAGCTTTCCAATTTAAGTATAAAAAGGTTGCATATGAAATGAGAAAATAAAAAAGTAAATACATACATGAGAGGGAAACACACACTTCATATCACTACCACAAGAATCTCTGGTATGAATAGCACGGTACTTCTACACTAATATTTCATTAAACTTCAGAAAAATTACAAAATTCTTAAAAGAAATATCCTCTATGTTTCTTCCAACCACTTGTTCAATAAAAAGTACAAGTATATATAAAAAATAATCTTCCCCAATCTAAGGAGGTCTAGCACAACTCCTTCCCAAAGTTGGATCTGGTTACAAAATTATAGCAACATGTTTAGAACTACCTTCTAGGAAATAGGAATCAATTTTCTAGAAAATAAGGGTCAAGCATAACATCATATCTCTCGAATCATTATATAGGTCACAAAATGGAGAAAAGTTTTTGTTAATGGGCTCGTTCTTGAAAAAATCCTCTTTTAGTTTTATGAAATTCCTCTTCAGTGTCTCGGGATCAGTGCCCAAAATTAATGACTAAAACAAGATATCATTAAATGTTTAAATATGAAAAATAGGATGTAAAGATCCATTTGAATCTTCCAAACCATGACACCTATGAAGAAACCGAGAGAGGTTTTTGTGAATGGACTAGTTCATGACAAAATCCTCTTTCAGGTTTCAAAAATTCCTCTCAAGCATCTTTGGATAAGCGCCCAAATATAATGACTAAAACAAGAAATCATTAAATGTTTAAATCTGAAAAATACGCTGTAAAGATCCATTAGAATATTCCAAACCATGACACCTATTAATAAAATGAGAGAGTTTTTATGTGAATGGAATCGTTCTAGAAAAAAACGTATTTCAGTTTTCAAAGCTTCATTTTCATTTGGTCATAAAATGAGTTTGAAGTTGACTACAAAAACAATCATTTCCAGAACTTGTGTAGTGAACTTACACAATGAACTTGCATAGTGAACTAGAGGAGCGAGGTTCCTTTTGAAATTTTATTCTATTGTTTGGATTTTATTGATGGTTGAAGATCAATTATTGATTGTTTTAAACTTCATATGATGATAAACATCCCTAGGACCACTTCATTACCCTTACAAACACCAACTTGGCCAAAATTGTAAATGTTTTATAAAAAATTACATGTGCTAACATGGCCCACCATAGCACAGGTATTTCTATGAGCCCTGTCTCAAGAGTGTGAACCTGGTGGTTTTTGGACATGTGTTGCATCCAAGAAATAATGCATCCAAAATATCCAACCCATCAAACCGGTAGGATCCAAACTCTTCTTCGTGCACTTTGGTGGTAATGCACACACATATTCTTGATGAAACTTCATAAAGATTCTTCTGCCACCTTTACATGCCATCATTTGAATCAATTTTGTATGAATTCATGCTCTTCAAACTCATTTCCCCATCCCTGAGGGATTCACATAATATTCCTTGTGCCTTATGATATTGTAGATATTATTAATAACTAAGCTCCACACATCCTCATGTACTGGCACAAAGGCCCAATCAATGTGAAGTAATGTAGGAAAATGATAAGAATCATCCATAATATCTATCTCTTGAAATTCAACCTTCATCTTCACCCCTTCTATGTTCACTTAATCTTGTTGTAGTGAGCCTATAGGGTACATCCTGTCCTAATTTTCCAACCGCAGCAGGATGGGAGACAAAACCAAACTTGGTTTACCCATCAATTCTCGTGACTTCTTTGACAATATGTTCACGTCAAAAACCAGATCCAACATGACCCCATACATTTCATAACTCCCAAGTTCAACTATCATCTTGAATTCTCAGCATGTATGCTTCTACTTGTTGACTTGACATAAATCCCTTTATAGTAGTGGGGTGATGCATTTCTTTCTATTACTTTCTCTCCAATTTAGGTTGATAACATATATTTCAACATTTTTACAACACCGATATCGTTTTACAATATCAAATAGAAATTCAAGAAGTTACTTACTTGATCCTTGGTCTTATTTTCGCGACCCAAGTCACAGGGTGCCTCTTCGCACGTCATGTACTTCATCTCCTCATGCACGTGCTCCTCGATTCCTATTTTTTTGGCACATCGCAACTCTTCATGTTTGCATGCTTCTTCTAACGACCTCTATGTCACGTACAATATTTCTTTGTGCACACGAGCTTCCTCCACTAACCTATGCATGGCACGTTTCAATTATTCACTGGCATGAGCCTCTTCCTATGAGATCTACGTCACTTGTTGAACTTCCTGATGGATTTGGGCCTCCTCAAGCAACCTCTGTGTTGCACGTTGTATCTCTTTTTGTGATTTTTCTTCCTTTGTGGCATGTTGCAGATGGCGCAGAAACTACTTTTGATGGGTGACATCAAACTTAAAAGGGGGCTATGTCAGCTTTCTTATATTCCCCTCTAATATTTGACCCAATATTTATCCATGATTGAAGTTGATTCCTATCTTCACTCCTTTGGTTTATCACCTAGAAATCAACTTCATCATCCTTCTTCTTGTTCCCATGTGGCTCTGCAGTCACTATTTTGCAATGTGTCTTCTCTTCTTCCCACTTCTTCAACAAGTCCGTAAAATCCTCTATAACATGCTTCGGGTTGTAAAAATACCCACAGAGATCGCGTATTTTGGTACAAAATATTGACACATGTCTAATTTATCCATATTTAAAACAAGTCGGGGATCTACCTTCCCCACAACCATATCCTCATCTATGACCACGTCCATAGCCACCTCTGGGACCTCCCTGATAGCCACCTCTCTTAATAGTGCTACGATCACCACCCTTTAGTTCCTCTTCATCAGATAACACATCATGGGTATGGTCTTGCATCAACAGGAGTGATTAACATTTGTTTACATTATACCCCATGGATTTGCAGAATTCAAAAAATGGAGGATGATACTTTTTCTGATATTTCTCCAATGTTGGGTAGTAGGGTGGTACATGGCCCCACTACCTACAAATTTCACACCATTTCGTTTTTGGCCCAATTTGAAAAGGACTTAGCACACCCATCACCACATAGTTTCCAAGTACAAGGAACTCATCTCTGCGATGTCCCTCGGACTGACATGTGGTACACTAAACATGCTCACACATGACTTTTACCTTTTTCATTTCTTCTAATTGCATTATTAGGTTGCCCAGTTGAGACTGTACTTGTTCCAATCCTACTGATGTATCTCGTCTAGTTGGTGTATCCTCTAAGAAAATCACAATATCCATTGCTTCTTATAAAGTAGTCACCTTTTTCTAGATGAGTGGGACTCCAGTATGTGAGAGGAGCCTTGTAATAAACCATTATCTATGTTGTATGTCCTATATCTTGAATGTCTTCCTATCCAAAAAACTATTTAACCATTGGTCATAATCCCACATAGTTTCTCCTAGTTTCTACTTAATCTCCTTGGTAGATGTAATACATTGAGACTCTAGCTCAGGATTTTAGAATTGCTTTAGAATATATTTCTTGATCTCTGTCAGGGACCTTGTCTGTCTCGTCAGCACGGTAGCCTTGTACTCCATATAACACATTAGGAATTTTCCCCTAAATTTGGTCTCTAGTTGCACAATCCTCGATTCTTCATATATGATCCTCTTCACTAGCCATATTGCCACATAGGTGAGCCAATGTTGTTCTTCATCATATCTACCCATCCCATGGAACACAAGTAGCCTCGGGGTACTATCATGATTCACCATACTCAACCTTAAAATATTTCCTTAGAACCAATTGTTGGGTGTCTGGGAGCTTGGTATTGATACTCTTCCTTGTGAAGTAGCACTGAATTCGTCTTCTTCTTCACTCGTCACTTCCCTTCTCTCTTCTCCTACTCTTGATTCTACTCCAAATGCCTCGTTGTTTGTTTTTATTTGTTCTTGGCTACAAATATGGAAGGGGGGTAGGTGGCCTCGTCTCCTAAAAAGAATCAGAAAAGCTACATTTTAGATTATTGAGTATCGTATGTAAGATGACTAGGATAGGTGAGTATATATTTCCTATAGATATTTATTATTTATTACTCATTGGTATAGGTGTGGAAGGTAAGGTATCCAATCTAGTTCTAGCGGTTGTTTGGGTAAGGGAGATTGAATATCATTCAAGTTCAAGTGATGGTGTTTTCAATCCCAATTTCATATCTAGATTGAGCAACACCCAGAGAAATTTGTTTACCCATTAATGTGTATTGATATACAGTGGTTTTTCAAACATATTCAGTTCCATAGCTTATTGTAGAGCATGTTCCAATTTCATATTAGGAGGGGCAAATCCACCTTCTTATTAAATTAATCATGAGGTAAACCAAAGAGTTTCATACCTATATTCTCACAAGACCATCCACTATCACTAGAACTTCTCCCCCACCACTAGGGGATCCTCGATATTCTTGTCCTTCTCTCACACTTCATCTTCCTCTGAATTTGTGGAAATATGCAGCATCCAAAGGTTTCAGACTTCATCTTCTGTTCCAATGCTACCATTGCTACTAGTATATTCACTCGATAACCTACACTGAATGTTGTGTCTCTTCATGGGACTATCCTCATGTGTGCTCCTCTCTGGCACAACACACTCTTCTGCACTTCCTCCAAATGTGGTCTTCATCCACTTCATTATAGTCTTGACCCCTTGTCACGCACCCCTAACTAACTTCCTTCTACTTATCTCTTCTCTTCTCCTTCTTGTTGAAGATTGAGTAGCTTTGGAAGATATCCTTATTGTATTTTACCAATACAAACCCTAGAGAATGTTATCATATTATATTTATTAAGATGACCCTATTGTTCCTTGGTAAAAGTTGGCCCTACTGTGCCTTAACAATTAAATGTAAATAAAAAGGGTAAAGTGACAGGTTGACCCAGACTTAATTTAGGGAGGTCAGACTATTATTTATAAAGGAGGATAGCGCCTCACTTGGAAAATCACTCATAATCTTTGAAGCCAAGAGGAAGAGTGTGAAATTATTGGAGGAAGAAGATACTAGATCTAGGTGTGACGCTGAGGAGGGTTTTGGTCTATCTCTTAGATACATCTTGGTTAAGTGGTGTGATACTCTTTCCCATTGAAGGGTTAGAGGCGGATATTCTTCTTTGTTAGTTCTCTCTTGGAGAGAATCACTGTTCTTGGTTGGATAATATATATTGAGGAAGTTTGTTGGGTTTTATTCTCCTAGAGGGTTTCCCAGGATAATCTTTGTGTTTATCTTGTTTCTATGATTGCCTCTCTTTCAATGATCTTATATATGTAGTTAATGTGATAAATGATTGTAATAATAAGGAAGAATTGTAATTGTTAGCTGGATAAGTAAAATATCAACATGGTATCAGAGAAGGCTTGAAAGAGACGAACTCACAGTTTATAAAGAAGTGGCTAGCCTCAGTGCACCCTCTCCAAAATTCAGTTTTTAGTGTTGCAGTTGTTGTAGAATTAGGGTTTCTGAATAAACCCTAAGAGTGACGTTTTTATCTTTCTTGGAGGAATTTGGTGAAACTGAAATCACCCAGGAACTCTCCCAAGCAAGGAAAATCACTTCCTTGGACCAATTTGGAAAATCCGAAAATTGAAAAATTAGGGTTTTCTCATAAACCTTAGATCTAGATGCATGGTTGCAGCTATTGTAGTTCCTATAACAAAATTCATCTTGTTTCAAGAAAATATCTCTGGTAAGTTCTATATCCATATCTTGAAAAGTTATTTTTTGTTTACTTGTTCTAGGAAGGATGACTAACAGTACCAAGATTGATGAAAATATTGAAGGAGCCAATGAATTCCAAGCATGGAAGTATAGAGTGATGCTCATTCTAGAATAGAATGACCTTGTAAGTTTTGTTGAACAATATATTGAAGAGATAGAGGGATATGAGGCCAAAGACAAATATAAGAAGGATATGATCAAAGAAAAGAGGATTATTGTTGATTCCATCAAGAACCATTTGATTCCTCATGTTTCAGCATTAAAAAACCCAAAGCAAATGATGGATTCCTTATCCTGTCTATTTGAAGGAAAGAACATAAATTGGAAAATGACCTTGAGGACAAAACTCAAGAATGTGAAGATGAAAAATTTAGAAACCATACAATATTACTTCACAAGAGTGTCCTAGATTAAAGAACAACTGGAAGCAATTGGAGACTCAAACGAAGAAGCTGAGATAACAATGACCACATTAAATGGTCTTCCAAATTCTTTGGAATCCTTCATTCAAGGAATCTTCTCTAGAAGAAAGTTAACTAAGTTTAGCAGATTGTGGGAAGAGTATACTGAAGAAGACACTAGATTATAAGAAATAAAGAAACAGATATAAAGAAATGAATATCAAGAAATAACAACTCACGCAAGAAAAGGAAAGAACAAGAAAGAAGTTCACTCTCAAAAAATATTTCAAAAGCCTCATAAAGGACAAGATTCTCATAAATATATCTCAAGTTTGAGATGCTTCATTTTCCAAAATATGGGACAAATTGCAAGAAAGTTTCCCCAAGAAAAATACCAAGATAAAACCAGGAAGTTTAAAAGGAGAAGATGAACCTGATCAGAAAAGAACAAAAGAAAATGATCCAGATGAACTATATCTTTCGTGATATATGACTTAGCGCTTCGGAAGCACTTGATTCATATCAAGTGATATTGATAGATGTATCTCATTTATCTCCACATTAAAACTTCAAAAAGTAAAAGAGATGGAGAATTGTTGTATCATTAGGGTCAAGTAGAAGTTATGAAGAAGTATCATTATTCATCTAGACATCATACAGATCAATCCAGCAGTTTGACAAATGCACTCTCGAGGTATTCACCCTTCATAATTGATTTCATTTTTTAAGTTTATTAACATTATATTTTATGCATTTTTATCTTAGTTCATTGGATCACTATCCCTGGTATGGGAATCCAACAAGGTCTCATTTAAAAATAAAGAAATAATTTATGTGCTTAGGGGTGGGATATGTAAATTCCTATGGTTGGGTGACAATGATGTGACATTGTGTATAGTAAAATGAGAACATTATAATGATACTCACAATGTTATGTAGTTTCCCAATGAGAAGACTTGTTCAATGGATAATGAAGCCACCTTGACATGAAAAAGAATTTGTTTGAAGTCTAACTCAAATTTTCATATTAAGACTTGGTATTCAACACCAAGTGTATCCTGCAAAGAATTTTAGGTCATTATAGACTCAAAAGAAGTCAAGGCTTAGAGGGAGAAGGTATGACAATCCATGTATTTGAGATTGAGTCAACCCTAGTGAAAGATGGTGTAGATTGATCACTCTTCAGATCATATGGAAAAGTTAGTAGAGCCATAAGGGCCTACCCAAAACCATTGTAGTAACCAGGAAGAAACCAATATGGTCTTGTGACACTTTGTAGGATGAAAGTCCATATAGTTTTGAAGATCCATACAATGAGGAGTAGATGGTTCCACCAGTATGGAGGAAGGAATCCCCACCAAGTACCATCTCATAAGGAGCTAGAGTTCAGATGGAGTCAACCCTCATAATCCAATAAGGAGGAGAAACATCCCTAAGAATATTCATAGAGATGTACAAATATTTATTTGTGTCTAGAGGATTATCCTAGCAAGAGGGAGAAGACTCGGATGAGACACTTGCTCCAATAACTAGAAAAAGTATATATACACCAACAATGTTCCATTAACAAGATGGTACAGTATGAGATTCAGAGAGAGAAAATGAATTTGTTATTGTGATGGAGTAGAGGAATTGTTAGCACTCTGTAATTTGCCCAAGACTGTGATGGCAGTCACAGAGGCAACATTAAAACCACTTCGAGTCTTGGATCTATCCCTCCAAGACTCAGAGAGGGATCTCTCTTTCTAATATAACTTTGTTGGAAGAGGATATTATGCTAGCTATGCAAAATAGGGTTATGTTCTTGGGGTTTTCAGGTTGAGACAACAAAATAAGACCATTGGGCTATGGGGTCTGTGACAAGTTTGAAATTGAACACAAGTCTATAAGGTATTTCCATAGGGAAAGGTAATGCAGACGTTGGATTCTTTAGAAATAAAGTGATGTTAAAGAGGAACAGATGAGATAATCAACTACAACAAAAAAGCATCCAAGAATTTCTTCATTGTAGTATCAGAGGAAAACATTAAGATTCTCAAAAGAACTGCACAGAGTATCAGGGATAAATTCTGCATTAAATCTCCTTTTGAAAATCAGAAAGAGAGAAACATAATGAACAATGATTAGAATCACATTCAACGAAGCAAGAAAACTTCACCAATCGTCGACACATAGGAATCTTGTGAAAAAGTCCCTTTGTATTCCTAATGAATCAGAAAAATGTTACAGGGAATAGCCTTCCTAGGTGTGAGATCAACAACCTTTACATTAAAAATAATATCTATAAATAAGAGAGATCTCCCCATAAGTTTTGAGAGTCAGTTTTAACCGCCCTGGCCAAAATAGGCACAAATCCCACAAAATCTGGAACTGTTCGCCATGAAAGACGGATCGATTTTCTACGAAAAAGGGGTCCGAACAGACATTTTTTTCTCTTCAACGATGACACATGGGAAAAAAATGAAGTATATTATTGGATATGGGAATGTGATGGACAAAAAAATCCTTCGGTTTCTCCAAATTCATCCCCATCTGGCCGTAACAACTCCCGCAAAATCAGGACTGTAACGAAAAAGTGAAAATCTGGAAAAAAGGGCCTCGAAGATGGATTCAATTATCCCTGCTCGTGGAACCTGTGAAAAAAATGAGAGATTTTTTTGTTCTTCATCCCGTTACAGAGAAAACCCTCTCTCAGTTTCTTAAAATTCGTTTTCATTTTCCAAAAAACGGCCTCGGACGAAGACGTGCTGAACAGGTGAAAATAGGCAAAAAAAATTGAAAAAGGCGGTTTTTTTTCGGGATGGGTGGTATTCTAGACCCCCCTGAGGTGGTAAGAGGTTTTGGGGAGGGGGAGTCTGCTGGAATGGGGATCCGACACCTGTCCGGGGGGGGGTATTGAAAAACTACCATTCTGAACCCCCTCTCGTTAAGTTCCGAATAGTTAGGGGGGGTCCAGAATTTTTAATAGTCATTGATTAAAATGTATGGGATTTGATGAGTGTACGGGGTGGGTAGAACTTAGGGTAATGTTACTTTTAGTTTTTAATTTTTTGTTATTTGTTTTTTATTACATGTTTTGTTTACGTTTTATTTTTATTTAATTTGTTTTTTTATTGTTTTATATGTTTTTTTTTTGTTTTATTATGTTTTGTATTTTTTATATATTTTATTTATTATGTATGTTTATTATACTTGTTTTAAGTTTTATTTTGTTTTTATATTTAATATGTTTTATATTGTTTTTGTATTTTATTTATTAATTTGT
>JZKD02S1998331.1:271421-291011 GCA_000966675.3 Picea glauca
ATTCCTTCTAGAAGGATCGAGAACTTATTAATTTTCTCCCTTAAGAAACATTTCCGCACCCTGACCTTTAACACAGTGCGGAAAGTCCGCAGTCAGACTGAATGCAGCTTGCGGAAATCAAGTATTTCCGCAAGACAATATATATGCAGCCTGCGTACTATCTTCAAAAGTGTGATTTTGAGAAGCTGATAAGTGTAACTTTCTTCATGAAAATGATCTTAAAGAAGAGTTAGATCTTCCATCACCATGTCATTATCATGTCATCATCTCGATAACCAAAAATGTGGATAACAGCCACACGGGGTATAAATCTACTAACGTAGATAACAAGGTATTCCTTTGTAAAGGTCACGTCTAGAGGACCTCCAAAGCCGACATCGTGCATGGGGTTTAGCCCAAATACTCAACAATTGAATAATTTTTGGTGTCTCTCGCAATAGGTTTGTGGGTAGAGCGCTTAAGTAATCCTTTAGGACTACAAGGAGTAGGTTTTGTCTTATCGATATGCAAAGGAATTTCTGGGGGAGAACGAGGATATGGACCTATAACACTCTGTGAAGAACTGTAACCATGAGATTGAGTGGCTCCATCAATCTGAGACTTAACCATATTGAGGAAAATATGGCCACCATGATGTGATGAATGGTTTTGACTCCCGCTCGACACATTTCCAGTGTTGGAGGTCCCCGAGGATATATTACTCCCGCTCGACGCATTTCTGGTGTTGGAGGTCCCCGAGGATATATTTTGGTTATCTGAAAATAGGTTCTTCAACACAGCATGTTGTTGCACAATGAGCCTCGAGGATTCCTCAATCTTGGGGAGCAAGTGGGTAAGGTGATCATCTTTACAAAGTTTATAGGGAAACTTCACCTTCTTATTTTCTTTCTTTCCCTCACCAACATTATTAATCGATTTATCATTATTATTGTTGTCCTTGTATTTATTATTATTATTCTTCCCACCCTTACAATTATTACCATGTCCTTTCCTCTTGTTCTCTCCCGATTGTTGGTTACTGTTTGGTTTGATGATGAATGTACATAATGCACATCTACCGACAAGGTGGTGGAGGATGAAGCCTTAGCTTGTCCTATTAAAGACTAGTTAAGAGAAAAATATTTGAGTTGGTTCGTCACCTGGTCTGTACTATTAGCATTTGTGGAGCCTATGATTCCATCGGCATGAGGCCCAAGCCTTTATTTAGGATCATAATTTGACCACGGTGCATTAGGGATGATTTCACAAAGCATCCCATATTAAGCATATATAAGGTCCAACTGTTGGTATTTGAAGATGGCTTCTTCCTCAGTTGTCACTCCAGATGTATAAACATACTTTATATAGGACACCTCTTTTGTCTATGCCACTCTTGAATATGATCGAAAATATGGGTGGCTTCATCTTGCCGAAGAGTCGATAAGAGTTCTAGGAGGGAATCCTAATGAACCAGTAGTTGGAAGTGATTGAGAGAAACCAAAACCATATAACTGGAAGTTTTGTAGGTTCCCCCTGGTAGTTCAATGTACCACTTAGCGGTGACCCTGACGAGGGTGCATTGAAATAGCCTCAAATGAATAGAATTGTCATTAAGGAAGTTAGATGAGAACCATAGGTAAAATTTAGTCACATGATCACCCGAGTATTCACCATTCTTTCCTTCAAACTTTATAATGTCAAAAGAAAGTTTAGTGGGGACCTCGAGCCATGATGGAACATGATGCATAGGTTCATTCATCAATTTCTAAAAATATGGAAGATTTAGCATGGCCAGAAAAGGGATACAGGGTTGTGGTGTCTAAGTCCATGCTCTCGGGAAAGATTGGGTTTGAGAAATTGTGGGCTAACTAGGGTTCTGGTAAACATCATGGCCCTGAATGGTAGGATAATATCCACCTCCCATATCATTCATGAAAGGTTTTAAGGGAACCATACCAACAAAAGTGGCATGATAAAGATTATATACGTTCCCCCCATACAAAGGAACTTCATGCTGGGGGTTTCCCATACCATAAAACTGACTCCCTTCAGATTGAACACAAGACGACAGAGGGGGGTTTTCCATAATAAAAGAGTTCGTCAGAATCGACAGGGAGGAAGAGGGAATGAAGGACAAAATATAGGAAGTAAATTGAATTCCCATTTGAGCACTCCATCCTAGAGCATTGAAGTTAGGATTAGGCCCGGAGGAAGGAGGATTCCAAAATATAAATGCAGGATTTGTTTGAGGGATATGACCTCCACCAAACGATAAAGGAACATAAGGAGGTGTCATTCCCCTAGACCCAAAGCTAGGATTCATATTAGCCATCAAAATGGAGGATGAGAAATGCGACGTCATGTCAGACATACCAAAAGAAAAAGTATTAGAGGCCGAAGGTATTGACTTAGTATCATGATTTAGCATACTATATGGGAATACACAAGGATTCATTCCCATGGGTTGGGTAGCATTAGATTATGGAGCCTCCAACATCCAAACTTCTGATGACAAGGTATTCGAGGGGACCCCACTAATCACAGAGGATGATCACTCAATACTCATGGTAGGATGATCATGATCCTTGGAGGTGGAGATATATGCACCACACTTATTAACTCTTCACCTTTTAGAAGGTGGATTCGTTAAAGGATCAATATGTGGTGGAAATGTCAAAAGAAAAAGATACCAACGAGGAGGTTGGTATTGTTCCGTGATGACTCAAATCTTGAGATACAATAAAAAATCCCAAGGTTGACTAATAATCAGAGAGAACACTTCTAAATAAAATAAAAGGCCAATGTGCACAAACAACATATGATGGTTGAAAGGGACCTCCCGAACTAAAGTAGGTATGCCTCACCTAATGGAGATCCTGAGACTCTACAACAATAGAGTGGAGGTGTCAATCAATTATAAGGACTCTTGTAGGATTCAAAAAAAATACGGAAAGATCCATCCGGACATGAAATCCTCCATAAAGTATATGTGTTTTTTTATCCCTATATGACTGAGTGTACCTACAGAATAACCCCTGCAAGCAACCTATGTGGTTTTCCATGTCAAGAAACTAGAGTCACCACAATATAACCAATGCTTAGGCAAGTATTTGCAAGTCTGGTCCACCATATGGGCATGGTAGAAAAGCCCAAAATATTGAAAGCATCACCTCTCAAGGAGGTAAATGCACTAGCAATAGCGCCAAATACAAATATAACCCTGGAAATATCTCTTACGCTAAGAAGGTATTTGAGGGCTATCTCTGCAACCAACATCACGTGACCTCGTGCTTAACTCTGGTGTGAGCAGAGCCTCCCGATGACACTAATTATATAATGGTTTTCACCACTCCCTATTCAGACACATACGTTCAATTTTATATCCTTGGAGAAATTTACTCACAAAATCCTATTCCAAGGCCCTAGGTCCTATACTTGTTTGTGTACCTTGAAAAATAAAATCATTTCTAATCAATTTTAATTATTCAATGCTAATTTTAATGTCTCCTTCTTACTCAAGAGGTGTGATCGTGAAGCTGATGGTATTATGACTCAACATATATAAAAAAAACAAATGTAAAAACATTTCTACAAGAAAAAGGAGACAATCCGAGTAGGATACCAAGAAGTAACTACCCAGACCAATGTGCAAGGAAAACAAATGAGAAAAATGACAAGAAATGATTTTTCCCAAAGAATTCACCAATAAAGTGACATCATATCACTCTGTAGGCACTTGATAGTCATAATAGGGTCCCAAGAAGTCTCATCAACTAGCAAATCTCACCCAACAAACACCAAACTCAGCCAAACAGACTAAAGCGACAATGTACATGACTATTTAGAGAACTTAGATATGTATGTTCCTTAAAGGAAGAGAGTCCGCGTATGTACATGCCTTGTCAAGGGAAATCTTGTGTATGTCTAGGAAGACACTTCTTGGGAAAGGGTTAGGCCAAGAAACTCAGATATAATGCAAATTATAGACTTTCAAGAAACAACCCATAAACAAACTCAGGAAAATAGAGAGAAAATCAAGGAGAATAACACGCAATACCCAAAAAAGGAGATCTCCCCAGAGGAGTCGCCAATTATATTACAAGGAAAATATCTCTATGGATAAAGGAAAACCACAATAGATGGAACGACACCATGAAATCAACTCTAATATCAAGTATTCTATATAAATTAAATGAGAACAAGAGAAGGCTAGAATCCTACCTTGTCTGGATGTCCGAATAAGACCACCATTGAGCACACGACCCAAAGCGTTATACCTGCTACTTGTCCTCAACAACCAAGATACGGAAGCATGTAGTATTGATATATAATCTTAGCATATAAATCAACATAATGTATTAACATTCATAACAAATATACCCATCGAAATCAATACAAATATTTGGAAGATATCAATTGGACAAGAAGAGAATATATCCATTAATGCAATCAACAAAAGTACATAGGTGACAAACTTTTGTAACGACACATATTGGAACTGAGAAACTAAGTCCCTCCAGCTGGGCCTCCACCACTTCAATCCTCCACAAAGGAAATCTCACATGTAGGATTCAATGAGGTTCTCCATCACAATATAGGAAGAGATTGGTGGTTGAACACAAGAAGTTCAAACTTTCAAGGAAAAAGGGATGCAGACTCAATTGAGGTGAAATTTCTCCAGAGTTGTTGGCGTGATTTATAGAAGAGCATGTGATTGTCATTGATGGAAAGAAAAATAGTGACAATGGAATTGTTACAGGCAAAGTGTGCAGAAGGAATCAAATATCAGAAGGAATAACGTGAGTTATGTAGAGATCATAGCTCAGAAAGGAAAGCGTAGTACATAAGCGAATGAAGATAAACGATTAGGAGGGTTAGTGAATCAATATCTAAGCTCAACATGAGAAGCTTCAATAGATTTCTGATCAAGAAATCAACTGTGTTGATCATCTCATATTATGGACGTCGGTCATATGCGTGACTGTGGGCTTGAGCATCGTTGTAGGATCATGACCGTCGGATCTGCAAGCCAGATCAACGATAGGGATAAATTGCGGGGAGCGAAAGAAGAATTAAATAACTCACTAGTTATAATCCAGCAATTGGTCTAGATCGTTAGATCTCATAGACTCAGAGATCGACGAATGTGGTTGATCCAACAAGCAATCAGTTTAAGTCATATTGAGCTGTGACCGTCGGATGTGAAATTGCCAGATCAACGGTAGGGATAGATTGCAGAGATTGAAAGGAGAATTAAATATCACACTAGTTCCAATACTGCAATTATTTACGACCATAAGATATTATAGCTTAGAAGATCAACGATTGTGGTTGACTCACCAACAATGCACAACTTTAGATTGTGGATTTTGGGTGTCGAGTTAAATCACTCGCAAGTTGTGGTTCTGCAATCATCATCGACCATTGATCTGCTTCGACTGTCCTCACGACTATTGGATCTTTCTACGATGCATCTGTTCTTAAATTTGATCCAACAGTCGTCAGAATAGATGCATCGCAGAAAGATTGAGCCATCAATCTAAGATCATGATCGACGAAAAACATTCTCTTCGGATATAAATATGCAATGAAGTTACGCTCCGAAAAGTTTAATATTTGAAAAAACTAAACCCAAAAATCTGAAATGAATAAGGACAATTGGATCTGGGGAGCATACGATGATCGTTAGATCATGGAGATCATTGTCAGAATACCAAATCAGCATGGACATGTGGCAGACCACGTCAACAAAGACATATGGAAAATCACGTCGAAAGACCACTTCAGCAAGTACACATGGCATAATAAGATGATGACACATGTCAAGAGGAAACTCATTCATGCCATATCAATAAGTTATGTCACTCCAGAAGAATTACTTCGGGATTTTCACCACTAGCAAATCACAAAATCTCTAAAGTCTCGAAGTGGACATGAGACATCCGATCTGAAATATCACTTCGGGAGAATTCTCATCCATCGATCTACTCTAGTGGAAGGATAGTGTAAGTTGAAATCTCTGAATCCTGAAGACCCGAACGAGATCTCGATCGTCGATCTGATGTTGGGTGCACTCTCAACCATTGATCAAGATATAGTGGAAGGATAGCATAAGTATAATATCCGAAGACCTGGAGTAAAAGGTGTCCATCCATCTCAATGGTTGATTAAGTCTTGGTCATTAGATTAAGCCTTGTAAGAATCAAATCTAACAATTGATTTGTTTTCGAGAAATAAACTTAAACCGTATGATCTGTTCGAGAATTTTGATTCAGAAGTTTTTGATAGGTTTTAAACCCAAAATTTATGAAGGGTGAAATGTCAAAGTTATAGTGGTCGTCCATTTCAGGAGATTGAATCGTGACCTTTGAAATGATAAGCACTCAAGCGCTCGTTAATCCGAGGTGTATGGTCACCGCCAGTCATCACGTAAAGGAAGGGGCTTAGAAGCCAAAGAAGCCATAATTGATTGGTTGTAACTGAAATAGAAGACAAAGAGTTTCAACTACTATAGAAGCTAAGTAATATCATCATAACGCCCACTGAGGATGAACACACTGAGGATAACCTCCAGATATGATGAAGAGTTTCCATGATGATTAGGCAGAGGAATTGACGTGAGAAAAAATGCAGAAAAGAGAAGTGAGTAAGATTTTGTAGTTAGTTATGCGGTGGGTAGGACGAGAGTTAGTGAACAACCCATAGGGCATAAAAGTGACATAGTGAAGAGCATGCAGAGGCATAATGCATAGTTGGTAGTGTTATCACTCCAGGAAACTCTCCTAGGCTGTAAGTCAGAGATGCCTGGTAACTTAATCTTTTGGTAACTGTTTTCTCAATAATAATTTTGGGTTTGGATCAAGTCGGATGACTGAATCATTTCTCACTCAAAACATGCATGAACACATTTAGATGGACAAGTATTTCAACCACAAATGTTAAGAGAGTTTACAAATAAAGGGATGTATGGAGAAATAACTATTATATCAGCAGAATCACATATAAAACATATATGAATGGCCAATTACAATAATCACAGGAATACTTGCAAAGTTAAACTCATGAATGCAATGAAAAGATGACAGTTATCGGACATAAACAAGCATAACAACATGAATATAACATCCAGGTGCAAGTACAGAATAGATAAGAAGATGAAATCTGAACAAGTTATGGCAAAAGAAGCTTGTATTACTCAATAAGAAAATGAGAAGTTTGAGTACATAATATGAAAAAGGTCTCCAAAGTCGAACCCCTTGGTGCTTCAAATGTCTTTGGCTTTATTGCCTTACAAGATGAAATCTAGATCCTTGAAAGATGGATCAAATTTGATAAAAATAGTCAAACCAAACAAGTGTAGTATGAGATCCTATAAAAATGGATCTAGACTTCTAAAAATGGAAAGTCAAAACAAAATATCCTATCTTAGGTGTCAAACTCTATCTTGATATCCTTTATATACTCCAAACTCTTTGACAGATGTAGAAAGTCTTCCAAGGATGATGAATCCTCATAGGAAATTAGAATTTGCCACCTTTGGCAAAAAGACAGTTTATTTTGCTCATCAACTAGGTCACCATTTTCACTTTTCCACCTTCTTAAACATTAAATACATCAAGATAAAACCTTAAATCTGATGTATTTAATTATTATGCATCTTTAGAAACCAACCTCGAAAGATTTGGTTTGGAAAAAGTCAAATCTGTGCAAAAATATGACCTTGCTACCATGTACAGGTTTCGGTGGTTAAGAGATGAAAATATGGGCTTGTTAACCACTGAAAAGATATTCTTTCGGTGGTTAAGAGATAAAAATATGGGCCTATTAACCACCGAAACCTGTAACTTTCAAAAACGGATCTGCGGTGAATTAATTTGCGTGGGAATCGCAATGAATCGTATTTTTCTTCTAATTGCATGACAAATGGCTCAATAACCAGCAATTGAACTCGAATTCCATTTGGCAACCTTGACAAATCACAGGATTATGGTTGCTGAGTATGAGCTTTCATGAGGAAATCACGGGATCATGACAATAAAAATGACTCTCAGATTCAATATTGAATATTAATGAAATTGAAACAGAAATCAAATGAAGTCATAATGATTTTGTATCCTCGTGACTGGAGATAATGAAGGCCCATGTGACAAATCAATTCTATTATCTGAAAATCATGCATGGAATTCTAGATTTCTACCGAGTCTTAATTCTGAAATGACAATTGGTAGTTAAAAGGAGAAAAGGGCATAAATATTCAGATAAGATGCCATAAGAACTTCATACCTCACCAAACTTTCGGTAGTTATAACTTAATGATTGTGCCCATTTGATATATGGCTCATGCAAAAGCACGGGTTTTTTCCTTTTGTGCATAGAAACATTTTCGGTGGTTAACAGGCCCTTTATTTTCGCCTCTTAACCACTGAAAACCAAGACTTTCAGTGGTTAATGAGTAGATTTTTAGCTCCTCTTAACCACCGAAACCTGAGATTTAAAGATTTGATTGCCAAGACCAAAATTGATGTTTTTTCCAAGCTTGTATCCAAATAGCAGACCTTCTAACACACCTAAAAAAAAATTGGAAATGAATTTTTGGACCTGTTCCTATCACTTAAAAATTGGTAAAATGACAGTGTTATTTTAGGAGATAACATGTAGATGGCACATAGAGTATAAAACGTAGGAGAACAGAAAGTGCAAATGATACGAGAAGAAAGACACTGATGCAGGCATAGCAGAGCAGTGTAGCAGAACAATGATGAGACTGGTAAGCCATTGATAAATGTTGCATCACTCTAATAAATTTAAGAAAGAAAAGATTTATATTTCAGGGTGGTAGGAAGGTGTTAGGGAGGACTGATGTCCTTAGAAGTTTCAAGTGGCTGCTTGAACACAGGGAGTTGTATCTTCCATCTGGTTGCAGCCAGAAAAACCAGGGTGGTAGGGTGGTGCAAGGGAGAACTATTGTTCTCTATTATACAGGTTGGTGCCTGTGTGACTAGAAGTTGGTTCTTCCATCCAGTTAGTGTTGTAACACTCAGGGAGTTGGTGCTTCCTTCTAGTGGGTTCTAGAGAAACCAGAGAGTTGGTGCTCTTAGAAAGTTTTTTCTTGTAAAACAGAGGTTGTAGCCTCAAGATGAGTTGGAGCTCATAAGAATTATAATGTACAAAAAATAAAGATTACTTATCATATCAAGAAGAAGAGGTTTTTCCCTTTATGGGTTTCCTTAGGAAATATCCGTCTCTGTATATTTCAAGTGTGATTGATTTTGAATATTTTATTTCGTACTTCCCTGCATTATTTTGATCTTAATTGAGTGTTCTGTAAAGAGTTTAAAATGGGCGTAATTTTTTAAGCACAGTAACAACTGATTCCCCCCCCCCCCCCTCTAAGTTTTCCAACAATTGGTATAAGAGCAGGTTCCTTTTATCTAAGGGTATATCCTAGATCTTAAACATGACTAGACATGAAGGAACTTCAACCAATAAAGCCCCCCTATTCAATGGAGCAAACTTCACCTTCTGGAAAGTTAGGATGAGAACCTACATAATGGACTTAGGTGAAAATGTCTGGGATGTGGTAGAAACTGGTATGTAAATCCAATTGTGTTGGATTTACTTCACACACACCTAGGATTTCATTTTCCTAAGGTTTTTCCTTGTTTATTATTCATAATTAGTCACTATCCAATCTCCTATATTTTAGGGGAGAATATTCCACCTGGAGAATATTCTCTTTCAATTGACACTTCAATTTGACTAGTTGAGTTGAGTTTATATGTTGCATTGGGATCATCACCAGAGTTGTGCATTAGCCTTGATTCCCTGAGTTAACTCCTCACTACTCTATGTTCAGTCAGTTAACTAAAGACTAGTTGATTGGTTAACTCAACTAGGTGGCAGTTCACTCTCGTAACTGCCTGAGAGACTAGAATAGGTAGCAGTTCACTCCCGTAACTACTAGTGTGTGTCTAGATCACTCTAGACCACCACTATGGTGCATTGGTTCACCTCAATTTGAACTCATTAAGTTATACAGAGTATATCATGTGTAAATTATTCATTATTCACAACGGTTAATGAGAATTCTTCCATTCTTTCTCTCCTTCATCTTCTTTCTTCTATTCTCTCTACAAATGTGTGTATTATTGTTTATCTAGATATATTATGTGTAGGTTCAACACATTTACATGGTATCAGAGCCAACAGACTGCTAAGAAAAAGCTACACCAAAATGTTTTGCAGGTATAAAAGATTGAAGACAGCGGAAAGATGGAATTCCAAAATGAATTCATTCTTACGCCTTACAACTATTTTGCATGGAAGGAGAAAATAGCCATACATCTTCGATCTATAGGGTTGTACAGGTTAACCATGAATATAGATAGAGAACTGACATGAACCATAGAAAAATCCAAGTACTTAAATCGCATGGATGAGGCACTCAGAACAATTTGCAGTCTTATCTCTCCCGATCTCCTTTTCCACATATATTCCTATAAGAAACCCAATGAAGCCTGTAAAATCTTGGAAGGGATATTTGGAAAACAGGATGAGATGAGGGGACACATGTTGGAGGTGGAGCTACTCACACTGGATCCAAAAATCTTCGACAATATCCAAGAGTTCTTTACAAAATTCAAGGACTTACTGTCGCAACTCAAAGCTTGCGGGGTTGATAAATCGACGGAGGAGAAAAAAATGGTTCTCACCATTCTCTCCAAGATTGATCCTATAATTTTTGTATTCATATCTACATTCCATACTGTCAGATTCTCCTCTGGAGCCACTTGGAAGATGCCTTCTCTTAAGGACTTTATCGAATCCTTGACACAAGAGAAAACCAAGCTCATCAACATGGGCGCAATCAAAGGCCCAAGGGTGCATGCACTCACTGTGCATGATGGAAGCCAAAATGATCAGAAATATAAAGATAAAGATAAGTGGAAATCTCATGCACATACGAAGAAGGAAGGGTACACAAAACCCTTCACCAATGCCTCCGGATCCAAAGGAGAAAAGGACAGAAACAAACATATTATCACAAAGGATTCCATTCGAAATCTGCATTAATGCCAAAAAAAATAGATATGATGTCTCAGATACTTTAGAAAAACAACCTTGGAGATCTCATCCACAAGGGTGCAAAGAAGAAGAAGCCAGAAGATCCAAATTCCAAGAAAGGCAATTCTAGCCATGCCTTGATTGCCATCAACTCCTCTCCCGATGCTTGGATCATTGATTCAGGAGCATCACATCACATGGATGCCTCAAAAGAAGTATATTATTTTTTATATGTATGCAAAGGTCCTCCTATTCTGATGGGGGACAACTCTTATGTCGAAGTCACCGACAAAGGAAGGATTGAACTCACCAGCAGAAGCTTCTAGAACGTGCTGCACATTCCCAAACTTTATGTCAACCTTCTCTCCATATATCAGATGAAAAATTCTGGCACCGGAAAGAAATTCGTATTCACACCAAATTTCATGGACATCTACGACAAGAAAACCAACTCCAGGGTTGCTACTGGTGAGGTAAATCATTAGTCTATATTGTATAAATTTTTTGAATTCATTGAACCTGATTCTGCTTTACTGCTTACTCATGCTGATGAAAGTAGTAGGATATGGCACGAAAGGTTTGGACATTTGAATTTTAGATACATGAAACTACTTAGAAAGCATAGATTATTTGATGGTCTACCAGACATCCATTTCTCCAAGGGAGTATGTGAGGGATGTGTTCTTGGAAAACACTCTCAAGAGAAATTCGACAAGGGAAAGTCTCAGCGAGTTTCCACACCTTTAGATCTGATCCACAGTGACCTCATGAGTCCTTTTCTGCATCCATTGATCAACAAAGAAAGGATTTTTCTCATTTTTGTTGACAATTTCTCACGTATTACATGGATCTACTTTCTCAAGAAAAAATCCGAGGTCTTTCAACACCTCAAAGATTTCAAAGCTTTGGTTGAGACATAGTCTGGAAACAAGATCAAAGTCCTCTGAACTGATAACAGGGGAGATTATGTGAATCATGAGATCCACAATATTTTCCATGAGGCCGGGATTCAGTTGCAGCATACAGTTCCCTACACTCCACAGCAAAATAGTGTTGCTGAGCCAAAAAATAGATTTCTAAAGGAGATGGCTTCTTGCATGCTACATGCAAAGTCACTACCATAGAGACTATGGGACAAAGCACTTAATTTTGCAACATACATTCAAAATATATCTCCTCATAGATCTGTCAAGGATAAGACCCCCTGTGAGGCTTGGAGCGGCCTCAAATTGGAAGTGGCCCACTTTCGCATTTTTGGTTCACATGCATGGGCCCGGATTCCCTCTCAAAAGAGGAAGGCACTTGATCCATAGAACGTTGAGTGCATTTTTGTTGGATACCTCGACGGTGTGAAGGGATGTCATCTTATTGATATTTCCTCGAGTAGGCTCATCATTGAGCACAATGTCCAATTCAAGGAAAGTGTCTTGCATGTACCTCAGCAGCTGCATGCAGACACCTTCACTCTTCCACCTATCCGAGATGATGAGCATGCACATGCCGACTCTTCTTCATATGAGAGCTCTAATTCAGAGGACTCAAATGATTCATATTCATTACAATCGGATGCAGAGTCAGAGAATATAGATGCAGTTGCAGAGCCAGAGCAGAGGCCAAAGTGGGCACAAGATACTCTTCAGGATGCAGGGGATCTCGTCGGTGATCTAGCAGATACTAGAGGACATGATATGATTTCAAGGAGCCTCCTATTGCAATCACTTCCACTAAACCATTTCCTTCCAGGCATCTCTTCTTGGTTCAGTCTTTATATCCACAGTCTTATGGCAAGGCCACTGGAAATCCCTTTTGGGAATATTCCATGCAGGAGGAGTACAACTCCCTCCTCAAGAACAAGACTTGGGATCTGGTTCCCCTTCCTTCTGGGAGGAAACTGGTCAGATGTAAATGGGTCTATAGGACCAAGAGTGTGGTGGACATATAGATCAACAGAAACGAAGCCAGGCTTGTTGCCAAAGGCTTTCAACAGATTCATGGTATTGACTATGATGATACCTCCGCTCCAGTAGAGAATATGGATTCCATACAATTGGCACTTTCCATTGTGGCGACCAAGGAATGGGAAGTCCATTATATGGACGTGAAGAATGAATTTCTTCACAGTGATCTCTCTGAGGAGATCTACATGGAACAACCCTAGGGATTTATGTAGGACTCATCTTTGGTCTGTCGACTAAAGAAGTCACTTTATGGCCTCAAGCAGGATTCAAGGCCATGGTATGCCAAGATGGACTCCTACCTGTTGTCACAAAAATTTTTACATTGTAAATCCGACCTGAATGTATACATTCTTAGGACAGCTGATTTACTTCTACTTTTAGTTCATTATGTTGATGATTTGCTAATCATCGGTTGATCGACTTCAGTGATTGCTACAGTCAAGAGGATTCTTCATGACAGGTTTTTGATGACGGAAATGGGTCCACTACACTTCTTCCTTAGACTTGAGATCAGTCAGGATGCATCATGCATCAAGATGTCTCAAACCAAGTATGCACGAGATCTCCTTGAGAGATTTTACATGACAAACTGAAAGTCTACTTCAACTCCTTTCCTATCAGGAGTCAAACTTGAGGATGGCGAGGAGACTCCACTGGTTGACACCACACTATACAGACAACTAGTGGGGAGCTTGTTGTATCTCACACACTCCAGAAAAGACCTCTCATATGCAGTTGGCACAGTTTCCAGGTTCATGCATGAGCTACATTGGAAAGTTTCAAAGCATATCCTTCGATCCATACAGGGCACCATCACCTTTGGGATTCATTATGTAGCAAAATCTACATTAGATCTCATTGGGTTTACTGATTCCGACTTGGTTGGTGATAGCATTGATCGCAAGTCCACATCTGGTTACTCACTCAGTATTGGTTTTGGGCCTATCTATTGGTTGAGAAAGAAGCAAGCTTCCATTGCTCTATCTTCAGTCGAGGCAGAGTACAGAGGGGTAGTTAACATAACCATTCGGGCTATGTGGCTACAACATTTTCTCACTAAGTTAGACATTCAGTTTCATCGGTCGATCGTCATCTGGTGTGACAACCAGAGCACTTTGAAGTTCTTCATAGATCTAGTTCAGAGGCAGTGAACAAAGCACATCAATATCCACATGCACTACATCCAGGACTTGGTACAAAAGGGGATCATTGACTTGCAGTTCTGTCCTTTAGCAAAATAGACGACAGACATTTTCACCAAGACCTTCACTGAGTAGAAATCCCATTCTCTATGAGGTCATCTTGGAGTGAAGGACACAGTTGCCTAGAAACCGTAGTTCTTATTTTTACATACATTGTACCTTGAGGGGGGGTTCCCATGAGGTTTGTCCTCTTTCCTCACTTTATTTTCAGTGTATCTTTTGTACTTGGGTACCTAACATTTCCTTGTTGTCAAGACCCAATATTTATTTTCACCATAGTGATGTTCAGAGGGGGTGTTGGAGTTACTTCACACACACCTAGGATTTATTTTTCCTAAGGTTATTCCTTGTTTATTATTTATAATTAGTCATTATCCAGTCTCCTATATTTTAAGGGAGAATATTCCACCTGGAGAATATTCTCTTTCAGTTGACACTTCAATTTGACTAGTTGAGTTGAGTTTAGATGTTGCAATGGGATAATCACCATGATAATTCGACCTTGCCTTGGTATCATCACCAGAGTGGCACATTATTCTTGATTCCCTGAGTTAACTCCTCACTACTCTATGTTTAGTCAGTTAACTAAAGACTAGTTGACTAGTTAACTCAACTAGGTGGCAATTCACTCGCGTAACTGCCTGAGAGACTAGAATAGGTGGTAGTTCACTCTCATAACTGTTAGTGTGTGTCCAGATCACTCTATACCACCACTATGGTGCATTGGTTCACCTCAAGTCGAACTAATTGAGTTATACAGAGTATATCATTTGTAAATTTTTCATTATTCACAACGGTTAATAAGAATTCTTCCATTCTTTCTCTCCTTCATCTTCTTTCTTCTATTCTCTCTACAAATGTGTGTATCATTGTTTATATAGATCTATTCTGTGCAGGTTCAAAACATTTAAAATTTGTACTAGATTCTAAGGATGGCAAGCTAGAATTTAGCTTCAACGCTAAGGATATGAATGTTATTCTGAGTGGGCTTGCAGAAATAGAATTTGTAAACGTTATGCACTTAGAATCTGCCAAATAAATGTGGGACAAACTCATCAGTAATTATGAAGGTAATAAGAAGTTAAAGGATGCCAAGCTTCAAACCTATAGATTACAGTTTTAACAGCTAAAGATGAAAGAGGACGAAACTGTTGGGAAGTACTTTCTGAGAGTTGAAGAACAAGTAAATGCAATGATAGGACTTGGTGAAAAAAATGAGGATGTCTCTTTAGTTCATAAAATTTTGATATCTCTGCCAGATAGGTTCAACCCAAAGGTCTCTGCCATAGAAGAAATTAATGATCTAAAATCTGTGTCTACTAACCAACTCCTATGAACTCTGACTTCCTAAGAAATGAGGATAGGTAAATATAAACCCACCTCTAGAGAAGTATCATTTAAAGCAGATAAGAATGAGGATTCTGAGCCTGATGAAATTGAAGCAAAATTTGTGAGAAGACTAAAGAAAGGATCAGGCAAGTACAAAGGAAAATTTCTCTTCAAATGTTTTAACTGTGGAAATATAGGTCACTTTTCATCTAAGTTTCCACACAAGAAACAAGATCAAAATTTTGAAGGTGAAAATAAGTACAAACCTAAGAGATTTGGTAAAAAGAAACGTTTATGTGTAAACAATGATGACTCTTCAGAAGACACAGATAGTGAATATTCCTGTGAAGATAAGATTAATGACTTTATGCTTATGGCCAAAGAGGATTATGATAATAAAATCACATGAAGTGATGTTGACGATGAAGAAGTTGTGGTTGACTTAAAAGGGAAATTGATTAGTTCTTTAAAAGAAATTGCTAGATTAAGATCTAAGAAGAAAAAGAAAAAAACAATTGATGATACAGTTTGAGAAAGACAATAAAGAACCTAATGAAGACTTTGCCCTGCTAAAAGTGGAATTAGAAGAGGCAAAGAAAATAGAGGACATTCTAAAACAACAGTTATCAGAAAATAAGGAAAGATGTGAAGCCTTGGAAGAAGAGGTAGTAAAAACCAGAAAAGAGATGGAGAAGTTTAAAACATTGTATCTCCAAAATAATCCAAGCATTAAAGCCACAGCAGAAATAAATGAAATTCTGAGAAAACAGAGTTCTCCTTTGTTGAAGATTGGTTTAGGTTATGTAAATTGTTGAAGCAACAAACAACCAAAAAGAAAAGAGCCAATAAATATGATCAAGTTCCAAGTCAGCAAAAAATCAGACCATGAGAGTACTATGTCACCAAAATCTAATAAAGACAAGATGATCCTTGATAAAAAAAAAAAGATCATAATATGGAGCAACAAATTCCAAGAAGAATGCCATCCTTCAGGTACCGAAATTTATTCCATGGTTATTGTTTTTACTGTTCTAATTTTGGTCATAAGATTGCAAATTGTCAAATTAAGTTTAGAGAGATGCAACTGAGGAGGTCAAGAAATAAACAATCTTTAAAACATAGAACTAAGTAGCCAATGAATAGACAACGTAGCACCAATCAGTTTGACCTACTGAACAATGAGCTTGAATTTTATAACTATCATAACTTTGGCCACAAAGCTGCAAACTACCATCTGAAGAAGTACAAGGTAGATCCAAGGATAAATCCTTTAGCTAGAAATGCCAGCACATGGAAAAAGAAAGATAGTGAAAAATGTGGTCTATTACTTTCAGCTCAAAAACAAAAAGACCCTTGGTATATAGACAATGGATGTTCCAAGCACATGACTGGAGACAAGGATAAGTTTTTGTCTATAAGTAAAAGAAAAACATGAAATGTAACCTTTGGAAATGATGAACCAGGTAAAATCAAGGGTAAAGGGATGGTGAGTTTGAGTAATGGTAAAGGAAACTCCAAGGACGTTCTTCTTGTAAATGGCTAAAACATAATTTGCTCAGTGTAAGTCAAATGTGTGACAGAGGATGTGAAGTGGTGTTCACTTCCAAGGATTGCAAGATAAAGTTTGTAAACTCGGGACAAGTGGTGGCTAAAGGCATAAGGACAAAAAATAATGTATATGTGCTAAAAGCAGATAAAGAAGAGTGTCATGTAAGAAAACATGATGAAATTTGGTTATGGCATAGGAGACTTGGACATCTAAACTTTGACTACTTAATCAAGATAAAAAATCTTGAGGCATTAAAAAATATTCCAATAATATCAAATCCACAAGACTCTGTGTGTAAACCCTGCAAAGTAGGAAAGCTAACCAAGACACAGTTTAAATCCAAGAGATCTACTTCAACAGAGATCATTCTCATCCATCGATGGCTAAACAAAGTGTTTCCCACTAAAGTCCTTCCTGTAAAAATTCATGTGTCATGGCCTTTCCTCGTACATCACCTCTTGCAACTCCACTATGGCATTCCCAGAGTAAATCCTGCCTTTCATGATCCAGGACACACCGTCAGAGAATGTTGTCTAGTCCTAGTTTATACAACTGTCCAACGATCATATGGTAATCTTCTGCTCTAACAACCATATGGAATTTCTGGGTTGCAAAATAGGTTTTAGGACATGCCCCTGTACTGAAAATGATTGCTATGTCATCTAGGTATTCCGGTATGGCCTCAATCCTAAACAAATATGCATCTGGGAGCTTATCATTGATCCGTCAGGATTTTTTTAATGACTTATGGTTGAGTTTTGATTTTGCATGCGTTAATTAACCATTTGAGAAACTTAGTGAACGGATGAGGAAAGAAGAGGAATTATGACAGCCATATATACATTTTCAGATCTGAAATCAAAGAATAAACAACAAACCATAACACGCAGATTGATAACGGAGTTCGGCACAACTTTGCCTACATCTCCGGGCCTTTGTCTCTGTGGGGGAGGCATCTTTATTTCTGTTCAAAAGCTCAAAAGTACATCTCTGCAATGCCAAATGGATACAAGACTGATTTGGTCATGTTCTTCCAGATCTCTAGAACCATGCAAAGAAAATGGCACGCAAAACGGACGTTTGGAGCTCCCAGAAATGGTCCGACAACATCTCCTCCTCAAAAGCTTCTCTTCCTCAAAATGGCTTTGGCTTGGCTTCTCTTCAACATAATTCTGATCTGAATGCCCTCTATGGCCTCAAACAGGCCTGGTTTATATAGCTAGGAAGTTGGTTACTCATCTCCAACTTCCTCCAAGAATTTAGGCTCCAAAACTGCCCAATAACTCCCAAAAATGGAGAAAATACATTAAAAATGGGCTTAATTACAATTAAAACCCAAAAATTGGTTATATAAAAAAAACCACTTTATAGTTTACTGGGCATAAGCCCCTGAGCCCTGGGCGTGCACCCCCTTGGAACTGTCATATGGATTCATATGGCCAAGCGCTAGCCCCTCTCCATTCGGCCCTAACTCCCGGTCACGTGGCAAGTGGATAAAACCATGGCTAAACCCATAACTCCTGTGCGTGCTATGTGGTAACGGTCACGGTTATAACAGTTATAACCACGCGCACATGGTAACGATCCGTAGTATTACCCCTCGTGCTCCTTTTTATGGTAGAGCCCGGTCTTATGGTATGTTGATAAAACCGTGCGTTAACACTTTCCCGTCGGTTGTATAGCGAGGTCATGTGGTTGTAAAATGCGTCGAGGGCTGGGTCTAAGCCCCGACCCTTTTCCCCATGGAATAATACATTTTCAAAACATAAATATAATGTTTCTCATATATGGTATAAGAACCAACAGGCGCCTGGGTGGTTAGCCCGGTCCCACCAGTCCATAGCCCCGGAGGGAGGTCGTCGGTTCGACCCACGGTAAACCCACAACTTTTACACATAAACCAACAACCAATCACGGGGTGCCACGTGGCAGCCCATGACTGGGCCACGTGGCACCCAACCAACCAACCACATCATGCCATGTGTCAACCGTTGATTGGACCATGTGTTTCCACCTGTCGATTGTCGTACTGCCTACGTCAACTTGCCACGTCACCTGCTGACGTCACCCGTGCCATGTGTCACCCTTACAGTGGTGACACGTGTCACCTCAGGATAGGTCCAGCTATATGCCCGTACACCCGAATCTGTCTGACACATGTCATCTCCTGGAGATGCCACATGTCACCTGTACGGACATGCCATGTCATTGTACGGACATGCCACGTCAGCATCCGTATAGACTGTACGGACTGCACAGTCAACAATTTTTTTTTCCCTGTTTGACTTATCAAAAAAAATGCAATATCTTCTCCATACGGATCCCGTTTGACAAAGTAAATATACCGTTGGAATCAAGAAGACAAGGAGGATGCAATGGCACAGGTTTCGTCGTATTCTGAGCACTTTCATTTTTTAGCATTTTTCAAGCCCTGTCAGGCTTCTGGATCCGATTTCGGATCACACCTCCCCACAATAAGACCTTTTGGTCCCCAAAAGGTTACTGACCA
>JZKD02S1998331.1:311492-336794 GCA_000966675.3 Picea glauca
TTATTTCCTTAGGTTTGAGATTAATTACTAGCTTAGGGATTGAATTTATGAAATAAATGAAATCAAAATGGAAGAAAAGGAAAATAAACACACCATTCACAACATTAAACACAATATGTATCCTATAAATCTCAATATGGGAGAAAACCCAACTAGAAGGTGAGGCATGTCCTTTGCCTTATTTTCTTCAAATATGAAAAGGAAGTAAAAATAAAGAGGCACTAACTATTTAGTTTCCTTTGACAGTACGACCTGAATGGATACTACAAAATCTCCTACCTCCTCTATTGTGTTCTCCATATATTGTTGATGGCACTTGTTGAGGGGGCTAAATTCCCTCTTCTTAGCAATAGGGATTAAAGTCAAGGACGAGGCCAAATTAGACTCCTCCATGTTTAATATGGAATAATCCTCGAGGTTAATGGTTTGAAAACTATTCAATGATATTTAAAAGTTTTTTTATTTCACTCGTTTCATTATTTTCATTATTTTTTGTTTTATTCCTGTCTGCTACATAAAGACAAATAAAAAGGATAGGGGTTTGTAAATTTTTTTGCTAAGGATAACCTTCGTAATAAGAAAGGGGAACTATCTAAAGTTTTAAAGTGTTTAAGATATATTTATATCACAAATTCACTACTTATCAAACATTCCCAAGAGACAATAACTAATTAATAACATAAAACAATAATCTATGAAACTGAATAGCAAGAAATAATTCTACACTATTCCAAATAATAGAGAAGAAATTTAACTAATAAATAAAATATGTATTCACCAAAAGTATGTAGAAGGTATTCAATTGTATAATATAAATTTAACATTAATGAAATTCTTATTGAAAATTTCCTTACAAAAACTATCCACCTTTTGTCCTTGGTTGGTTCCTCTATTTATTTTAAAACTAAAATGATAAACATAGTAAATGATATTTCAAGAAAAAATGGATAAAAATAAATCAAGTCATCATACAGATAGGCATGTAAAACACTAGGACTTCCCGAGTGGTCACCCATCCTAGTACTACTCTAGCTCGAGCGTGTTTAACTTTAGAGTTCTAATGGGATTCAGTGCCTTAATTCTATGTTGTAAGAATGTACATAAGACCAGTAGGAAATAATTATACGATGTTTGAAATTAACAAATGAAGATGGCATTACATTCCATTCCCCATCAAAAGGGTGAATATCATGGTTTATCAAAACCATAGGCTTGAAATGTTGATTCAATGGAAAATGTGGAGGGCCATTGAGATCCACCTAGATCATTCCTCCCCCCTTAGAAAGAAATGGTCCCCATTGCATCAAGTGCCCTTGGGAGATGAAGAAACTTCTGTTGAATCTGATCCTTAGTGAGCTTCTTGCCTTGTTGAAGTATATGTCCTGCTTGTACTTTTCCCATGGAAGGATGTCATGAACTTGTTGGGGGTATTAGATCCGTTCAACAAAATTTCCTACACGATCAACCATGTTCTGAGTGTGCGAGGAATTTTTCTGTGAATATGCAACAAGAAGAGTTATATCAATGGGGGCCAATGGTTGGAACCCTAAGCACAATTGAAAATGGTTGTGGCCAATAGTGTTGATATTATGGTAGATGTGGGAGGTATCAACCCCAAGCACATCCTTCCCCACTAAATTCTTTTTCATCCTAGCAATACCCCAAAAACAAAATATCCAAGGTTTTGATTCTCAAAATACCGAACCTTGTCTTTGTACTACCAAAGTGCCTCACGCCTCTCCCAACTATTCTCCTTATGAATTCTATCCTTCCAATGGACAAAATATTTTTGTCACCAATTTCTACCAATGAAGGAATTCTTGTGGCTGAGCATCTCCTCAACCTCCAACTCAATTTTGTCTGTGATCATCACATGATATATTGATATTGGTTCCATGCTACTAGGGTCATCTCCATGAATCTTGAAAAATTTCAAATCATTGATGTGGAAAACATGATGGTGAGTCTTCATGTGCGGTGGCAACTCCAACCTTTAGTTAACATTTTCATTCTTCTCAATGAATTTCAATAGACCCTGAAACCTCCACACCAATGCACCAACCATGCTGGTAGGTGCCCTAAATTGTTCCTTTCCCAATTTTTCCAAGACCAGGTCACCCACTTTGACATCTACATCGTATCTCTCATGACCCGCCCATTTCTTTATCTACTGCACCACATTCGTCAAGTAAATACAAGCCATCTCCAATATGTCCTGTCATCCCTTCATGAACCCCAAGGCTGATGGGTTGCACACATAATATCCTTGCAGTACCTTGTGCGGGGTTAAACTTTGTTGCATGCTTTCCATCTCAAATGAAATGTGACCCATTGCTGATATCTTCTGCAAGTTATACATGAAATAGGAAATATCCAAAAAAATATGTCCAATTCATTGATCAACCCACAAAAGTGTCTCAAATAGTATTCTAAGAGTCCAATTATGCGTTGATCTTTCCATCTCTTTTTAGATGGTAAATTGAGCTCTGCAACAACTTCAACCCAAACAAGTTTGAATAAATCCATCCAAAAACATATGGTTAGTCTTGTGTCCCTGTCCAACATGATACTCAAAGAAAGGCCTCAATAATTCACTACATTTTTTAATAACCTCCTTGCCACTTCTTCTGCATCGTAATCCATCTTCATCAAAACAAAGATGGTGTACATAGAAAATGATCAACATCACCATGATTCTATTACACCTTTGTGTGACCATGAGTTGAGTGATGAAGTCCATTGAGATGCTTTCCTGAGGTCTCTTTGAAATTGACAAAGGTTGAGTGGACCGAATTGCATCTTGGTGTCTGCCATCTTGTCTTTTTGGCACACAAGACAAGTTTGGACATACTCCTTAACATAATTCTTCATATGATCTCAGTAGTATCCTCATTCTAGAAATTCCAATGTTCTTTGCTATTCTATGTGGCTAGCCCAAGGTGAGTCATGGAATTCACTTATGATCTTTTTTAAGAGGTTATAGGACTTAGGCACATAGATGTGTTCATCAAAATATGAAAATTTTGATACATCCAAAACTTCCATGTCTTTCCTTCCTTCACTTAATTCATGATGTTTAATGTTGTAGGATCACTATGTAGACATTCCTTGATTTTGTCTTGCATCTCTTTGAAGACTTGAACTTGACCACCCACGTGTCAGCAACTTGTCCTCCTCCAAGGAAGTGAATTATGCTTTCCTAATTAAGGTGTCTATGCTTACATTTAACTTTCTTGACTGATACTCAATGGTTATATCAAATTGTACCAATAAATCTTTCCATCGTTCCTATTTGGGTGACAATTTCAATTGGCTATAAAAGTAGCTCATTGTGACATTATCCATCTTAAAAAAAAAGTATTTCCCAACAAGTTGCTCCTCCGTTATTGTAGGAAATGCATGAATACGATCATCTCTTTTTCATGAAGAAGGTACCTTCACTCACAATATTATAGATTTGTTCTCTTGTAGGCTATTGGATGACCCTCCTGAGACAAAAATCCACTAATGGAAAATTTTGAGGAGTTTTTCTACACCTCAAATGAGCACTCAAAGTCTATCATTTTCAGCAATGGTGTTGAG
Organism: Picea glauca; assembly: GCA_000966675.3. Classification (NCBI taxonomy): domain Eukaryota; kingdom Viridiplantae; phylum Streptophyta; class Pinopsida; order Pinales; family Pinaceae; genus Picea; species Picea glauca. The sequence goes on from JZKD02S1998331.1 coordinate 315,075, forward strand.
GCAAGTCTACATTTTATCTTGTAGAATGCTTCCTGACACTTCTCCTTACAATTCCATGCATTGTTCTTTTTCAGCAAGTCATTCAATGAGGTCTAAATCTTATAGTATACCTCCAAAAACTTGAAGTAATAGTTATCCAAACCAAGGAAACTTCTTACCTCATGGATTGTTTGTGGCTCCTCCCAATCATAAGTTTCCATTATCTTCATAAGATCCATGTGGATGCATCCTCTCCCAATCTAATGGACCAAGAATGGAATTTCAGTTTTCCCAAAGGAACACTTGGAATTATTTAAGTATACTTGGTTTTTCCTTAGTGTCTCAAAGACTTTTGCTAAGTTCTTCTTGTGGTCCTCCATGTTTCAATGAGCACCACAATGTAATCTAGGTAGACAACAACTCATTTGTCTAAGAATGGTCAGAAGACATCATTCATCAAAGCGAAAAAGGTGTCTAGGTCATTACACAACCCAAAAGGAATAACCAAAAAATAAAAACTCACATACCTTGTCACCATGGCAATCTTTGGATCATCCCCTTTTGCAATCCTCACTTGGTAATGTCCCCTCCTTAATTCCAACTTAGAAAATACTTTGGATTTGGCCAAATTGTCGAAGCATTTTGCAACTAAGGGTAGGGGATACTAGTTCTTTATGGTATAATTATTCAACATGTGATAGTCCAAGAACATCCTCAGCTCCATGGTGTCTTTCTTCTTTTAAAGGAGGACAAGGACACCATATGGGGACCTATAGGGTTGAATGAACCCAAGATCAATCAACTCTATTATTTTTCATTTCAAATCTTCCAATTCAGGCCCTAAAGTTAATAAGGAGCCTTAGTCAATGATTGTGACCTTGGTTCCATCTCTATACGATGGTCAACAATGTGGCTAGCAGGGGGCACCTTATGCATATTATCTATCATCTGATCCACAAAGTTGCTTAATACATTGGCATGTATTGATCAAATAGACATCCCCACTCCATCCTCATGCTCTTCCCCAATTATCGGTGTGTACATATACTATTCTGGGAACCTATCTTCCCTCTTCATTCTTAGTGCAGAGACCAAATAAACCTTCCCAACTAGCCTTCTTATAGTTGTATGCACAACCCAAACCCTCAATTCACCAAGTATAACCCTCTTCGTGAGGTGTGTGGGGGAGGGCTTTGGTCCAACTGCACTTCACACCAAAAATATCTACAATGTGTCGTCAAGCCACATATATTCACTTCACCGAAGTGAACCCTAATTCATGGAGGGATACTCAAGGAAGATGATCCTAAACTGACCCAGGATTGTTGCAATAGTTCGGTATCATCCACCACTCTTGTCTAATGTCCATCAATCTCTCGCACTTGTCCTATTGCTTGTCTTGTGGCACTCCAACACTTGTGCCAAGTGCTTCCTTTTTTACCACTGTAATGTCCCCCACCTCTTAGAGAGGTGATGAGGAGACTCAGTGACCTGGTCACCCCCACTAGGTCATAGTCTCACACTGAAGGGGGGAAAAGTCAAGAAGTTAAAAGTTATATTTTTAAGTTGCTTAAGAAAGGAAAAGGATAAAGGAGTAAAAGATAACTCAACAGAAGAATAGAAGATTAACCTTGGGAGTTAACCTAACCCAATAGAGAATTAGAAGGAAAAGTATAAGTAAGAGGCTGGGGTGCACCTATTACTCATTCTGGTTTTCGATTAGCATTTGCTATTTCTCTTGAGCATTCAGTTTGGGGGTTTTGCTATACAAACCCTTGTGAGCAACTCAGTGGTGAAATATCCACTCACCTTGTTCTGCAGCTTGGTCTTGGGGATGAAAGACTCCTCCACACCATTCTAGTCTCATCCCATCTCCATCTAGTGCTTCAGAAGGTAGCAAGTCGTATTGTTCTTGTGTTTCCAGCAAGGGCGCGCCATCATCTGGAGGGAGGTTCGATCCAGCTTATCCTGAGGGCCTGGGGCCATTCCGACAGTTGGGTTTTGATTGCAGGGGTAGGACCATCAGTTTGAGGGATTTTCTGGAGGGTTATCATCATTCTATATTTGTTTGTAGACTAGGACATCTTGGAGCCATAAGGGACATCCTATAATTTAGTAAAACTCATATCTAGGGAGATCTGCTTGAGATCTGAGTCCAAAACTTCTCCCACGGGATTCTCATAGCCCGATCTATATTCTTGGAGAGTTTTAGAGCATTTGGAGGCCTCCTTCATCAGGGATGAACCAGCTAGGGTTTCAGTCATCCAGTGGGGCACCCCATTCCGTGGGAAATTCAGATCTACATAGATTGAGAGGGATCTTGGAGATTAAGGCATCTGGGTTATTCTTACCATCGCCCGATCTATCAATTGGCATATTTCTTAGGGTTATTGGACACTTTTGGCAACAGGGATGAGTTATTGAGGGTTTCAACCTTCTATTGGAGCATGGCATTCTTCAGCTGGAGAGTTTGGCATTCAGATCTGCTTGTATTGATCTTCATTTCTTATTTTGTCTTTGGAGGCATTATTTTGTATTAGCGGGAGCATTTTGTAGCAAATCATATCTATTGCTTGTACAACCATCTGAGGTTTATGTTAGATTGGCCATCTATTGTATTGATCTTACATTGCTCATAATAAAAAGGTCAGATCTTTGCTTGTGCTTCTACATCTTGAATATATTGTGATATCCATGTGTTGATGAATCTTGTATGCACTTAATAACTCAATAAATTAGTAGTAGTTAGTGATTCCAAGAAATAATTTGGCTTGGGATCATTACAACCACCTCATTATCCTAGGCTTCATCTCGGGTGACAAATGATAGTAGAACTACATCAACTATGTCAAGCCTCCCTCTGAACAAATTGCTTCCTTTTGAGGCATGCTGATGAGCACTCAACAAGATTCTAAAACCAACTCCTTGAATAAGTTGAGCTCTGATACCACCTATCATGGACCTAAAAGTCTTGCTAGAAATTTTCCTTTTCATCATCTTTGATCGTGTGGCACTGCATTGCCTTGGTCATAGTGGCTCAATGAAAGTGCACCTACTACAACTAGAATACACCTCTTCATTCAATGTCTAACCATAACTTCACCTTGAATTGAAAATTTTAAATAACCATACTTAGACTTATCCAAGAGAACCGTTCCTAGAAATACTTAGATTAATTAACAATTGGACAACACATAAGTATGTAGAGAAGAACATTCAATACATAGAGAACAAAACACAACTCATGAGTTGAGGTGGCACCAAGATAGCACCTAACTCCCTTCTATTCACTATATAAAAGAATGGTACAATGTTACAAGAGTGGAGCTCGACCTTCCTACAACTCATTACAATAGTACATAGAGTCAACACGAGTTGCCTTCCCACACTTCCTAGCTTCTCCACATCCATTAACCCTTGTTGTAACCACAATTCTTGCTCCCCACAAGTCTTGTTCACAATCTTAGCATGCCTTGTTCATCAACTTGACCAACTACTTTGCACAAAGTGACTCAATCCAACTTGTCTATCAGAGAAATTTGTCCACTTGACTTGTGGAAAGACCATCTTTTTGTTCTATCGCCTAAGTCATCCCCGCCCGAACATCCATTTGGTAAGTTAGCCTTGTCTTGTGTTGAAGTCATTTTTGTTCTATTGCGTAATTCATCCCCACCCAAACATCCATTTGGTAAGTTAGCCTTGTATTGTGCCCAAGTCATCCAACCATCTAGAATATCGTTATCGACAAGTCATGAAGAAAAGTTACCTTGGATCTATAGTTAAGCTCCTACTCATCCATCCCACATAAAGCAACTAAACTAGTCTCCACTCCATCCCTTCACTTATTCGGGCATGATTCCAACTGTCCCTTTTGGCGATGCTCAACACCCGACCTAGAAATCCGTGGAGGCGCGGAAGAAAACATGAAACAAAGCTCAAGATTTGGTGGCCCGAGTCGATACTGGGTGGTAAAGGCCCGCCAGAGAGATGGTGGAATACCAAAGAGCGAGAAGAGGCCGAAGAATTGCATAGATCAAACCAAGAAAGTCATGACCAATAAATATACCAATATCTTTTAGATACAGTCCTGAACTTTGTACCAATACCTGTTTCTCATTCCATCCAAGTTTAATGAAACCTACACCACTTCAGATTTTCACTTGCTTAATATAAAATGATTCTTAGTGTTAATATTAAAATTTGATATTATATTAATGATTCTTAGTGTTTCCCCGGATGGGGTACCACGTTGAGTAGATTGGCCACGTGGTGAAGAGCTAGGTAGGGCCTTAAATACGAGCCACCGACTCCCATCTCCTCACCATTAAGATGGGAGCAAGGTTGAGCAGCCAAGGCCTTGGGATGAGGCCTGTAGTGCAAGTGAACAGGATGAGCGCTCAAGGCACTAAAGGCTTAGCCTTAATGGCCAAGCCTATCATGATCACCACCATGTTTATCAATAGCTCTAAGTGGGACACAACACATTGTGAGGTTGATCAACATAAGTCTGAAATTTCGGGTTGCTGGTGTAGAGCTAGCCACCAAGTCGACATTCTGGTTATAGTCCTAATTATCCACATGCTGAGGGCAAGAGGTCGGTCATGTAGAGGTGCAACGTGGTATGCATTTGACTCTCGAAGGAAGGGATAACAAAAATTTGAGAAGGTGTTGTCCATGGCGTGCATGCAGAGAACCCATAAGACCAGGAAGCCTAGGATGCCTCCCATGGCCTATGTGGAGGAGATTTTTCTAGAAGAACCCATCCAGGTTTCTATGGAACATCTCCTCTTCAATGTGCCAGATAATTGGGATCCGCCAACCTACTTTCTAGATGAAGCCAAGCCACAGGCAATAGCAATGATGCATAGCCGCAAGGAAGGTGACTCAGAATGGCAACCTACCACTTGCTATGTCAAAGAAGAATTCTCGGTCGATGTGGAAGAAAATGTGAATTCAGCAGCAGGAAACTTCTAAAAGGAAGCGGACCAGCATGAAGCTCAATGAGGATAACATGATAGGCACGAGAATGAAGAAACAAAGGAGCGGCATGTCCAACCGCCACTCCTCCACCCATACCACCTGGTGCTTATGATCTGGATTTATGCAGGAACGGAATGTAAGAAGAAAATAACAGAGTGTGCACAATAGTATTGTAGAGAACACAGTGATACAGTAAACACACACTTCTATTAATTAATGAAATAGAGAAACTATAAAACTGTTGAACAATACATAGCTAGAATGGTGCTAGCATATCCCTAATAAGAGATGTGGCAGCTACACTCATCTGTGAACAAGCTCATTCCAAAAAGAGGTCGAAGGGTTTTATTTATCAAAAGCAGGAAGGTAGAAACCAAAAACCTAACCCTAGAAGATGAAACACCAAAAGTCAAGTGGGCCCTGTTTGGGTAAGTTAGTCCATCAACTTCCCAAAGTCATAACTATTGCATACAATCTCTGTTTAGGGCGCACGATAGCTCGTTGGAAAGATATATCCGAGACCTACAACGCTCGAGAAGAAAACATCATTTAGGGCCTCAAAATGGCCCTGGAAGTTCAGGACCTAAAAAAACTACTAAAAATAGTAAATTACCAGAAATGCCAGAAAATTGTTTTGAGCCAGATGGAAAGGTTGGCGGCCACCGATACCCATATGGATCATTCCTCCCCCCTTAATAAGAAATTGTCCCCATTGCATCAAGTGCCAGGATAAGATGGGGGAATTTCAGCTAAATTTGGCTCCGGGTGAGCCACTTTCCCTGATACAGGAAATGCCCAGCCTTCACGACTCGATAAAGCTGGACACGTTGCTGGCGAGTGCCCTTGACCTGTGAATCCATGATTCGATCAACTGTTGCCTTCTCCAAATAGTCAAGGTTGATTTCTGTTGGTGCCAACTACTCGGCCACTTCTGAGGTGTCCAACAATGGTGGAAAATAGGGGTGAAGGAGCTCAACATTGAATATAGGGTGCAAGCCAAGAAATGGAGGGACGCTTAATTCAAAAGCATTATCCTTGATAGCCTTGGTGATAGTATATGGCCCATAACGAAGTGGGCATAGCTTGCGATGAGGTCACGTGAGTCTTTCTTTCTGCAAATGCAACCAAACCTTATCACCCACCTGTTATGTGTGTGGCACCCGATGCTGGTCATGAAGTTGCTTGTACTTGGCATTGGCTTTTTCCAGAATGTCATGGACTTGTTGGCGAATGTGTTGGATCCGTTCCACAAATTTGGTGGCTTTCTCAACCTCAGTCTGAGCCCGACAAGATGTTGCCTGTGCGGAGGCAATGGGCAGAGCCACATCGATGGGGGCCAATCGTTCAAACCCCATGCATGCTTGAAAAGGGTTATGACCGATAGAGCTTTGAAGGGCTCTGTTGTAGCTATGTTGAACATACGGTAGGTTCTCGTCCCATGTGCGGGGGTGTTTAGAATTATACATCCGTAGGATATGCAAAATCATGTGATTCACTACTTCTGTCTGCCCATCAGTTTGGGGATGGAAGGTTGTCGACTGTGTGAGCTTGGTATCCATAAGTGACCAGAGGCTGGACCAAAATGTGTCGAGGAACCTGTTGTCATGATATGAAATGATAGTCTGAGGTAGCCCGAAATGTACCTAGACACGTTCAAAGAAGAGCTTAGAAGTGGATTCGGCAGAGATACTTTTCTTGCAGGCGGATAGAATGGCCAATTTAGAGAAGCGATCCATGACCACAAACAAATAGTCATTCCCATGCTTGGTTGGAGGCAGTCCTGACATGTAATCCACGGAGATAGATTCCCAAGGCCCATTAGGAACAGGAAGAGGGGTATACAACCCTTGCTTCTTAATGGATGGTTTGGCGATGGCGCAGGCAGTGCAGGATCTGATATACTTTCTGACATCTTGTCAGAGCTTTGGCCAATAAAAATACTTCTGCAACACGGTTATTGTCTTTTCGGTGCCAAAGTGCCCTGTGAACCGACTGTAATGTGCTTCCCAGATCAACTTCACGTGCTCTCTTGAAGGAACATAGAGGTGGCTTAGGTGGCATAATAGTCCACCTTGGAGATGAAAATTAGTCACCGGAGTGTCTGCACAAACTGCTCAATAGGTGGCCAAAAAGTCAGGATCACTGTCATATAAGTGAGACCACCCAGAGGTTTCATGGCCACAAGAGTTAAGCACTGTGGTGAGTGCAACCATAGGTGGTCGATTGAGGAAATCAGTGACATGGTTGGTGCTAACCTTCTTATATTTTATGTTCAGGTGAAATTGCTGCAGGTATGTGGACCACTTTTGGTGGTGGTCATTTTGCAATTTCCCTTGTGTTTTCACAAACTGCAAGGGCTTGTGGTCAGTGTGAATAACCGTCTCTTTGCCTAAGATGTAATGCTTCCATTGTCGGCAAGCTTGAACAATGGAGTACATTTCCTTTTCATAGGTGGGTACTTTCGAATTGTATCTGAAAGTGTCTCACTATGATATGCCACTGGATGGCCATGCTGAGTGAGGACTGCGCCAACAGCATAATCTGAAGCATCTGTCTCAATTTCAAAAGGTTGTTGCAGATCTGAGAGAGTAAGGATGGGCGCTAAACATAAGTGCTTCATAAGTTCCTCAAATGCTTGTTGTTGAGTAGGGGTCCAAAAGAATTTGGCTTTAGCCCCACCTTTGGTCACGTTGCTAAGGGCCCAAGCAATGTTAGAGAACCCCAACACGAACCTACGATAAAATTTGTCCAACCCTAGGAAGTTGCGGAGCTCTGTAATGGTCCTTGGGGTCGGCCAGTCGCGAATGACTTGGATCTTGGCCGGTTCCACATGCACACCTTGTTCATTCACAATGTATCCCAAATATTGAATTTCCTTCATCCCGAATGAGAATTTTTCGAGATTGGCATATAACTTGTGCTGTCGCAGGGTGCGAAGGACTTCCTCAATATGATGTAAGTGGTATTCCCACGTTCTGCTGAAGATGAGGATATCATCGAGATAGACGACCACAAAAGAATTGGTGAATGGTTGCAGTATATCATACATCATCCTCATGAAGGTTGTTGAAGCGTTAGTTAAGCCTAAAGGCATGACCAACCACTTGAAAAGGCCTTCCTGAGACTTGAAGGCAGTCTTCAAGACATCAATCGCCTCAATTGGGACCTGGTGATAACCAGAATTCGGATCAATCTTGCTGAAATACTTGGTGCCCTTTAGTTGATCAAGGAGATCATCGATCCGGGGGATAGGATACCAATTCTGGACTGTGATTTTGCTTAAAGTTTTGTAATCAATACAGAGTCACCAAGTCTCGTCCTTTTTCTGTACTAGCACAATCAGGCTCCCGCAAGGTGAGAAGCTTGGTCGAATATGGCCCTTTTGGAGTAATTCCTCGATCTGGTGCTTGATCTCCTCGTTTTCCATGAGGGAATGTCTGTAAATTGGCTCGTTTGGCACAGGTGCCTCGGGTATCAAGTCAATGGAATGCTTGACCTGACAATGGAGCGACACTCTAGAAAGGCAAGTGAAGATGTCCTGGTATGATTCCATGATCTTGTCTACTTGTCTGTGTTGTGTAGAGTGACCCTGTGTAGAGGCGGTAGATGTGGCTGCAGTCTTTCGTTTCCTTTCTGGACGAATCATCAGGAGGATGAATTTGTTGGTCTGGGAAATCACCTTCTTGCATAGCTTAGCTATGATGAGAGAGACTACGGTAGTGGGAACTACCTCTGGTATCCGGTAGCATTGTTTTCTCAAAGTAACAATGAAACTATGAGGCATGGATTCATACACAACATGGCGTTTCCACATATATGGTTGACCTAAAAGAACATCAGAAACTTCAACTGGAGAAACATCACACATTACCTCATCTTTGAAGGGTTTGATGTCATACGGTAGGCGACACTGTTGGCTAACGCGGATGTCTCGCCCTGGAGTGAGCCACCCAATGTTGTATGGTTGCGGATGTGGCAATGTTGGCAGGTTCAGCCGCTTGACAACCTCTACTGAAATCAGGTTCTTTTGGCTTCCACTGTCAACAATAAAATGTAATGGCTTCCCTTGTACCCACATTTGTGAGTGGAAGAGGCACTCCCCTTCTTCTATCTCCTCTGGATCGTCGGGCTGGATCTTTTTGGTGGCAATGGTGACGTTGGGTTCTAATTCAATGATCTTTCTTCCATGATCTGTCTCTAATTCCGATTCAGATCTTGGATCTGACTTGGGCTCTTTCATCTCGGTAAGCAGTGATTGTTTCGCACGACACTCATCAGTGTTGTGCGTGGGACTCTTATGGAGCTCACACCATTTTCTAGTGTCTTTCTTTGTCTTCAAGTTACCCTTCTTTGCCTGTGGCTTAGGCTAGTTGTCCGAGGGTTGGATATCTTTGCTATGTACTTTGTTCTACGAACTAGAGTTTCCCTTACCCTGCTTCTAGTTTGTCGAACTGAACTCCCACTTTTTCTTTTGTTTAATTTTTTGCTCGATTTTCACAGCATACCAGTAGGCGGCACCCAATGACAAGATGTCCAGGAATTCCATCTCGATATGGATGTACCGATGCAGGTCGTTGCAATATTTCAGAACCAGGTGCTACTCGAAGTCTTTGATGCTGAGCTTCATGCACAGGGTATGGAAATTGTTTGTGTACTCTGTCATTGCTTTGTCCCTTTCTTGTCGCAGAGTTGGCCATTTTGTGTACTGGTTGTCATAGTTCCCCACAGGGAAGTATTTCTCCTTGAGGGCATCAACGAAGGATGCCCATGTGGGTTCTGTCCCAAATAGCATGGGTTCATTACCCTCTTTTTCCTCTTTCTGTTCACAGAGGGTTTCCCACCAATCCTTGACATGGGGGACCGCCTTAAGAAGTGCAAATGTAATCTTTTCTCTGTTGGTAAAGTTATGGATCGAGAAGTAACCCTCGAGCTGATTCAACCATTTTTCCAGAGCATTTGCATCTATTTGTCCTTCAAATAAGGGAATATCAAAATTAACTTGTACCTTGAAAGGGGTCGGTCCTCGAAACTGATTGTTGGTTGAGGTTCCTTCCGTGGCGGTTGGCAACCGTCGAAGAATTTGCGCAAAATTTTCCATCATCCCGTTCCGCTGTCATGCGAGAGCCTCCTCGAGCAACATATTGATAGGATCTCCTGCTCCGTCATCTTGTTTTTCCTCTGCCATGGGTGGTTGTTTCCATCGAAGAGGGGTTTCTCTCTTGAGTTGAACTAATTCAAGACCCAACTCCTTATATTCTGACCTCGTCGGTGACATGCACGAAAAAATGACAAAAGAGCAGTCTTCTCTGATACCATTAATCCGGATTTATGCAGGAACAGAATGTAAGAAGCAAATAATAGAGTGTGCACAATAGTATTGCAGAGAAAACAGTGATACAATAAACACACACTTCTATTAATTAATGAAATAGAGAAACTGTAAAGCTATTGAACAATACATAGCTAGAATGGTGGTAGCATATCCCTGATAAGAGATTTGGTGGCTACACTCATCTGTGACCAAGCTCATTCCAAAAAGAGGCCGAAGGGCCTTATTTATCAAAAGAAGGAAGGTAGAAACCAAAAACCTAACCCTAGAAGATGAAATGCCAAAAGTCAAGTGGGCCCTGTTTGGGTAAGTTAGTCCATCAACTTCTCGGAGTCATAACTATTGCATACGATCTCTGTTTAGGGCACACGATAGCTCGTTGGAAAGATCTATCCGAGGCCTACAATGATCGAGACAAAATAGCATAGTAGATGCTATTTTACAAGAGCAACATACCCAAAAAAACATCGTTTAGGGCCTCAAAATGGTCCCGGAAGTTCAGGACCCGAAAAAACTGCTAAAAATAGTAAATTACCAGAGATGCCAAAAAACCATTTTGAGCCAGATGGAAAGGTGGGCGGCCACCGATACCCATGTGGATCAACTTATTTATGAAATAAGAATCCTGGTGGACGACCAAATCCATCGAGCCCTCCAAATCCACCAGCACCTCGACATGATGTTTGCTGCCTACTCCAACACATCATTAGGATGACGATTCCCAACATGCGCACAACCCTTCGCGCTTCCAGCGAGATCGGGAAGGAATGATGGAGTTGCTGAAGCCATCGGGTAACTGCTAGTGTGAATGTTTATGGTTAAAAGTTTTGTTTTGTTTAGAACTAGAGCTTTAGCCTTGTTAGACTTCCATTATGCTGCCAAAAGTAAGCTTTGGACATAGTCTCAGACTCATGGCTACCATACATCCTTGTTACCTTCGGGTAGGACAGATGGTGGCCCAATTTTTTGAAACAAGTTACATAGGAAGCCAACTATCCCAATTTCCTTTTTTTAGGCGGGACAGTTGGCATTCCAAACATTATTGTAAACCTGCACTTTAATACAATAGGATCCTCCTTTTTTACTTAAAAAAATGATTCTTAGTGTTAATATTAAAATTTCATATTATATTATAATTGATGTTTCATAATATTATTCCTTAAGAATCACCACATGTTTGATGCATTTATTATTATTATTAAAATATGTTAAGTATCCAAATTGAGATTAAGTGTCCAAAGGCCTCGAGGTGAATTATGTATCGATTTTAATCCATAATTAGAATATATCTTTGTAATTGGGTGTGTTTTACTTTATATTACAATTTTATTCATGAGTAACTGTTTCCAAGTAAAAAAAGAGGACCAATGCAATGCCAATCCTTTATGAAGTGAAATGGTGTGAACGAGCACATGGTGGTGAGTTAAACGATTATAACATTATTAATGGTGGTGAGTTAAACGATTATAACATCATTAAATTGTTGAACCACCTAAGATTTATGTAATGGTGGTCTTCATTGTATACAATCATAAAAAAAAAAATTCAAATACAAATGAAATGTGTTTTGACTTATCTCTTACCTTTATTAATGTTAATGTTGAAGAATATTAATGCAATTAACTAATGAAAAGTAGGTCTTAAGAGGTAAATATAATTTTATGAAAGCAATTAAATTAATTCCTAAGTTAATAACATGATCGGGAGGAATCACACACCACATAAAGAGGGAATCTATTCTATAGAAAGTAGAATCCATATGTAATTGTAGCTATAGAATGAATGCGCAATGAATACTTCAAGCCATGAATCATTTAGTTGGAGAATCCATAAATTCGTAAACATATATATAACAAAAAGAACATACATATACAACAAAGTAGTGGGCTCTTATTCTTAAGAAAGAAAAAAAGAAAAGCATTCTTCAAGATGAAATATTATTCGACCAACAAAGATATGATGATTTAGATTAACTAAATAGTCAAAATTATGATGTACCTATTTAAAGAAAATTAATCACAATGTACCTATTGCTAGCTAACTTCTCCTATGTTACAATTATTGATTTTGATTTGAAACATGAGTCAAGAGGATTGTATGGATCATTTTAGTTTGTAAATTTGGGGTTTGGAACCCATTTTAAGGCACCAAATGGAAGATTGTCCCTATATGTATGTTCCCTAAAGGAAGACAGTCTGGCCTGTTAAGGGAAATCTCGCGTATGTTTAGGAAGACACTGCATGGGAAAGGGTTAGGCCAAGAAACTCAGATATAATGAAAAATATAGATTTTCAAGCAACAACCCACAAACAAACTCAGGAAAACAGAGAGAAAATCAAGAGAAAAACATGCAATACCCCAAAAAAGGAGATCTTCCCAGTGGAGTTGTCAGTTCTATTACAAGGAAAATATCTTTATCGATAAAGGAAAACCATAATAGACGGAACAACACCAAGAAATCAACTCTAATATCAAGTATGCTATATAAATGAAATGAAAACAAGAGAAGCCTAGAATCCTACCTTGTTCGCACGTCTAAAGAAGACCACTGTTGAGCACACAACCCAAAGCGGTATACCTGCAACTTGTCTTCAAAAACCAAGATATGGAAGCATCTAGTATTGATATATAATTTTAGCATATAAATCAACATAACGCATTAACATTCATAACAAATACACCCATGGAAATCAATACAAATATTTGCAAGATATCAATTTGACAAGAAGATAATATTTATATTAATGCAATCAACAAAAGTACATAGGTTACAAACTTTTGTAATAACACATATTGGAACTAGGAAACTAAGTCCCTCCAGTTGGGCCTCCACCACTTCAATCCTTGACAAAGGAAATATCAAGTGTAGGAGTCAATGAGGTTCTCCATCACAACATAGGAAGAGATTGGGGGTTGGACACAAGAAGTTCATACTTTCAAGGAAAAAGGGATGCAGATTCAATTGAGGTGAAATTTCTCCATAGTGTGTTTGCTCTATATGATGAATTGTGTATATTCAAGGCTTGGATATGGCTCAATTTATAGCGTTTGAATGGAATTGAAGGGTCAAGTCGGAGTGTTTCTAGTATATGTAAGGTCAAGGATCATGGATCTCATGACATGGCATGGAAACCTGACACAATTTTAATTTTTTGAACGCCAAACCTGACATAAACGGTTTGTAATGGATCAGCCTGCGTACATACGTGTGTTGAATAACTAGGAGGTCATGTACATGTATAAAATATGAATTTTATCTCTGGAGTGCATAGAAAAAGGGGGCGATGAGGTATACAAAGGGAAATGGAAGGCCATCAAAGAAAGATGCATGGAGTGTGGAAAAATATGCCATAACATTCCTTAGTGTCTCAAAGACGTCTGCTAAGTTCTTCTCGTGGTCCTCTTTTTTTCACTAATACACAATGTCATCTCAGTAGAAAACAACTGACTTGTCTAAGAATGGTCATAAGACATCATTCATCAAAGTGAAAGAGGTGTATAGGTCATTACACAACCCAAAAGAAATAACCAAAAACTCAAAAATCTCATACATTGTCACCATGTCCATCTTTTTCTGATCCCCTTCTGCAACACTCACTTGGTAATGTCCCTTCCCTAATTCCAACTTACAAAATACTTTGGATTTGGCCAAATCGTCGAAGCATTTTGCAGCTAAGGGCAGGGGATACTAGTTCTTTATGGTCTACTTATTCAACATGTGATAGTATAAGAACATCCTCAGGTCCTTTGTGCCCTTTTTCTTTTGAAACATGAATAGGACTCCATATGGGGATCTATAGGGTTGAAGGAACCCAACGTCAATCAACTCGGGAACTAAAGTTAACAAGGAGCCTCGGTTGATGGTTGCAACATTGTTTCCATCTCTACAAGATGGTCAACAATGTGGCTAGCTGGGAGCACCTTCTGCAACTCATCAAGCATCTGGTCCGCAAAGTTTCTTAATACATTGGCATGTACCGATCGAATAGGCATCCCCACTCCATCCTCGTACTCTTTCTCAATTATCATTATGTACATCTATTATTCTGGGCACCTAGCTTCTCTCTTCATTCTTAGTGCAGAGACCAACTAAACCTTCCCAACTAGCCTTCTTACAGTTGTGCGCACGACCCAAACCATCTATTCACCAAGTATAACCCTCTTCCTGAGGTGTAGGGGGGAGGGCTTTCTTCCAACTACACTTCACCCCAAAACTATCTGCAATATGTCATCAAGCCACATGCATATTCACTTCCAAAGTCATGGAGGGACACTCAGGAAAGATGCTCCTAAATTGACCTAGGCTTGTTGCAAGAGTTCGGTATCATCCACTACTCTTGTCTAATGTCCATCAATCTCTTGCACTTGTCCTATTTCTTGTCTTGTGGCACTCAAACGCATGTGCCAAGTGCTTCCATTTTTATCACCCCATTATCCTAGGCCCCATCTCAATTGACAAATGATAGAAAAACTGCATCAACTATGTCAAGTCTCCCTTTGAACAAATTGCTTCATTTTGGGGCATGGTGATGAGCACTCAACATGATTATGAAACCAACTCCTTGAATAAATTGAGCTCTGATACCGCCTATCATGGACCTCAAAGTCTTGCTATAAATTTTCCTTTTCATCATCTTTGATCGTGTGTCACTGCATTTCCTCGGTCATAGTGGCTCAATGAAACGACACCTACTACTACTAGACTACACCTCTTTATTCAAAATCTAACCATAACTTCACCTTGAGATGAAAAATTTAGATAACCATACCATGTTCAAGACAACTTAGACTTATCCAATAAAACTGTTCCTAGGAGTACTTAGATTAGTTAACACTTAGACAACACATAAGTATGTAGAGAACATCATTCAATACATAGAGAACAAAACACAACTCATGAGTTCAAGTGGCACCAAGATAACGCCTAACTCCTTTTTATTCACTATATAGAAGAATGTTACAATGTTACAAGAGTGAAGCTCGACCACTTCCTACAACTCATTACAATAGTACATAGAGTCAAGACAATTCACCTTCCAATACTTCCTAGCTTCTCCACATCCGTTAACCCTTGTTGTAACCAGATAGGTCTTGCCTCCCACAGGTCTTGTTCACAATCTCGGTCACATAGAAAACTTAGGTGCACTACGATGTCAAACCCCAAAAAGGACCGCTACAGATCCCTTTGTTGACTATTGCTTTCTTAATGCTACCTCCTTGATGATGCCTTATCTCGTCCAACGCTCCTCATACTCATAAGTGCCTTGTTCGTTAACTAAACCAAGTACTTTGCACAAAATGACTCAAGCCAACTTGTCCACTTGACTTGTATAAATACCATCTCTTTGCCCCATCGACTAGGTCGTCCCCACCCAAACATCCATCACTGAAACACTCCCAGGCGTTTATAAAAAGGAATGACGCAATGAACAATATGACGAGAGAAGCCGATTTCTGTGAAGAGGAAATGGATCGAATCAACCGCGATGGGCTCCAGAAAACCGTTCAGGAAGGCGTAGAAGGCAATGCGGAGAATGGAGAAGAAGAGGTGAGCGTGCTCGGTGCAGAGAATCCCCCGCTGGAGAGAAAATAGAAAAAGAGGAGGTCGACCTCCATGAAGAAAACGAGGAGAATTTAGATGAAGCTGACAAAAAAAAGGGGGAAATCCTGGATCTCCGTAATCGGTTTGATGTTCTGAATCCAGATGCCTCATTAGTTAATGCAATTAACTAATGAAAAGTAAGTCTTAAGAAGTAAGTATAATTTTATGAAAGCAATTAAATTAATTCCCAAGTTAACAACATGATCGGGAGGAATCACACACCACATAAAGAGGGAATCTATTCTATAGAAAGTAGAATCCATATGTAATTGTAGTTATGAAATGAATGCGCAATGAACACTTCAATCCATGAGTCATTTGGTTGGAGAATCCATAAATTAGTAAACAAATATGGCCATAGAACCAATAAATAAATAAATATATATATATATATATATATATATATAACAAAGCAGTGAGTCCTTATTCTTAAGAAAGAAAAGTGTTGCATTTTTCAAGACGAAATATTATTCGACCAACATATGATTTACATTAACTAAATAGTCAAAATTATGATGTACCTATTCAAAGAAAATTAATCGCAATGTACTTAGTGCTAGCTAACTTATCCTATGATATAATTATTGATTTTGATTTGAAACATGAGTCGGGAGGAATGTATGGATTATTTTAGTTTGGAGATTTGGGGTTTGGAACCCATTTTAAGGTATTGAATGGAATTTTTGGGGATCAAAAATTTTCTAGCATACTTTTTTTCTCTTTGAAAAATCTCTATACACTAAGATTTTTTCAATGGTATGAAAATCATCTCAATTAGAGTTTGTATGTGGAAATTATGTCCTTATTGACCACCATGGTACTAAGTGGATGCCACATCAGAACCATTACACGTGCATGTGAGGCTAGCCACTTGCTGAATTTCAGGAATAATATATAAGGTAAAAAAATTAACACTAATTAAGGTTTTAGGCATGCATAAACCCTAACCCTAGACGACTATTAGGCTATGTTAAATGTTGGGTTGCTAGGAGGAGAGGGGATTCTATTCTTTTAGCATTGTACTTGTTCCATAGTTGAATACTGAATATAGGAGTGAGATTTGAGAGAAAGACAAAGGAGGAAGAAGATTTTGTAGTAGTCATTTAAGAAAAGAGGGAAGGGCATAGGCTTGACCTTTTAGTTTAGTTTTCTTCTCTACATTTGTTTGTATGGTGTGTTCATTTGGTTATTCTTTCTTTTTCATGTTTGAATTCTTTTATAAATTTGAGCAATAAGACAATGCTAACAAATTTGAGATGTAAGGAAATAAACATGCATAGAAAAATATTTTAGCATAATACAAGATTTATTGTGATGAATTATTGCAATGAAATATCCATAATAGTTTATAGATTAGATTTAAATAAAAAATCAACTCAAGGATTCCATGGAATAGAAAAGGAATTTGTGGTTTCCTTCAACAATTTTTTTGCATGTTAGCGATCTGTTTCTTCAATACTTAAGAAGTGGCCACTTCATGGCTACCTTAACTATATCCCAACATAATCACTATGGAATGTTGTGAGAATCACATTCTCAATCAATATTATTTTTGACTATGGGGTTTTGAAAAGAATACATGAACTATTTCATAACAACAAAATATTCCTTGAAATAGTTGCAAATTATACAACACAAATATATTTCATAAATAGGTGAGCCGACACAAAATAATTTAGTATTTGACAACATAGTGTTATCCATAATTGTATTTCAATGTATATGGAAATAACATGTCTAGAATGCACAACTTATGATGAAAATCAAACAAGAAATCACTTTATTTTACAATTGTACCCAACACATCAATTCCAAATAAAATAATGGATAAACTAAAATAGTTAATAATTAATAACTACGAAAATATTTCAAGTGTGGAAAGTAATATTTGGGATCTTAGGGAAGAAAAAATAGATATGAAAGGATGAGAAAAATTAAACAATTTAGAAGCTCATCATACCCTCTAATTGAAGGGTTCCACACACCTTATGAAACAAAAGGAAATAAGGTGATATGTAAATTGTCGAGGATAATCTAACAAAACAGTTTTCCATAATAGATATTGCAATATTTTGAAATATTAGATTATGAAAATTATTTCCTTAGGTCTGAGATTTATTACTACTAGCTTAGGGATTGAATTTATGAAATAAATGAAATCAAAATGAAGGAAAAGAAAAAAGGTTTGGCCAACATTTTCCATTCAAGTTGGTATGTTTACATTATCAGATTTTGGTCATACCAAAGTCGAGGCTACAACATTGGAAGATGTCAAATTATTTGACATCAAATTGAAAAGACACGATCCACATAATATAGTGGAGAATCATTTGGCTCAATACAACATGAAAAGATACATCCATGAGGAGTCTCCTTATGATGATATTTTCAGGGGAGTTAGATCCTATGAATAAGTTCAAAGTAGATTCCAAACTCTGCCTCTAGACCAACAAAACGGTTTCCCCATCTTCCAAAAGCATAGACAAAACAATTTTCCTAAGATCTTACAAGGAGAGTCAAAACCCATGCCATATTCACAGGAAGCTAAACCCATAGAATTTGAGCCAAGTTTCTCCACTAAGAACAAAGTTAAAGAATTTTTTAAGAGTTCACAAGGGTTATTTAAAGAGATAGAATCATCATTGCTAGGTCTTAATGATCAACAAATATTATCCCAATTTGAAGATTTCATGAATCAGGGACAAGTTGTTCCTCATTCAACACCAACTACTCCTATTGGCACCCCAAATACAGCAGGTCCAGAAAAATCCACAACAATCATCTCTCTTATTCCCTCACTAACCCCTTTACATACCAGTTTTGGAACTCCTAGTTCAGAGCTCATTCATGTAGATGATCTTACTCCTATCTTTCCTGAAGAAATGCCTCCCTCAAGTTTCTTTTTCAACAAGAAACAAAAATCTATTGTAAAAAGAGAATCTCAACAAAAAGATGTAGTCACTAAAAGGAAAAAATTAGTGTATGATGGGAAAGACCAAGATGATCCAAAGTTTGCAAAGGAGGTTGCAGATTCGCTAGGGGATTTTTCCAGTGCTAACCAATGGTCAGTGGATAATCTGACCAAACAACTACAACAAAAATGTGTCTTGGTAGAACAATTACAGAATGAAATAAACAACATAGAACCAATTGCCAGGAGCAGAATGAATCAAGACATAGAGCAAATCAGGGTTAATTATCAGCATCAAATGAAGCAGTTATAGGATAAGCTTGAGATGATTTACCATAGTTCACAGACCAGTAAAGGTTTGATCACTCGGCGGGACAATTTGATAGAATAGTTGTAGGCCAAATTGCCCCTAACAAAGAACATAAAAATTGATCAAAATCTGGACCAGGGGTCAAATTTTAGCTCAAAAATAAACGTTCTTGGAATTGCCTCAAAACAAACGAGAGCGTAGCCCTCGTTGTCAAAAACCCAACGCAACTCGTTTCGTCTCAAACGAACGTCGGGAGAGAGAGATATCGCGATTTGTTCGGAATGTCAAACAGGTAAAAAAAGGGACGCTGACTGGGAAGTCCGTACATTCCATATAGGATGACGTGGTAGAGTTCGTACATGCTGACGTGGAGACCGTACGGTAACATGGCACCAACTGACGTGGCGGTTTGTGATTATCTGACAATTGGGCGAATGTTATTGTGACACGTGGCATCATTTGGATGAATGGTAAGGTGCCATGTGGCCCAATCATGGGCTGCCATGTGGCACGCCTTTATTGGGCTATTGTTTGATTATTAAAATTTTTATGGACTTCATGGGCTTTGAGCCATGAAACTCCCCCATAGTCCAAAGCCTTTGCAAACTCCACATTACCATCGCGCCACGGTTTGATTCTTGTTTTATGTATGAATTAATATATATTTAAATTTGAATTCCTTTGTGGTTGGCGCGGGGGTCCGGGCTGGGGCTTGGCCCTAGCCCCCGATCACATTTATTTTTCATATGACCATAATCACTGAAGGCGCACAGGATTTGTGTTTTAATGTGTAAGCCGTGGTTTTATTTACCATGTTCCCCGATTAAAATGGCACGCGTGGAGGCTTTTTAATATAACCCGTGGTCATATTCATTGCTATGTGACCGTGTATGTATATGTATTGCGCAGGTTGTGACTTTTAATGTTAGCCCGTGGTTATATTGTAGTGCCATATGACCCTGTCTCTTTGCGCGCGGGGTTTTGATTTTCCAGTGCTAGCCCCCTTTTGTTTATGCGCGAGGTCATATGACCCTTAATGTGCCCAGGTGCTAGGCGGTTAGGGGCTGGAGGCACCCTAACCGTCCTACGGTTTGCACCATTGGCGTGGTTGCACCCGGTGCCAGGTTTTTGCGCTTAAATAAGCGTGTGTGCCAGTTTTATTGAACAAGGGTGCATTTTGTAGATGCAGAGACAACAAGCTTGAAGGAGGAAAATGGAGAAGGCCTATCTTCCCCATCTTTTGGCTGATTGAGGTGTTGTGAAAGCCCAGCTAGGGGTTTTTGGATGTCCTGGATCCATTGGCACTGTTATCAAGGCCATTTGAAGACTTCTTCTATAGGTTTTTCACCATTGAAGTTTCAGCAAGCTCCAAGGAGCTTGAAGCCCTCATTGACCGAGGACATGTTTTGGTGAGCCTATGTTTGTTTTCTGTGATTGAATAATCATTTTTGGCTAATTGTTATGCTCTGAACACATTGGGATAGGTTTCAGAGGCTGTTGAGGACTTTTACAGGTGTATTTTCCAAAGAGAAGCTCAGGGAAGCTTATGGACACATGTAGAAGAGGTCATGCCCGGATGAGCCATGATCCGTTTTCAGAGTTCTATTAATCATTTTTGGGGTTTTTATGCATTCTAATCTCAATGGTACAGTCTATTTTTCCATTGGAGTTGAGCAGTAGCTTGTAAAAGAACTTTTTACTAATTAATCCCAGAGAGCCAAGTCCATTGATGGAGGCTCAAGGAGATGTAGCCCGAAGGGGGGTGAACTCCTTTATCATGTTGTTCTTGTTGTGAGTTTGATGGTTTAGTTGCTGCAAGTTGTATTGCTGTGTATTTATTTCAAGTACATATTTAACCATCTAAAAGAACATTTCCTCACACATATACATTCAAAAGAAGATTCATAAACTTAACATATAATCTATCTTGCATATCTATACACATGAAACAAGGTCCTGTAAAGTTTATTTTATTGGAGTAGAGGGTGCTTGCATAGCATAACAAGTCAGCCTTCTATTTTCAGATCAAGTGGTATCAGAGCATAGTTTGTTTTGCTCATGTGTTTGCCATTGACAGCTTGAGATTTAGCTGTTGGTATTGTGCAAGTTTTGTGTTGAAGTTTGATATCTTGCAAGGATGGAGGAAGCTTCAAGCATTGATAGTTCTTATACATATTCATTATCTAAATTCTTTGACAAAGAGGAAATTCTAATCATGAGAGATTTGATGAAATAGATGTGTGAAGACGGAAATGAGCGCATTGCCCTTGAAGAGCAGTTGATGGACATGAGGGAGGAGAAAGACCAGCTTCTTCAAAGGTTGCATGAGATGGAGACTCAACTCCATGAGGCAAAGGAAACCCTTACCAAGTACATGCATGAACATAAGGTATGCAATGTTAGTTTATCTTCTAATTCCTCTACAGATGAATGTTTTGGTGTTTTTGAAAGTCACACAAGAGGAATAGGGTCCAAATTATTATTTAAAATGGGTTATGAAGGTAAAGGGTTAGGCAAGCATGCACAAGGCATTGTTGAGCCTATTGTTGTTGAAGAAAGACCTAAGTATTGTGGTCTTGGATATGAACGAAGAGATGGAGAAAATTCCA
>JZKD02S1998331.1:337026-354417 GCA_000966675.3 Picea glauca
TCTTGGCTTGTGACAAGATGTCGCAGGAAAGTTTTTGCAGCCATTGGAGAGATGATTTTGTTGACGTTAAAGAGTTCGAAAGAGGGACTTGATTCTCAGTGGGAAGGTTGGCAGTATTCCAAGCACAGAGAGAACAGTGGGTCAGCAGCAGCCAGAGAGCAGTGGTTGAGGGACATAGCCAATTGCAGTGCAAGGCATGTCAAGGTATTCAGGTGATTGTCGAAAAGACTTTTCAAGTAGAATCAGTTGATATAACTTGAAAGCAGACAGATAATCATAAGCTTTTGTGGGTCCAAAAGCCTTTCAGTGGGAAGGTGTGATCAAAATTTGGACCAGGGGTCAAATTTTAGCTCAAAAATCAGTGTACTCGGAATTACCTCAAAATGAACGAGAGCGTATCCCTCATCGTCACAAAACCAACGCAACTCGTTTCGTCTCAAATGGACATCGGGAGTGAGAGATATCGCGATCTATTCGGAATGTCAAACAGGGAAAAAAAGGGACGCTGACTGGGCAGTCCGTACAATCCGTACAGGCTGACGTGGTAGAGTCCGTACATGCTGACATGGCGACCGTACGGTGACATGGCACCTTCTGACGTGGTGGTTTTTGATTAGATGACAATTGGGTGAATGCTATTGCGACACGTGGCATCATTTGGATGAATGGTAAGGTGCCACGTGGCCCAATCATGGGCTGCCACATGGCACCCCTTTATTGGTCTATGGTTTGATTATTAAAATTTTTATGGACTTCATGGGGTTTGAACCGTGAACCTACCCCATAGTCCAAAACCTTTGCAAACTCCACATTACCAACGCGCCACGGTTTGATTCTTGTTTTATGTATGAATTAATATATATTTAAATTTGAATTCCTTTGTGGTTGGCGCGGGGGTCCGGGCTAGGGCTTGGCCCCAGCCCCCGGTCACATTTATTTTTCATATGACCATAACCACCGAAGGCGCGCAGGATTTGTTTTTTAATGTGTAAGACGTGGTTTTATTTACCATGTTCCCCGATTAAAATGGCGTGCGTGGAGGTTTTTTAATATAACCTGTGGTCATATTCATTGCTATGTGACCGTGTATGTATATGTATTGCGTGGGTTGTGAATTTTAATGTTAGCCCGTGGTTATATTGTAGCGCCATATGAGCATGTCTCTTGGCACGCGGGGTTTTGATTTTCCAGTGTTAGCCCCCTTTTGTTTATGCGCGAGGTCATATGACCCTTAATGTGCCCAAGTGCTAGGCGGTTAGGGGTTGGAGGCGCCCTAACCGTCCTATGGTTTGCACTGTTGGCACGGTTGCACCGTTGGCATGGTTGCGACCGGTGCCAGGTTTTTGCGCTTAAATAAGCATGTGTGCCAGGTTTATTGAACAGGGGTGCGTTTTGTAGATGCAGAGACAACAAGCTTGAAGGACGAAAATGGAGAAGGCCTATCTTCCTCATCTTTTGGCTGATTGAGGTGTTGTAAAAGCCCAGATAGGGGTTTTTGGACGTACTAGATCCATTGGAACTATTATCAAGGCCATTTGAAGACTTCTTCTGCAGGTTTTTCACCATTGAAGTTTCAGCAAGCTCCAGGGAGCTTGAAGCCCTCATTGACCAAGGACATGTTTTGGTGAGCCTATGTTTGTTTTCTATGATTGAATAATCATTTTTGGCTAATTGTTATGATCTGAACACATTGGGACAGGTTTCAGAGGCTGTTGAGGACTTTTACAGGTGTATTTTCCAAAGAGAAGCTCAGGGAAGCTTATGGCCACATGTAGAAGAGGTCATGCCCAGATGAGCCATGATCCGTTTTTAGAGTTCTATTAGTCATTTTTGGGGTTTTTATGTGTTCTGATCTCAATGGTATAGTTTGTTTTTCCATTTGAGTTGAGAAGCATCTTGTAAAATAACTTTTGACTAATTAATCCCAGAGAGCCAAGTCCATTGATGGAGGCTCAAGGAGATGTAGCTCGGAGGGGGGTGAACTCCTTTATCATGTTGTTCTTGTTGTGAGTTTGATGGTTTAGTTGCTGCAAGTTGTGTTGCTGTGTATTTATTTCAAGTACATATTTAACCATCTAAAAGAACATTTCCTCACACATAGAAATTCAAAAGAAGATTCATAAACTTAACACATCATCTATCTTGCATATCTATACCCATGAAATAAGGTCCTGTAAAGTTTATTTTATTGGAGTAGAGGGTGCTTGCATAGCATAACAAGTCAACCTTCTATTTTCAGATAAAAAATAGACATCACTTCTTTCAAAACACAAGCATCGGAAATCAATGAGAAACTGGAAGTTGTCCAACATGAGCTATATCAGATGGTGGATATTATTAATAAATGCTATCAGGCAACAAATCTTTCTCTGAAAATTATTTATGTCAAAGAAAAAGATGCATGTGTGTCTAGGTCCAAGTTTGAGGAATTTATCATATGGAGGCAGAAATCCAATATCCCTGGTCTCACCCCTTTATAACATTATGACCAAGTGAAGGGTGAAATGGCGTTCAATATTTGGGAAACACATATGGAAGAAAGAAAGAAACTTGCCATAGATTCAAAGGAGGCTTGTCTGGAGACATTATCTTTTGTAAATAAAAAATTGATTGAATTTGAAGAAAATGATATCTCAGAGGCATTAGGGCAGATTGAAATAGAAATGAATTAGGAAAAATCTAGAAAGAATCAGGAAAGTATTCAATATTTTATCCAACAGATGAATCAGATCATTTTTCTCAAGATAAATGAGTTGTTGGTGAAGCCAAATTTACAGTATCAAATTACAGCCTAGGAAGCAAAGAAGATCCAGGAAAAGATGCCACTAGTACAAAAGAAGAAGCTCGCCTTTGAATTGAACGAGAAGATCGATCCTTCGAGATTCATGGTAGCCTTGATGGACATGTGTACCTAATTCAATGAAATGAGGAAAGTGAGTGCATCTGGGAGAAAATGAAGGAACGCATGAAACACCAACACATCAAATAAAAACTCAACAATATCTGGATTATGTTTTTCCATTCAGACTATATTCTATTTTTAGAGTAGATATTGTGGAAGGTCCAACTACTTTTAGTTGAGACAATTTTGTATAATCACATAGAATTTAGATCTATTCAAGGCTGCTTCTAGCCTAATGTAAAAGAGAAAACCTTTCTTGAATATTAATACAAGTGCATACAAAGATTGTAAGTTTCGTTCTATTTGAGTTATGTGTGTCCTTTGTGTTTCCATCTCTTATGAATTTCTTTCTGTAGTTCTTGAAGAGTGAATGATTTCAATTTAGTAATATGTCAATTGTGATCATAATATATCATAAGTTCATTCAGTAACAATTTTTCCTTTGTTATTACTGTGACTAAAAACAAGACATGTGACCTGTGTGAATTGTTGCATTCTTAATATCCTTTCAAGGGTACATATTCTACTTTTATTCTACTGCAAACAAGGTGAAACTTATCTGTAATCGATATCTCACTTTTTTTTAATAGTTTTTAAAATCATTTCTACATCATTTTAAATTAAAATTACGATTCAGATAACGAGATATAGACTTTGTATTGTCTTATCATAAATTTCACTTAAAGATTATTTCTCAGAAAACTTAAGGTAGAATAAAGAACTTATAAAAACATTTCTTTTAAATTATTTGATGCCTGACATTATTCTTTGAGCCTTAGAATCAATCTCAGGAAGAACACCTTCTGTAATTCCAACTTAGAAAATAGTTTGGATTCAGCCAAATTGTCGAAGCATTTTGAAACTAAGGGTAGGGGATACCAATTCTTTATGGTATACTTATTCAACATGTGATAGTCCAAGAAAATCCTCAGCTCGATGGTGTCCTTTGTAACACACCCTCGACAAGGCATAATTTTTTTTTCTTTTCTTAAAGGAAAAATTCTCCATTCATGATTTCTAATTTGGAAATTTGGGGAACCAATCCAACCTCCTGGTCAAGGATCTTCGATTCTGAAGCCAAAAGAATCTCTAAGACTCTCATGGTCTTTCTCTGTAATTAAACACAGACCCTTTCGACTTCCGTGTGCATGTCTAATGGTACTTGTGACCTTCCCTTCACGCTTGGGGAATCTCTAAGTTTGGTCATTGGCCCCTTTTATGATAATCCCTTCCTTGAGGTGACCTTGGGCGATAAACTCATGAAAACACACATTTGCAGGTGCAGCCAAAGGCAGTTTGAAACCAAACTGCCTTTTGGCCCTGAATTCCCTTGAGCCTCCACGTGTCCTTTCATCAAAACCGTGGTTTGGATTGCGGCCCGCCCTTAACTTTTTAAAGTTATCGCATATTCGATCCCCATAATGCTATGGGACTATCGATCTCATGATATTGACGGTGCCTCAGAACTGGAAAATCAGTTCTATCCCTTTCAAAGCTGCTGATCAGATCTGACCTCTTTCAAATCAATGACTGTGATTTGCTTCAAAATTTTGGACTTCGGAATTCTGAAGTCTCAAACTTTCCTTTCTTCAGTACATCAATATTCCAGAGTCGATGATTTGCAGACACTTGTCCTTCTCAATCAACAGATTGACCTCTACTTCGAGGGTTTGACCTTTCAACTAGATCAATGGTCCTGCGACCCTTTTCTCGATCAACGGTCGATATTTCCTTCAGGTCTCTAGACTTATGAGATCTCAAATCTCAAACTTCACTTCCCCTCAAGGTAAGCAGATTCATGCTGCATGTCCACTTGAATCGGATGGTTGAGGCTTGATTCGGGTCTTTACCCTAAATCTACAGATTTATGCCACCTATCCGCTTGATCTGATGGCTATGAATTACTTCGAGACTTTACCTGGAATCCATCAATCTATGCCACTTCTCTTCTAGATCAAATGGTCTAGATTCACCTCAGACGATCTAACGCTTGATATTTACTTCAGACGATCTGATGACTGATATCTACTTGAAATGATCGGATGGTTGAGATTTACTTCATATCTATGGGCTTTGGGAGTCTCAAATCTCAACTGAAAACTCTTGAACAAATTTCTCCAGATTCCACGATTCATCGCCATGCATCCCTCTGGATCTGGCAGCCCAGATTAACTTTGGGTCTTCGGGGTTTAGGAATCTCAATTCTCAACTGAAACCCCAGTGTGATTCACCCAGAGCTCGTGATCTATTAACGCATGTCCTCTATAAATCAACCACCCTTGTCTCCTTTGGGACTTTAGCCTTTGGAGATATCATATATCAGTTTTTATCACTCTCTATTTCTCCTGGAATTCTTTTACCAGGAGTCTGTGATCTGATGACATTTGTCCTCCCACAGATCGACGGTTCTGAGTTGCTTCGGTTGTTTAGGATTTAGTGCTTTCAAACTCTTCTCCTTCGCGTTCTCCTGGAGTTCACGATTTGTCACCACATGCCCTTCTGAATCTACGATCCAGATTCTCTTCGTCCTTCCAGATCTTCAGCTTTTGGGGATTCGAGAGTTTGTCTCACTCCTCAATTGGAAACCTTCGAAGTATTTTCCCCCAAATCCTTCTATCTATCGACACGTATCTTCTGCTGGCAAACAAACATGATCTACTTCGACTCTTGGGATTTCGGGAGTTTCAAGATTATACACACTTGTTTCGTTCTGACGTGTGTTCTTCCGTAGAATCTGATCTATCTACACATACCCCTCTTGGTGATCAATGACCATGACCTACTTTGGGTCTTTACCCAAAGTCCACAGACTTATGCCACCTTTCCTATGGATCCAACGAATGAAGTTTACTTCTCTCTCCTGTTATAACCCTAATTTGCACCAGACATGCATACCTAGCATCAAACCATCTCACTTGCCACTTTTGCTAAACCACCATTGAACAACTCTTCTAAAAACCATCCTTTTGAAGATGCATGTTCCCTACACCACCACTGCTCGTGTGTATATGCTAGCTGACCCATTACAGCCCATGTATACTGAAAAAAGAACAAAAAATAGAAAGTTGTAGATGGAATACAGATTTTTGGGTAATTGCCTAAACCATTTGACCACCCATAGACAGTCACTCAAACGGATAACTACCCTCTTTTATCCTATAAAAGGAGAGGTAGGGGCCCCATTAAAAAGAAAAAACAATAAGAGCAAAGAAACTCTGCCCTTTTTTGTATTGCCCTTGCCCCAATCTTTTGCAACCATTTTTTGAGAACTAAGGAGGAGAAGAAGATGTGGAAGCAGTTGGTACATAGTTGAAGAAGATCCTAGGAACAGATTCGAGGAGCAGTAGCTGATCTCACCATTGTAAGTGAATTTTTTGAGGTTAATAAAAATAATTACTTTTCCCATCCTGCCATACGAGGTGTTAAATATTCAGTTTTGATTTATATTTTATTAGAACATCTAACCCACTAATTCATATATAATATGCATGTTCGTACTTCTTTGTTTGTCTATTTGTGAATGACGGTTGGCTTTGGGATGAGACTTTCATTCGAGGAGAACCCAAATGCAAAAGGATCGACACCAAACATAGAGTTCAAGGTAGAGTTATCAGATCCTTTTATCCTTGTGTTTTATGCATGAATGTGGGGTCTATGATGGGATAATAGTAAAAAGTAGGAGAGTTTAGATGGTTATTTCTGCATGCATTACATAACCCTTAGTGTTAGTTCGTAGGGGGGTTTTCCCACCCACATCAGAATTGGTGACAATACTTGGGAAGATCTCTAGGGTTTTTTGGGGATACTTTTTGGGTGTTTTAAATTGGTTTGATTACCTTTTCTAAGTTTCAGCAAGAGTCTGAGTTTGTAGGGAGTTTGGTCTTCCATACCAGTACTCCCTTCTTTGATTACTTGACTGTTGTTTTCTTTTTCGGGAAGTTACAGAGGTATACACAGCCTATAGAAGGCCTGCACATGTATATACATGCTCTACCTTTAGACAACCCATGTACATACACTGGCTGCTGAAGTGTCAGTAGCATGCCTGAGTTCATAAAATCTTTTTTTAAAGGAGAGGGAGTCATCCTCCTTCTTTTCAGAAGTGATCCTTCTCAGGGGTTTTCTTGATCTAGTTCTAATCTCTGTTGTTGCAGTCTGTAGCCTAGGTATAACCTCATATTAGATTTTCTTTATCAAAGTTTCCTTGCATTTTCTTTATCAAAGTAAGATTATGTGTCTTTAAGGGATTCTGGTTTTCAGTGCCAGTACTCCCTTTCTGGTTTGCTAGACTGTTGATTTTCATTTTTGAGAAGTTACATAGGTGTATGCAACCTATAGTGATCCTGCAGGCATACATATGCACCCTACCTTTGGACAACCCACGTACATACACTGGTTGCTGAAGTGTTAGTAGCGTGCATGTGCTGAGAATTTATTTTATAAGGGGTAGTCATCCTCCTCCCTGTCAGAATTTGTACTTCCCAAGGGTTTTCTTGATCCATTCCTGGTCTCTGTTATAACAGTCTGTAGCTTAGGTTTGACTTCAGTTTAGCTTTTCTTTTTTCAAATATTTCTTGTGTTTTCTTTATAGGGTTTGAGACAAGTCTACGAGTCTTTTCTAATCAACCTTTCCGGGTTTGGTCAGTGACTCCCTAGGATCCGCAGGAGGGCCATAAGTCATTTCTTGGTTTTGTATTGTCTTTATTTTCCCCCTTTTTCTTCAGAAAAGAAGAAAATAATACATTTTAAAATTTCTTGTTTTGGAAGCATAATAAAAAAAAATAGATTTCACTTTCGTTGTTTGGTTAAATAGTTGGTTGTTTGCATTGATAATCATGAAAAATAATGATTTCATAAGTTCTTGGATGATTGGATTAGGACAATAAGTATCTCATAGTTGAGAAAAAGCTTGTTTTGAGTTTTATGTTAAAATATCTTAGAAAAAAAAAGTAGTTTGAAAAGTTGGTTAAAGAGTTTAAATGTGCAAATCTTAATTTATGAAGAAGTAGTTTGTTTTCAGTTTCATTATATGATCTTCTCTTTCATCCCTTAAAAACATCACTGGTTTCACTTTCATTCCCTTTGACTTAAGACATCCACTAAAATTAATGCTTAATAAAAAAAAATTAGACCTTATGTTTGTAGGGTCCATCAATTTAGTCTAGGCTAGAGCCTTGATTTAGGATTGGAGAGGAAACTCTTCAAGGTTGCAAAAAACAAACTTAAGAGTCTATGCTAGAGAGTTCTAAAAAGTCTAGTATCATGAAAATTATCTAGGACCCCCCTCTAACATAGGGGCTAAACACGAGGTCGCGTGTGGAAAGGTAGCGGAGATAACCCCTCCAAAGTCGGACCAAGCGTAGTGGGGAACGCATATAGAGGGCTTATCTTGGAATTTCGTTGATTGCATTTTCCACGGAGCTTCATGGGTCTCGAATCCGTTCGAGGTCCTTAGTTGTCTCCCAGAAAAATTTCTTTCGATACCCTTGATAGGTTTTGGGGTTGATACCCTGCTCATTGTGGTCCACCCGACTGTCGACTGTACACACTTGGTGATTGTTCACGCGCTGGTAACCTAGTTGCCTTTATTTTAGAAACTTACATAGGTGACTGCGGGGGTATACCATGGTACCTAGGGTATGCATAGGGCCATGCTTTGCAGATTATACCTGGAGGGTGCTTTTGTATTCGATTTTCACTTGCACCGGTAAGTTGCTCTAGTGTTGGTTGGTGTAACTGCTCTTCAAACTAGCTAGTGATCTTCTTATCTTATCTCATAGGGAATTTTTCTAGTGTGTGTTGGTTCTTGAACGTTAATAAAAATCCCTAGTGTGTCATTGATCTTCTCACACAGTGGAGGATCAAGAGCTCCACCGGTCACGAAGGCTTCTTGGCCTGCCACCAGTTAATCTGGAGCCACCCCCGCCACCGTTAACGTGAAGACTAGACCAACAAGGGTCTTTTGAGGTGACCGAGTCATAGCAAACTGTTCCCAACCCATATCCAAGAGAAGAACATTCGATTCCGGAGGAACCAACCATTTCAAACCTTGGAGTGGAAGCTCTGGGTCCGTACGAACCTCTGATAACTGATCTATTGGCACCCATCATCGTACAAGTTTATCCTTACGAGTGCCAGATAGTGTCACAAGTAGCAATGGAAACAAATGCTGCGACTTCTTCAGGGAATTCTCATATTTCCTCTATGAATGTCACTACAGGGGGTGTTCCACCTATTAACCAACCATCACCAGTCCAGATCACCATGGTCTTGACCACCTCTACCTCGGACAATGGTTTGATTTCGTCTATTGCAGAGATCACTGTTCCTTTCACCTAGAGTGCAATAGGACCTCCGTTCTCATATGGGATGCCTGGCTTCGATACAGACTCTATCCTTTCCTACTCCACTCTACAAACTTTAGGTCTGGGGGAAGGGAGATCTAACGCTCCTTTGCAAGGATCCATGGGGGGTAATTTAGCTTCCTATAATGCTTTCCCTTATAAAGGGGGTCATATACCTCCTTCATCCCCTTCGCTCGATGATGCTCACTAGCATCCTGTCGGGCCAAACGTAAACTTTAGCTCATTTGGAGTAGGTAGCCAAGGACTTCCTTCTTATAGCATGTCGGTAGGTTCGACGCCATTCTCTTTGTTCGACGCATTTGGTAACAACGCTTTCTTGTCAGCTGCCATCTCAGCTGGGTGAAACCCCGGTTATGGACAATAAAATCCTATGCAGGGTACTATTCCTTCACAGGGGGCAAATCCAGGAATTCCTTCCCCACAAGGACCTTGGTATCTATGGAAGGGATTAGTTCCCTCGTCAGGGATGATGACCTAGGGAAACCCCTTCCATAGCCAATGTAACCCTCGGCAAGGCTCAGGACCTATGCCTGTCGGATTGGTAGGGGGTAACCCTTCCCAAAATCCTTGGAATGCAACGCAAGATGAACCTTCTACGTCATTTTACGGGAGTCAGTTGATGATGTCACAACAAGCACACAATCTGTATTTTGGTCATGGCCATGGTTTTTACCAGAACCCTAGCCAACAACCTAACTTTTCTTGGAAACCTAGTGCCAGTCAAACACCAGGCTCATTTTTCCATGGTTATAATCAACAACTCAAGCTACTATTTCTGGCAACTTTTCATTTTCCAGACTTGACAAGGTTATTGAATGACCCTATTTTTCATGATCCACGTTGGCCTCCTATGCCAATCAACTTTTCCTTCGAAAATTCCAAAGTTTGAAGCTAAGCCTAATGAAGATCCAGGCGATCATGTGACTACCTTTCATCTTTGGTTCTCATCCAATTCCTTGAAAGACAACTTCGTCTAGTTGCATTTATTTCAATGCACTCTCATAGGGAGTGTTGCGAAATGGTACATTGAGATCAACCGCTTGAGATACTCTTACTTCGGTGAATTGGCAATGGATTTCTTAAACCATTTCCAATTACATGTGCGATACGACGTCCACACCGAATTGCTGGCCAACTTTGGGCAGACAAAGGTGGACCATATCTCCAATCACATACGAGAATGGAGATGCCAGAAGAGTTCGATAAAAGTGCCAGTCCCACCAGCATTCTTGCTTGAGTGGTTCCTTAAGTCTTTGGTACCCCAATTATCCAAAGACGTCGCAACATCAAGAGTGTTTTCCAAAGAAGATGCAATAATGAGAGCTCAATAGCTAGAGCTCATTTACTTTCAGTCTGGTTTACTTTATGAAATTTTTCCAAATGCACCATGCTCAATACTTGACAATATCAGACAGAGAATTAGATCACATGCCGATGGTATTGTTGGTTCAACACAAATGAAGCCTACTGATCAGCTATCAAAAACATTGTAGCAATTGTCGATACAATAGAAAGTGTCTAGCCAGACCATTGGTCTAGCTCCCCCCACTACCCAAAAATTGGATGTACATAGTGTGCAATCGACAAACCTGAAGGCCACCCAACAACCTGACGAAAAGAAGAAACAATGAAAGAAGGGTAAGGGGGATAAGAAACCTACCAATAATGCTGGTGGGGGAAACACAGAAAAGAAGAATTTGAAGTATCTGTGTAACCTATGAATGGAAGACCACCTGAATCACCAATTCCCTTGACTTGTAGAGGCCCAAAATTTATTGGCACAGCAGCAGCCTGTTGTGTTAACAAACCCATTTGAACATGGGAAAACTTTAACCGAAGCCTCTCTGAGAACGGATGGGGGAATTCAAGGACCCCCTCTGTCTTCGAGTAATCATTCATTCGCAAATGTGTATATGATAAAAGGTGATGCCTATATATCAAATAGAGCGCATGATTACGAAATGCCAAACACCTCTGAGAAGAGTAAAGAAGCCGAAAACTGACCTCTTCCTCTCCAAACCAAGAAGACGTTGGGATAAACAATGACATGCATCCCAAAAGATGCGTTCAATAAAGCTTCTCACAATCCAAATGTAAGGGCCGCCCAAAACTACTCTGTGGTGGAATATTTGTCTCAAACTCCTTGTGCAATGTATTCTTTGGAGGTCCTCCAGAGATGCCCTTCCCAGAGAAAGGCTCTGTTAGCTTCCCTAGGATCTACTGAAACTGGTAATCCGGGTACGATCATGCTTGATATGACTGACTTAAAACCTCATCTTCCTTACCACGTGGAATTTTAGATAGTAGTAGCTTACACCATGAAAAATTTTACTCGGAACATTTTATGCACGGTGGTTGATGAGGGCGCCTCGACATGTGTGATGTCATTGGCATGTTGGAAGGCCATTGGCCAACCCGATTTGTCTCTATCACCTACTCTTCTTACCGCCTTCGATGGTCATTCATTCCGACCACATGGAATCATCCCCTCTTTCCCCATGCAGTTAGGGGGGAAGACCATGTGCGTCGAGGTTGAAGTGGTCAATGCGTCTCTTGACTACAATCTCTTGTTGGGAAAGAGTTGGCCCTATG
Organism: Picea glauca; assembly: GCA_000966675.3. Taxonomy (NCBI): domain Eukaryota; kingdom Viridiplantae; phylum Streptophyta; class Pinopsida; order Pinales; family Pinaceae; genus Picea; species Picea glauca. The sequence goes on from JZKD02S1998331.1 coordinate 348,886, forward strand.
ATATGCAAGCAGTGGTCACTATAGTTTTCCATGTCTTGTTGTTTCCACACGAGGGTCAGATCGTTACCATTGATCAATTGTCTTTCTCCCATCCTGACCCTTCATCGGGGGCACCCACGGTCTCGATGATTGATAACCCTCCACCCGATATCATCAACATAGGGTTTGGTTTGTGCCCACCTTTGATGGGTACTTTCAATTACTTGCCTCCTTCTAGCGATGTTAAGTTCATATCAGACCAGCCTAAGGTTGATATTTTTCAAGTATCGTCATTTCTTCCAACTTACTTCAACGATTCGTGGAATCTTCCTTCCCCATAGACCATGATTGAAGGGATAGGGCACCATGGTATGGCCATGCCCTTGTTCATGACATAATTTGCATACTCAATAGTCCAACAAGCTTCTACCGACCCTGATCTAAATCCTGCATAGGAGTTAGATATGATTCTCGAGCCTACTTGGTCTCAAGGTTCTCTTGCCAATACTGATTCTTTAGACTTAGTATTGCCTTCAGACGAAGCAATTATTGAAGAAATAACTTTTCCGCACAGACCCTAGGATGATCTCCATCAAAAATATTGTTTCCTCTGAGATTTAAGAAGAGTTGAAGCAGGAGAATTCACTTTGACTATGACTGGAGATAGGTCTTGTCCTATCAATCCCTTGGCTATACATGTTGTTTACATAGAGGGTAATATGGAAACCATCACTGAAACAATACCTATAGATATCTCCAGAACCCATAGCATCCTGGAGAATATTCTCGTCAGAGCTGACTATTCCCCCGAGGAGATTCGAATCTACACGAATTTATTTAAAGAATTCTACGACATTTTTTCTTGGCCTTACGAGGAAATTCCAGGCATTGATCCAAGAATCATCGAACACAAATTCATGACTTATCCTGAAACTAAGCCTATCCAACAGAAGCTTTGTCCAGTCTATCTTAAGAAGGCAACAACTATTAAAGATGAAGTAGATAAACTACTCAAAGAATGTTTTATCTACCCCGTCCATTTGAATCAATGGGTACCAAATCTCGTTCTAGTCAACAAAAAATAGGGTACGATTCCTGTATGTATGGACTTTCATGATTTGAACAAGGCCTACCCAAAGGATAATTTCCCCATACAATTTATTGACCAGATAGTCGATGAATGCGTAGGTTGTGAGGCATTTTCTTTCATGGATGGTTTTTCGGGATACAATCAGTTATATATCAAACCCGAAGACCAACACATAACCGCTTTCATTTGTTCATGGGATAAATTCTCTGATCGAAAGATTCTTTTTGGTCTGAAAAAAGCTGGAGCTACCTTTTAGAGGGTCATGTCTTTTTCTTTCCACGATCTCAAACATATAGTTGAGGCATACCTTGATGATTTAGCATCACGATATCATAAGAGATATGATCATCCCACACACCTCTGGCTTATCTTTGAGCGATGTTACTACTACCGGAATCGTTTGAATCCAAACAAACGCAGTTTTTGCATTACATCGGGTCATCTACTACGTTTCATAGTTTCGACAATAGAGATCATGGTTGATCCTCTCAAAGTTGAGGCAATAGTTCAGTTTCCTCCACCGCGCATAATCCTTCATCTTTAGAGTTTACAGGGAAAAGTGAAATTTTTACAACGTTTCCTCGCAAACTATGCCAATATCAAAAAGGCCTTTATTTGTTTACTGAAGAAGGATGTTCCTTTTCATTAGGACGAAGCTGCTCAACGCTCTTACGAAATGTTGAAACATGCCCTCACAACTTCCCCTCTACTTCGGCCACCCAATTATAATAAAGATTTCTTATTGTAGTTAGCTGTGGCAGAGTCGACCATCGGTATGGTCCTGGTTCAAGAGGATGATTTTCTCTTAGAATATGTGATTTATTACATGATTCAAGGCCTGGTTGGACCGGAACTCAATTATTTCCATGTTGAAAAACTTACGTTGGCAGCAATTCATGCTGTCCAACATTTCCATCATTATGTCTTGTTTCGCAAGACCACCGTGATTACCGTTATGAATCTATTTCAATACATGTTGACACAAGGAGTAATTGGTAGAAATATCAATAGATGGATAGTTGTCCTCTAGGAATTTGACATAGATTTTGTTTCGGCAAAATTGAAAAAGTCGTTGGTCTTTGCAGAACTCATCTCAGAACTTCCAGTCGAGTCAGGTGATGATATACCCGAAGAGTCGCTTATTAAAGGAGACATGTTTTTTATCACGTCTTTGGACCCCTGGTATGGAGATGTACTTTTCTATCTCCAGACTTTGAAGTGCCCCACCTCTGCCTCTCATGATGAGCGTCACCGTATACGCCATCAGGCCAAGAACTATCTCATAGTCGAGGACACTTTGTATTATTGAGGTGTAGATTGCATCCTTTGTCGATGTCTCACTTATGAAGAATAAGAAATCGTGCTTAACAATTTCCACACTGGAGCATGTGGCGGTCATTTGTTTGGGTTGGAAACAACCCAAAAGATTCTACGAGCTGGTTACTTCTAGCCGACATTAATCAAAGATTGTGTTGAATTAGTCAAGAAGTGCCACCCATGTCAGATATTCTCGCAGAAGATGAGGGAACACCCCGCTCCCATGTTTCCCTTCATTATCATTGGTCCCTTCACTAGGTGGGGGATTGATTACACTACATGAAACCCCCCTTCAGCAAGGGGTTACCATTATATCATCATAGTAGTAGTCTACTTCACCAAGTGGGTCGAATCTATGCCAATGTTCAAATATGATGGACAGACCGCAACTCTTTTTTTTTTCAACCAGATAATAGCAAGGGTCGGAATCTCGGGAGAGATTGTCACTGACCATGGTAGTGACTTTCAGAAAAAAATGATGACCAAGTTAACTTCAAATCTTGGGTTGAGGCAAGAACATTCATCAACCTATTACGCAAAAGTGAATGGTCAGGTGGAATCTATGAATAAATATCTTAAGACTATTCTACAATGAACGATCAATTCAACCAAATCAAATTGGCATTTGATGTTATACTTGACATTATGGGCCTACCGAATGTCTATTAAGAATGCAACCATTTCTCACCTTTTCAACTCGTTTACAGGCTAGAAGCAGTCTTGCCCATAGAATGCCAAATCTCATCTCTAAAGTTGGCAGTATAGTTATTGCCAAACACTCCACCACTTTAAGATCATTTATTATACCTCGAGCAGCTCAATGAGAAACATCGTGATGTGGCCTTAGATAATGAGGCTCACAAACTGTAGTGTACCTTTTTCACTACCGAGGTTTTCAAACCTCTCTCTAACCAATCTGTACATGGATTTTATACATAATTCGTACAGAAATTATAAGCACATGCATTTAACTCAATTAAACACACTTAATTCTCAGAGTAAAATATATAAGTTATTGTTACAATTAAACAAGACATAGCATTCAATAGTAATTCATTTACACAACGGAAAACATGATACATAAACAACTCAGTCATGCAAAACATGATCAAAGCATAATTCAGATGCTTATCTTTTAACAGCTGTAGAAATCACCAACCAAATGCAGGCCTTCCACGAACCTCTCAGCCTTAGACCACACTCTTCATCAGCTCAACAGTGGGTCACCCCCGAGCTGGGATCAAGCTCCACCCCAAGGCAAGGAATCTAGACTCAGGCTGAGGTTACAGGGAAAATAACACATACACAACCACCAGGAAGAAATCTCTCCCAGGAATCTCCCACGTTCACTACCCACAGACCCTCATTCCCCACATGCCTGTTCCACCCCAGAAGAGTGCACCTTCTCTGTCACCTAGACAGTCCTTCGACTGCCAATCTCCCTTACCTTGGGTTACAGGAACAGACCGGACCGGAAGTCTCCGGGCTCTATGGCAACTACAGGGTTCCTTCTAGAAGTTCTCTTGTCCCTCTGCGCACTCTCTCACCTAGAGGAGTCACTCATAGGCCAACAAGTCTCACGCAGTCCAATACTATGCGGTCAAAAAAACCCACAGGGAACACAGACACAGGCTCCCCAAACCGATTCAGCAGTCACAGAATGATCTCACGGACATGATTTCGGAACAAGTTTCCCCGCACAAGCTATCTCATCTTTTCCCCAACAACAAGGATTCTTCCACTCGTGTCCAACACAGGCTTCCCATTGAGGCAATGCGCACATGGAATTTCTCAGAGACAGACACATACTCCACGCTCAATGGACAGGGGTGTACACGTATTCTTCAGGACAAAATACAGGCTTTCTTTTCTGTATCAGGATTACACAAAGGGTCTCTTGCAGACTGGATTTCCCCCCACTCCCCTCTCGCTCAGGGCAGTCAGATCCAATGGTTGACGACCCCCTCATGGCTTACTGCATCTGTTTTATTTGCATGCACTAGGGTTGACACTTGTCACCCTGGGAACTGCATGTGTTCCATCCGTACGCCTTCTTCCCACCACTTGGGAAATCACGGGTCCTTCCAAAAGGAATTAGGATAAAATAATGTGATGCACATATCTTTTTGAAACAATAATAAAATATTATTTCCAAGTTTAAGCCCCTAGGCTTAGTCCCTAGGCTCATCACTCAACCCCTTTCCCACCTTCCATCCCCTAGTTCCTTGCCCACTCTGTGGACGCTCAGTCCCCCATCACTCATTCACCATGGTCAGTCTGCACTGGAAGTGTTTATATTTTATTGATGTGTTGCATACATACATATACAAAATCCAGGCCCTTGGCCTTTAATCCTTAGGCTCTCTGGCCTAATCAAACACATAAGCCTACTAGCTTATACAAAACTTGGCTCACCAGCCTATAACACATTTACAATTCATTGCATATATCATGATCTATAACGGGGATCGGCCTTGGGGACACTACAATCCCCCTCCCCTTATTTTTGCACTGTCCTCAGTGCAACTTACACTGCCTCTATGTGTCCTTCAAAATTTTCAAAAAGATGTGGGTACTCTTCTTGCATAACTTCTTCATGCTCCCATGTCGCATCCTCAGGACCGTACCAGGTCCACTGGACCTTTACAAGCCCTATAGCTCGATTCTGGAGCTGCTTGTTTTTCCTGTCCAATATGCGCACAGGATGTGCTTGCAGGACACCTTCTGGTTCCACCTGAATCACAGTCCAATCGATAACATGATTAGCATCAGGTACATATTTCTTAAATAGTGAAACATGAAACACATTATGTACAGTCATAGATGCAGGTAATGCAAGCATGTATGCAACTGGCCCAATCCTTTCCAGGATCTCAAATGGCCTACAAAATCTTGCTGCCAACTTGGCTCAACTTCCCAATTTCAGGGAACTCTTGTTAGCTTTCACTTTCAGGAAAACATGGTCACCCACTTTGAATTCTTTATGGGTTATGTTACTATCAGCGTAACTTTTCTGCCTGTCCTGGGCAGTTTTCAAATTTTGTTTGATTTTGATCATCTGATCTTCCATCTCTTTGAGTAGTTCAGGTCCAACTACTACTCTGTCAGCTGGATTATCCCAGCTCACTGGAGTGTTGCACTTTCTT